>CM061533.1:190528639-190980927 GCA_030545055.2 Neoaliturus tenellus | reverse complement strand
TATCAAACAATTGCATTATGGATGAGAAGTCTATTCGCATAAGTGTACATAGTTGATGATTTGTAACCTTGTTGACTTCAACATTATTTTACCAACGATAAGCTGTCGAATTTTCTCAGATGTATGATATTAAGTACATCATTTTTTATTATGTTTTATGATTTGTTGTCCATGATATTTGATGAAATCAGAGATAGATGATTTGATGTGAATGGTTGTCGCAGCTCCAGGTCGCGTGTTCCGAGCTGCAGTGGCCGTGGCCAACCGGTGATGTGATGATCACTTCGTGACTGCGACGGCCCCAGGTGTAACTAGCTGTTCTGATCATCTTCTGATCGCCTCTGATCTGATCGCCTTCTGATCACGTCTCCACGGACGGCCCACACTCGTCCCCCGGCGGACGGGAGATAAACGGCGGGAGACGGAGATTCTGGTCGCAGACATCGTTGCTGCAAACTGGGCCGGAAAATCCCATTGTGTGACGGCTGGCCTGGTTTCATCCATAACTGGCCGAAGCTGAATTGGTGTTTGTAAACAATTTCCTTAGCGGTGGAAATTTATCGGTTATTTACTTTTGCTAGAACTGGTGTGGATTGCACAGTATTAACATTATCCAGGCTGTATTACGGTATTACGAGTCATTTTCACCTTCGTAAAAACATTGAAAAATAACAAATTTTATTTGTCATGCATTTATTACATGCGTCAATATAAAGTTTGCAAAATCCATCAGGATGTCCATTTCACAATCGACAAGCAGTAAGATTCCCAAGTTGAAGCTACATACCTTTGAGGACAGCAAGTGTAGATATATTTTAATTTATAATCCTTAAAAGTTCACAAACTGGGGTGTTGGTAAGTTTCGTTACTTGCATTCACAAATACAAACTCCAGAATTTTTACAATTTCTACATGCTAATGCATCGACGTGCCATCTTGGACAAACAAAACATTTCGCTTCACAACAGTACAATTCCTTATCCTAAATATTCTTACTGGGGAAGGAATGAGATCACCTACTTACGCTTTAAGGTGCTGCAATCGGTGCTGAACCGGAGTCGGAGCTCTACTGTATTGTTCCTGTCAGTCTCGTCGCTGACAGCGAGTCGGAGCTCTACCGTATTGTTCCTGTCAGTCTCGTCGCTATGACAGCGAGTTGGAGCTCTACCGTATTGTTACTGTTTGTCTCGTCGCTATGACAGCGAGTCGGAGCTCTACCGTATTGTTCCTGTCAGTCTCGTCGCTATGACAGCGAGTTGGAGCTCTACCGTATTGTTACTGTTTGTCTCGTCGCTATGACAGCGAGTCGGATCTCAACCGTATTGTTACTGTTTGTCTCGTCGCTATGACAGCGAGTCGGATCTCTACCGTATTGTTACTGTTTGTCTCGTCGCTATGACAGCGAGTCGGATCTCTACCGTATTGTTACTGTCTGTCTCGTCGCTATGACAGCGAGTTGGAGCTCTACCGTATTGTTACTGTTTGTCTCGTCGCTATGACAGCGAATCGGAGCTCTACTGTATTGTTCCTGTCAGTCTCGTCGCTATGACAGCGAGTCGGAGCTCTACCGTATTGTTCCTGTCAGTATCGTCGCTATGACAGCGAGTTGGAGCTCTACCGTATTGTTACTGTTTGTCTCGTCGCTATGACAGCGAGTTGGAGCTCTACCGTATTGTTCCTGTCAGTCTCGTCGCTGACAGTGAGTCGGAGCTCTACCGTATTGTTACTGTTTGTCTCGTCGCTATGACAGCGAGTTGGAGCTCTACCGTATTGTTCCTGTCAGTCTCGTCGCTATGACAGCGAGTTGGAGCTCTACCATATTGTTACTGTTTGTCTCGTCGCTATGACAGCGAATCGGAGCTCTACTGTATTGTTCCTGTCAGTCTCGTCGCTATGACAGCGAGTTGGAGCTCTACCGTATTGTTCCTGTCAGTCTCGTCGCTGACAGCGAGTCGGAGCTCTACCGTATTGTTCCTGTCAGTCTCGTCGCTATGACAGCGAGTTGGAGCTCTACCGTATTGTTACTGTTTGTCTCGTCGCTATGACAGCGAATCGGAGCTCTACTGTATTGTTCCTGTCAGTCTCGTCGCTGACAGCGAGTTGGAGCTCTACCGTATTGTTACTGTCTGTCTCGTCGCTATGACAGCGAGTTGGAGCTCTACCGTATTGTTACTGTTTGTCTCGTCGCTATGACAGCGAATCGGAGCTCTACTGTATTGTTCCTGTCAGTCTCGTCGCTGACAGCGAGTTGGAGCTCTACCGTATTGTTACTGTCTGTCTCGTCGCTATGACAGCGAGTTGGAGCTCTACCGTATTGTTACTGTCTGTCTCGTTGCTATGACAGCGAGTTGGAGCTCTACCGTATTGTTACTGTTTGTCTCGTCGCTATGACAGCGAATCGGAGCTCTACTGTATTGTTCCTGTCAGTCTCGTCGCTGACAGCGAGTTGGAGCTCTACCGTATTGTTACTGTCTGTCTCGTCGCTATGACAGCGAGTTGGAGCTCTACCGTATTGTTACTGTCTGTCTCGTCGCTATGACAGCGAGTTGGAGCTCTACCGAATTGTTACTGTTTGTCACGTCGCTATGACAGCGAATCGGAGCTCTACTGTATTGTTCCTGTCAGTCTCGTCGCTGACAGCGAGTTGGAGCTCTACCGTATTGTTACTGTCTGTCTCGTCGCTATGACAGCGAGTTGGAGCTCTACCGTATTGTTACTGTTTGTCTCGTCGCTATGACAGCGAGTCGGAGCTCTACCGTATTGTTCCTGTCAGTCTCGTCGCTGACAGCGAATTGGAGCTCTACCGTATTGTTACTGTCTGTCTCGTCGCTATGACAGCGAGTTGGAGCTCTACCGTATTGTTACTGTTTGTCTCGTCGCTATGACAGCGAGTCGGAGCTCTACCGTATTGTTCCTGTCAGTCTCGTCGCTATGACAGCGAGTTGGAGCTCTACCGTATTGTTACTGTCTGTCTCGTCGCTATGACAGCGAGTTGGAGCTCTACTGTATTGTTCCTGTCAGTCTCGTCGCTATGACAGCGAGTTTTAGCTCTACCGTATTGTTACTGTTTGTCTCGTCGCTATGACAGCGAGTCGGAGCTCTACCGTATTGTTACTGTCTGTCTCGTCGCTATGACAGCGAATCAGAGCTCTACCGTCTTGTTCCTGTCAGTCGAGCGAGGTCATTACTCCGGCAGATGTTGATGAACTGACCAAAATTAAGAGGTTCTTGCTGCGAACAATGTTGTAGGACTGGAGCCCTGTTTTTGCCGTCTCGCCGTCCCAGCCAGCCGCGCGCTCATTTGTCCCTGGAATCTCTTTACCATTCTTTCTACATATTTAAACCAATTTACGTCATTATCTGTCCCAATTTACGGTTGGATTTGAGTTCTGAGTAGTTTTTATCATTCCAAATTACTTTTTCTGGACGTCGAGTCATTAGTAAATGACGATGAGGGAAGTAGGGCATATTTAAAACAAATATAAATATAGAATGAGTTAAAAAATAAATATGCAATGCTTGACGTATATTTGCTGTCCTCCATAATTTAAGAGATTCTTAAAATGCGTAATAATCCTATTCACTAAACAATCATATGGAGCTGAAACCATATATATATATATTTATATATATATATCAGGAACTCGTGGAGAATGGAGAATATATGTGAGTTCAACTTTAGAAAAACATTTATGTTGATGTTTGATCTATACAAATTTAATATTTAAATGGAATCTCTGGAATTTTTTATGTGGTTGAACTTGTATGATTACGCAATGTTATCTTTATTGGACCAAACTCGGAACGGTGTAAGGTAATCGGCGATAATATAACAGAAGAAGAATTTAATAATAATATTTCAAACTTATAGTAGAAGTAAATGTAATTGTAATTGAAACGTATTAGCAACCTTAATATTTTATCTTCTTGATGTATTAAGTCCTATTTTCTAGATCAAGCAATGAATGGCCTTAGCTAGAGGTCTACAGGCATTTCCACAAAGCACAGTATATCCTATAGGCCTACTATAATACGAGGAATGTCTGAAGGGATGTGTGTTCCACGATCTCGAAATCTAGCTGTCAGATTTTGCTTAAACTTTGCAATTAAAAGTGTATTGGCCCAAAAATAAGTTTAGAAAAGGCCTCCATCCCAGGAAAAATCGAATTTTGTCAGAATTTAAGTTTAAAAATCGTCATTTTTAACATTGGTCTTATGGGTTGCTATTTTGGTAACGAAATAACAACGAAAGGTATACAAAAATAAAGGAACATTAATATTAAGCAGACTTTTTGAAACAGCTGTTAACTGTGAAGAGGTATAGTTGGTTGTTGGGGGAAATTTAATAGCTCTAATGACACTATATCAAAACTGAATTAAAACCAACGAGCAAGGCTCGGTTAACCTGGTACTTAATTTGATACAAAGTAAATAAGAAATCGATTTCCAATTTAGGTCAAACTACACAAAGTTTTACGTTAAATAAAATAAAAACTATAGATTCTTAATCAATCCAAATCACATCACAATTTGATATAGAAAAAAATTTATATGTGAAAGCGTTAACAACATTTGGCTTTCTTTGAAGGTTCGCCAGGTTTTATTTAATACAATATCAGAGATCAGACTTCATATTCTGAAAATGTTACTTAATTTTTTTAATTCCTTTTGACAATTTCGATTTTGATAGTTGTTATTCAAACGCCTCATAGAACCCTTACAGAACACTTACGACTGTATCTAAAACGTTAACGGTCACAAATAGTGGGAGAAAAGTAATTGCATTTTCTGCAAATAATTATAATAGTGAAAGATGTGTCTCCAAGAACTCCACCCATTGCATCCCAGCTCGATGCACCTGCAATGCTCCCAGATTCTGCGAACTCGGCAGCTCGGTTCGTGCTGTTCTCTGTAATTTACCGCTTGTACAAACATTATTTTAATCGAGTACATGCATGCGTGCACGCCGCGTCCGCCCTGCAGTCCCGAGCCGCGCCGCCATGCAAGTTGCATTGACTATTCATTAACGCGTTTATCATAAAAGTCAACATAATTCAGCACAATTTGAACGCTTTACTTTAATGCTGACTAACTATAACTTGCACTCCGCAAAACGATTTAGGAGTTTTTGTAATGCATCATGCTTCAGTGTCAAAACGGTGGCTATTGCAAGAGTTTATAGCGGATTGAAACTTAAAAAATTGCAGTCAAGGAATTTCGCATAAGAGCGCATGAATGATAGGATGCACCCGATTTAAAACTTGTTTGAAAAGTGGTCTCACAATGTTATTCAGTGAATAGGTGGTCGGTCGATTGATTGGCTATACAATGATAAACGTGTGCGATGGTTGTATGAAGTTTAAGTGCCAGAGGGGAGGGTGTACTTTATGTTCAGTAAAATAATTAACGGTCACTTTCCTTAAAGCTTAGTTCGTTACGCTCATTCGCTTTCATCTTAAGACGAGCTCGTTCGCTTCGCTCACTCGCCAAGCTGGAGGAGGCTGCACTTTGGTATACATTTGTCGCACCACATCGAAAAGATGCAACACGGTGTTTTAATCTACAATTATCAGCTAATTTTTATTCAATTTAGTAGGTACAAAAAGTCTCCATAAGGATAACATGGGTGACTTTGAAGGGCTGTAGGACGAAAACGGGATTTTCCCAGCCATTGGACCAACTTCGATTCCTGGTGGACAAAACCCCCACATTAAACAAAAATAAATCAAATAATTTCCTGAAACAAAAAAATTCGTTCGGTGCTTGTTTTAGAGAGCATAATATTCATTAGTACAATGAACTATTCCTCTACATCAAAATCAAAATAAAAAATCTCTTTATTGAAGCAATAAATACAAACATATAATAATTAAAATAGTTCCACATGGGTCAGAGACCTGTGCGTGGAACGAGTTCTTATCGTATGAAATTTAACAGTTTATAGTTTATAAAAAGAGAATAAAAATATATGTAGATATACTGGATCAGCCATAAATAAATATTTTAACAAAATATCATATCACTGCATTTTCAAACTGAAATCCGTTTCACATTAACACATGAAGCTATATTTGATTTTATACTGTCGATTTTAGTTATGTGATTTCATATTTTTTCTTTGGCGATGGGAATTCTTATTTGTGAATGATGATAGTTTTCCATTTTCCGTAAGGTATAGACCGGTCATACAGTATGCTTTCTTGAATTGTATAGTTTATGTTTTTGGGCTCACTCGCTTTTAATATCTGCTTAGGATTCATCTGGGTAGTTACAGGCCTATCATTATTGAACGTCGTGGTTCGGCTTTATCAACGCATGAGCGAAAACAAACAATTTTAAGTGAAGGTTTAACCTGCTAAAGTGGGAAGTTATTATTGATTTCGGTCCAGTGGAACGTCGGTTTTTCAATCTGATAAGGGACAATGGTTGTGATTTTCGTGTATGTGTTTTTGTCCATTGTAAATAAACCTACCGAATCCCGCGAGCAGTAAGCCGAAGGTAAGTACTGGCGAAAAATAATCTATGTGATAAATCTTCTGAGTTTGGTTTACCCACCACAGTAACATTGATGATCGCAACAGCCTACGTGCAATAGTTAAGGTGCGTTGTCACTGGTGCGACTGCAACGATAATAATTGAACGATTATCGTTGGACGATTATCGCTCGGCGATGATCGTTGCAGTGGTCATTGTCACTGATGCGATTATTATGCATTCGTTTAGTTGCTATTTGACTTTTGCCAAGTGAAGTACTGAATGGTGAGTTTAAGGAAACGGATACTGAGTTATTTGTTAATTAAACATTTAGAAGATGAAGAAATTTTTGAAATGCTAAGTGTACCACGACCTAACAAACATAACATGATTGCAAGTAGAACAGAAGAAGGTACTTAAAAATATTAATAAACAATCATTTGCAAGCTGATGAGAGAATGTTTTCTGAGTTCTTCAGACTTATTAAACTTAAGTTTATGGTTGTGTCTAGTTTAATCAATGAGGACGTTATGAAGATGTCTTCAAACTACAATCCATATCCAATCATGGGAGATTAGAAGTTAGCTCTTACGTTAAAATAAGATATCTTTGTTATCCTTATTTAATTTTTGTAAGGCAATGATTTTTAGAATGCTTATAAAAACAAAAATTAATTAATAGAAAAAGTTAAAGAATGTTTCATAATGTCTAGGAGGAAAGGGGGAGTAAGAGAAAAAAAATTCATAACCGGGATTGCTCAGTTTGAAACTTACGTAATTTTATTAATACAAGTATAAAAACAGACACATATGTTCAGTCCTGGCGTCCAAAATGATAAGTAAAAGTAATCTGAAGAAAAATGTAAACCTAATGTTAAATATAAACTCCGAAAAAATCATTATCAAATACACTCAGTCTCTTTTAATCCAATCAAGTGTCAATACACCCACTCAAACTAGAAAAATCGTCCAACGACTGCGATTATGACTGCTCCAGGAGCAGACCCGTACGATTGCAGTTAGCGACTCTGCCGGCAGTCGCGTCAGTGACAACGATGCCATTGAAGACAATGCTCAGCAGGCACTCTACGATTATCGTCCAACGACTATCGTTCAACGATTATCGTTGCAGTCGCACCAGTGACAACGCACCTTTAATAATAAAATGCAAAAAATTCAGAAAATGAATAATCCTACCAAAAATGGCCTATTTAATCGTGAACAACGAACACTAAAAAGCATAAAAGATAAACTCCATTTCAATAATGCAATAGTAACAAAAGCCGACAAAGGCAACTCTAATGTTATTATGTATCATGCTGACTACATTAAGAAAGTAAATTACTTTATCGAATCCAATAACATCGTTGAAATAAACAAGGACCCAACACCCAGATACAGTTCTATAATAAATAAAGCAATAAACAATAGCAATTCAATATTCACCCCTGAAGAAAAGAAGTTTTTAAAAATGATGAACCCCTCCGCCCCAACTTTAAGAGGACTCCCGAAAATACATAAACAAGGTACACCAATACGACCCCTGGTTAATTTCACCACTGCACCCTCTTATAGGCTTGCCAAAAAGCTAGACAGATTACTGAGATTTTATTTTGAAATTCCTAACCACCACAGTAAAGTTGCCTTATCACCCTAAGTAGAAAATAGTTTTTCTTGGCAAAAAAAATAATAATCTTATATATATTATCTTATACTCTAAAGCAAGCAATTTTTGCACAAGCAAAAATTTTTATCTCAAATGATTTTAGTTTTTAAGTTTACAGCGTGCCGCCGCCGCCGCCGCGTATAGCAGATGCGTAACAGACCTTATAGCAAATTTGCATGGTTTAATTAATTTATTTATTGACGGAAAATCCTTTTTTACATATGATACTTACTTGTTTACTTGTGGAAAACATTCATTAATCACTTTTGGTAAACATCTGTTGATCACTTTTGGCAAACATTCTTCGATCACTTTTGCCAAACATGTGTTGATCACTTTTGGCAAACATTCATTGATCAGTCTTTGAAACTATTTGTTTATCAATTTTTACAAACATGCAAGTTTTTTGTAAACATCATTGGAAAACTTTTTGTAAGTGCGACAAGTGTAGACTTGTCGCACTTGTAGACTTTTTTGATATTTTCGGGAAGTGCTTAAAACACTTTCATGTTATCAATGAATAGGCCTATTTACTGCAAACATTTTCGTTTGCAGCTGAAATCGATTTGCTAACTTCTTGGAAACTTTCATTGCTGTCTGGGTTAAACTTCAAATATTATGTGTACCTACAATACAGGAATAATGCTTACCTTGATGAATTCAGATGGAGCAATGGTTATTGCTTCGCAAACTTCATTTACGAAATTTGTAATTGCTGATCATGAAACCCTGAAGAGATGTTGAAGGGAGCTAAAACTATTGTCTGTGGCCAAAAAGTTTATAATTACTTCCAACTTGTTTTTGGGGGGAATAGCTTCCCTCATAACAGTGTCTTGCTTTGATATTTGAAGAGATATAAAAAAAGTGATTCAACCATCTCGGGTGTCATTCTCAACAAAGGTCTGTACTCTTTCACATCGTCTACGGCAAGTTCGCCTAACAAAAGAGAGGACGCCCCAAGGGTGTCTCTTCTACTTAACCAATCTTTTACCCAAACTCTTGATTCCTTGTTTAATTCCTCTTCCAAAATTTCGTCATTTTCCTCTAATACAACGTCAAAGGCTTTTTTAAACACTTTGTAACTTCGGCCTTAAACTCTTGTCGTGCCATTCTAAAATCAAACAGCGTTAAAACAAAAGCCGATTGTCTACAGCATAGCCTGCTCTATCCGAAACGTGATGCGTCGATACGTCTGGACAGCCTGGTCAAGTACTGGGCGAGTAAACAAAAAAACAGCTGGGCATAGTAACTGGGCCGAGTAACTCGCCCGCTTGTACTCGACCCGTGTAAACCAGGCTTAACCTATGGTTTAGGATTATACCAAAGTGCAGCACTCTTCGGTCTGGCGAGTGAGTGAAGCGAACGATCTCGTCTTAAAAATTAAGAGAGCAAGTGAGCGGAGCGATTTATTTATTTCCTGAAACGAATTAATCTATACATATTTAATAAGCGACACGATTTTTTGTACAAGGAACTCCTCCTACAGTTTTCTACCAATTTCAATGATTTCAATGTCATTAAATAGGGCTCGGCGATAAGTTGTTTTTAATTAAATTGGTAAACATCCATCTAAAAGGAAGGGCCCTAGAAGCCCTTAAAGTTCTAAATTTCTCCATTTGATTAACATTGATGAGGAAATTTAATAGATTTTCAAGTTAACAGCTGTAACGAGTAAACACAGTATTTACACCTGTAAGAACATCATCTGTCTATTCATGCCAAAGAGGTTTTGATTTAAACCTTGGAGGATGCATTGGTTAACGAAAGCGTGGACATAAAAAATACCTTAACTATATTAATTGCTCGATATCGAGCAACAAGTACACTAGTTTTAATTAATTCGTGAACTAACCTAATAATTTAAACATAACTCCAATGCATTGCTAATTTATATCCAATATATATTTATGATTAACAGTATCAGCCATTAGAAATTCGCTAAGTATGCAGGTCTGCTGCGATGGGGGTATTTATAATATCATTAACTATGTAGCCTACACTAACGTGAATAGACTTCTCCAGCTTTTTGTTTGATACCAAAATTTGGAAGGTTCTTGTATGTGGCGCCAGATTCGCTGTAATCGATGTTGTTTATTCAACTGGATTTACAGTGCTGCAAAAACACTTTACCACAACATAAACATAGAACTCAAATATAAAATACAGTACTATCTTTTTCCCGCGGCTTCACTCGCGTTACTTGCCGTCAGGTTTAGCTCGTTCGCTACGATCACTCTCTGTCACGCTTACCCTATATAATATATAAGAAATCGCTGGAATACCTTATACTGGAATTTTCATTGAATTGGTTGCTTAGCAAGAAACAAATTTTATTATTTATTTACAATTTTTAATTATAAACAAATTTGATCTTTTGTAAAAAAATCTATGAAAAGTATCCTGTTACTTTCCTACCTCCCAAAATACAAAGTTTCATGATGATTCGTGGAGTAGTTTTTGCGTGAAAGCATAACAAACTCTTTCACATTTTATAATATTAGTAAGAATTCCATACATGGTTGAGAAGAGTGGTAATACTGATCTATTATGCGTCACTTGTACTTCATGTACGCCGCAGAAGATCGCACCACCGTCAATAGGTTTCAAACACGTTTATGCTATGAGGAGACTATTCACGTTAGTGTATATAGTCAAAGATGAGTTCTTAATGAGTATTAAGTTACATTGCGCCCAAGGTGATCGCTGCTCCCCTCTGTTGCGTTGGAATCTTTGACTGGCGCGATGTCGAGGATGTTTTGGTTTCCGCTTCATTAAACACGTCACAAACTGGTGGAACTGTGGAAACTGCGGCGACAGCGAGCAGACACCGAGACAGAGAGGACGATGTGGAGCGGAACTTACTGGGAGCACCATGGGCCGGAGTCCTGGAGACTACATCAGGGAGGGACTGTACTAGAGTGGCCAATGACAGTGCGGCTTAAAATAATTAGCATAAAAATTGTTTATGTTACCTGCCTATAAAATGATCCAATGCAGTTTTAGTATCACAACAGTTGTTTCGTGCTCTTCATGGTGAAGAACACAAATTAACACATTTCGCTCGTGGAAGAGCAAACCGATCAGCGTACGCGATGCGGCACCGGTAGTCGGTAGGTCATGACTACGTCTGTCCGAAAAAGCATTTGTTTACGCACTCGATACGCGTCGCAAAACAGGCGATTGCCATATTAATTTTACTTTGTGAATGATTTACTTTTCGCACGCTAGATTAACTTTGCTCACTCCAGTGTTTAAACATCAGAACACAAAATAACATGCATTAGCCAGCTGCGAAACGTCGTTTAATCAGCAATCAAGTTGTCAACACTGGATATAAACATCTGGCCTATTGCCCTCGCCGTTATTTTCGATGGAATCCATACAAACTAACCTACAAACCATCTAAAGGTGAGACTGTGTGTCACCTTGATCACACAATGATCAACTAGGAATACGCTCCGATGTCCGTCCCGTACAAGAATTTTTTACTCCCTTTTTGAGTTATTAGGTGACGCTTTATATGTTTTTTTTTTTTTTTTTTTTTTTTTTTTTTTTTTTTTTTTTTTTGAGGGAGAGGTGAGAAAAATGTATTACGCAAACAGGTGGCAAGCCTGTAGTGTGGGGCTCCCCTAAAACGGATTTACCCACTAAAAAACCTCGCCTCTACTCTTTAGGATTCTAACCTGGAGTTGTTTATCACATTACGTCAGGCTAGGCCTAAATTTGGCTTATGCCCGTGGGGCTCACTCCTTATCCAGCCACTCGATCAAGGGATCTGGGCCACTTCGCGGTCCAGATCATGTTTCTTTTCCAGGAGGATGCCCCGGACGAACTGTGATAAACAATCCCAGTTGCCCTCATCCTCCAAGATCTTTTGGCAGACCGAGTCCACCGAAAATGCACCAAAAAACTTATGTGGCCTTCAGGCGGGGCCCTTCCCAACGGAGGCAGCGGAAGAATGTGTGTTCCGCATCGTCGGGAACGCCCGAGCAATAAATGCAGTCCGGCGAAGCGGTCTTGCCCATCCGGTTCAGGTACGACCGAGATAGCCGTGAATTGTCAAGAATTGGCCGCCGTTCCACCCATGGTTGGACACGTGCTTGATAAGTCGCGCAGTCCATCGTCCTCGGGTGTCGTGCTCCCAGCTGTGTTGCCACTGCTGGAAGGTTCTGAAGCGCTCTTCTGTTCTTGCCGTGTCCTTTTAATCTCGCCTTGTCTCTGATAAATTGCCTTCCTCTCTCCTGCCAAGAGCTTGACAGGGATAACTCCGGCGACCACCAGGACGGCAGGCTCGGACACTGGCAGAACACACCCCGAGCGCCGCTCGACGTTGAACCCGGGCGAGTCGCAACCTGTACTACTGTACTCTTTATCGAGAGCGTCTGCCCACACCTCTGCTCCATAAAAAATCACGGACTGAACCGCGGACATCAACAGACGTCTTCTGCTGAATCGTGGAACCCCGACATTGGCCATCAGCCTACTAAAGGCCTTTTCACACCGGCGTCTGCGGCTTCTGCGGCGTCCGCGGACGCCGCAGACACGCCCCTTTCACACCGCCGCAGACGTCGCAGACGCGCCCCTTTCACACCGCCGAGCGACGTTCCAAACCTTCCACTTGTTATCACCATAATTTATAGTTATGTGGTAATCGCACGACCACAGATAACATATACATTATCTCTGCGCATGATTAATGTGGACATCAGATGATCACTACGATTAGTTTACTGCAGTTCTCTCAGTGTGTGTCCAAAAATGTCTTTTCCGCCAGTTCCTTGGTGTGACACCGGGTTTTCTATTCCGTGGATGAATGACAGTAGTGACAGTGATGACGACTTGGTTTTGTTGTATTCGTTGAAGAAAAGAACGAAATGGATTCATCAAATAAACGAAAAAGGAAGAGTTTTGAAGAGTACTACCACTTGATGAATGATCTGGAGCAGGATGAAGATAGGTTCAGGACATATTTTAAACTAACACCAGATCAATTTGAAGAAGTATTGTCACTAATCGATATTGACATAAGAAAAACCGACACGAACTATCGAGAGGCAATCACGAACAAGGTAAGGCTCGCTATTTGTTTAAGGTAAGACAAAAATGTAATAAGTAGTTATAGTTATCCTCAAGTCAAATTAATTAATGAGTGTAGGTTAAAAAAAAATAAGCTAGTAATTAACAAAATGATTCAATTTTATTTAGACCATATAAGTAGTTTGAACTAAACAAATGTTCATGTTACAAATATAAATTTGAAAATACAAGTATAGGAATACACCATGAGATAGTGTCAAAATGTTAAGGAAAACAGTAATGTGATTTTACATAAAATGTAATGTAAATTACATAAAACCAACACAGCTACTGGCTGGGTAGCTGATTGGTTAAAGAGCTCGCCTTTGAATCTGAAGGTAGCCGGTTCGATCCTGAGGAAAGTTAGTGCTTTTTGATGGTTCGATACTGGACCCAGCTGCCTTTGGTCATTGGGCTATTAATTAATGATCCTGACAAATAAAACAGCTGATATTTGTCAGTAACAAAGCTACACCTCATCTGATCCATCACAATCATCACACTCACCCCTTCAGTCATACTCACCTTAAAATACGCACCACAGAGGGCGTCGGTGTTTCAAAATAAAGTATCTAAAGTATCTAAAGTATCTAAATGCTTTTAATTAATGTAAATAATAAAAATGAATTTCAATTGAAGTTTTAAAATTTTTTTACGTTTACTAGCGTTTTACTCATTTATTCACTGTTTTTGTGATGTTTAGGCCTAATAATGATCACTGAAAATGTGTGCCTAATAATGCCAAGGATGGTTGCGTACTTCCTCGATCAAAGCCTCCATGAGCAAACAACAACGGTCAACACTGCAGATGACGCGGGGTGCGAGTGGGGGAGCGACTCGCGTGGTTCCGAAGTGTTCATTGCGCATGCGCTAGGCCGCAGACGCCGCAGAAGTTTGCGAAAAATCGCTCTCCGACCGATTCTCACAAAAACTTCCGCGGACGTCGCGGAAGCCGCAGACGTCGCAGACGCGCGGTGTACACGGTCTCATTTGATAGCACGGGAAGCGATTTATTTCTTCCAAAACTTCTGCGGCTTCCGCGGACGTCGCAGACGCCGGTGGGAAAAGGCCTTAAGGTAAGTGATTACCTTAGCGGCCTTGTCCGCCGTACGGAATATCTGATCCCTCTAGCTTAACTTGGTGTCCATCATAATCCCGAAGTACTTAGCAGCACGAGTTGATTGGACCACCTCCCTTCCCACTCGGAACTGAACGACGGTGTCCGTCTTCTTCTTCGTAAGTATCACAATCTCCGTCTTGCGGAGAGCAAGCGAGACACCGTGATCGGACATCCATGTGTTGACCACACGCATGACTCGGTTCAACTTTAGTTGGGTCAGCTCAACGTTGCGTGCGACAATGAGAGCTGCGACATCATCGGCGTACCCAACCAAAGTGGTTTCCTCAGGCATCTCCGACCTCAGGAGGCTGTCATAGGCAACGTTCCAGAGATCCTGGCCGAGTATTGAATCTTTCGCGGCACCAGAAGTGACTTCCATCGTCCACGTTCCGTCCCTTGTGTCGTAAATCAGGCTTTGAGAGCGGAGATAATCCGCAACAAGATGAGTCGCAACAGATAAGCAGGAACGCGAAAGGTGTTGCGAAGCGCATCCAGCATATCGACCCACCTCGCCGAGTTAAAGGCATTCTTGACATAAGCGTAACAAGAAGCACTACTCAGCGAGAGAAATGGTTGTGGCTCTCGGCTCTCTTCACAGCTCTCTGGACTTCGGTGATAGCGTCAATCGTTGACCGTCCCTTTCTGAAGCCGTACTGACGGGGCATAAGTACCCGGCAGCTTCCACGGCAGACGTCAGGCGGGAATGGATCAGCTTCCCGGACAGCTTCCCAGCCGTGTCCAACATGCAAAAAGGCCTGTGGGACGACGGCAGCTCGGGATCACCTTTGCCCTTGCTGATGAGTACAAGTCTGGCGGTTTTCCAGGGAGCCGGAAACACCCCTTCTACCAAACAGGCGTTGTACATTCTCAACAACAAGTCAGCATTAATTGTAAATACTTTCTTTAAAGCCTCGCTGGGAATCCGTCCGGGTCAGGAGCCTTGTTGCTCTTTAGGGAGAGAACGTAGGTTTCCATCTCCTCGAAAATGTGAAGAGTGGAACGTCATCTAACCGTCCGAAGTCAACCGGCGTACATCCTAGGCCTAGCCTACAAATAAATACATACAAACAATGATTTTAGCTAAGACCTCAAAACAAGCAAGTAACTTAATAATTATTATGCTTATAATATTAAAGGTAAATAGATTGTAGAGCGAAAAAACAATACAATTTAAAATCCATGATTGCAAATTAATAAAAATCAAGTTATGTAAGTATTGTAGAATTACGCTTACTTAACACTTAATGCATATTTTCTTACCTGAGACATAGGCTACAATGGCACAACACTTTCTAATTATTACTTGTTTCATTTAAATCTTTTTCCAAATATTAGATGTATTCCATAAATTAGTTAATCGCATAATTCCGTTCGATAGCAATTCATTCCTCAACACGCCTATCTTTTGGCATAACTTATAACTTCGACAAGTATACATCGGTGTTGATCTATTTAATTTAACAAATAGGCCTGTAACAAATTTTATTTAAAAACGTAACATAATAACGGCGAGCAGATGTAAACAAATCTTAAGAGGTTATATTGTTTTCTGCATAACACAGCGACAACTCAGCTGCGATGGGGGAAAATAAACTGATCATAGCAACTACATTAGTCAAATCATGTAGCCTAAACCACTAAAGGTCTGTCAAAAATTTCTTAAAATAAGCTTTTTTAATACTTGAAAATAATTACTCGATTATAGTTTATTACCTAGTTTAAAATACTTAAAATCTAACCTGAGAATTTCATTGAAATCAAATTAGTAATAAAAAAGCCTTTTGGGGGTCTAAAATTCGCCTTGTGAAATTTAAACTCGATCGTAAGAATTTTATACTCTATGTTCCATAGAGTAAAAAATTCAACTATAACAGTGAATTTAGTGATTTAAGTGACTTATTTACCCTGACGATCTTGGAGAGACTTCTAAAACCGTGTCGTTATATCTCCTACCTAGAAAAATCCAATGAGTTTTAACCTAATAGTTGGAAATTCATAATATAGGCTACCACAAAAAATATTAAATATTTACACTTATATAATAAATATTTATCCTAGAAAAAAATTAATATGCAACTCGTGCGAAAAGTGCCTTCACTGCACTCGAGCGCAATTATTCCGCACTCGCCTGCGGCTCGTGCCTAAACATTTCTCTTGAGTTCAGCGAAATGGCACTTTTTACACTTGTTGCATAAATAACGATTTACGTTTTTTGACGAGCTCTTCCGCGAGCGAAATGTGTTATCTTGTGTTCTTCACCATGAAGAGCACGAAACAGCTGTTGTGATACTAAAACTACATTGGATTATTTATAGGCAGGTAACATAAACCATTGTTTCGCTAATTTTTATGATCCAGAGGCTATCCATCATGAAAATAAAATAATTATTTCTAAAGCACAACATACAGGGTGGTTGAAAAGTAACCTCTTTAACTTTTTAACTATTTTAGATATTTGGAATTGGTTTGCGGCAACCTTCTTGGATGAGGGTCTACAATAATGATGGTTAGTTTTAAATTTTTTACCCCCAGGGGTAGTGGGGGTGGGTTTAACTAAAAAATTTAAAATGGGAAGTATGGTCGACTTTTATATCATTTTATAGGTCTCGATGAAACTAAACAATTGACATAAAGAAAATAAAAATCGGACCATTAATAACAAAATGGCGCGCTTAAGTTATTCAAATCTAATAAACCAGGATAACAAAAATAATCTCTTCATTTAAAGAAGTCCATTGAGAAATAGTAAATAAAGGTCCCGTTTATTTTATCACATGTTGAAATTGCCCTCTTTTGTACCTCCATACAGTTGTACTATCTCTGATCAAACACGTTTCTTACATTTTGGAAAGTTTGGTTGTTTATTTTCATTCAGTTTCTATCTGTCTTCTTAATTCTTCGAGGGATTTTGGCTCTTGTATATTAAGACGTGGGTTATTAAAAGTAATTTTTAGTTGCCATTATTTTGTTATTAGTGGTCCGATTTTTATTTGCTTTATGTCAATTTTTTTGTTTCATCAATACCTATAAAATTATATGAAAGTCGACCATACTTCCCATTTGAAAATTTTGAGCTACCCCATACCACCACTACCCCTATATCTTAGGATGTATAATGTTTGTAAAAATTCACAGTAATCAATTTCAAAGTCATGCTAAAACCCATGAGTATAACCCGAGAAATAAAAATTAAAAAGTATTGCCTAAACGCAATTTAGAGATTTTTACAAAGAAAACTTCCTATGCTGGAATAAAATTCCTAATAGCAATCCCAAAAGAAATAAGAAATGTACCAGATAGTCGTAAATTTAAGGATGTGTTTAAAGAATTTCTGATTGAAAAGGCATGCTACTCGATTGAAGAACTGTATCTGTAAAATAATCTTGTTAGAGTTAGTTTTTAATCTTAATCATTTGACGCTATTTACTGTACCTATGTACTAATTTGATAAATAAAGAGATTGATTGATTGAGGTTGCCGCTAACCGATTTCAAATATCTCAAATTAAGGGGGTGGGGGGTGCAAGTTACTTTTCAACTACCCTATGTACTCAAATGTTGTGCATACATAAATATTGTTAATTAGATTAAACTGCATAACAAGTATTAATATGTAGTTTTTTTTCTTTTATGTAACAATAAACGATTATAAGGTACATATATAGTTGTTAAATCCGGGAATCCGGGTTAAATAGGGGTGGGTTTGTTATTTATAAAAATAACACAGAGCATAATCAATTTTTCTGTTTACTTTTCAAATATCTACCAGCAGCTACGGACAATGCCCTTGTCACTTCCGCAGTAACCTCTTCGAGTCCCGACCTTCTTCCTTGATAGACAGAAGTGGCTGCATTATAGAGCTGCTGAGGGAAGAGAATCTTGTGTCTGGAAATCGCTTTGATGATCAGAGCACCGACGTAGAGGACGAAGTAGATGCTGAAGAACAAAGGAACATACCATAGCTTGGGTCCGAGGTAGTAGTACGTGTAGTCCCCCTGTCTCTCCTCTTGGGGTAGAGGAGGTAGAGGGGGAGGAGTTGGGACTGGGAGGGGTGGAGGAGAGGGTGCAGGAAGATACTGCTTGGAAGGAACAGGAGGAGGGGTTGGCAAGGGAAGATACTGGTTTGACGGCTTCGGTGGAGGATAGTAGTAGTAAGGCATAGGGTTGGCGGGCGGTAAGGGTGGTGGGGGTGGTAGCGGTGGGGGAGGAGGGTTGTAGTCATACCCACTCGGTAAATTTGGAGGGGTAGGCTGAGAATATTCGTAATTTTGGTATTGTAGACCGGAATCAGAGGTTTCAAAACTATCACTACCCGCAGCTGAAGCGAAGCTATCGTCTTGAGAACTCCCGCTAGCTTGAAGATCTTGACTTGCAGAAACTGGAGGTAGCACTACCTCTCCAGCGTGTGAATCTTCATCTGGTGGTTTTGCCTTCAAGGTTTGAGGGTCAGGTTTGGACTTGTGCGGGTGGAATCTGTCTTGAGCAGTGTACTTGTAGTGGTTTGGTTGGTAGTAGTTTGGTTCCCTGTAGTACTCTTGGGTGTTGTAGTTGGAACTGGAAGAGTCTTCGTTCGGTGATACTACGTAACTGGTTCCAACCCCGTAACTGTTGAAGCCGATCTTACTGTATGTGTTGTAACCGTTGTCGGTTGCAGATCCAGCATTAAGGTTGTTGTAGTTTGAGTGACTATTACTATAGCTTCTACCATTGGCGTCTCCATTCGTTTGGGAACTGAAAATAAATAAAGAAATCATTTTTAATTTCAAAATTCTTTTAGTGAGTGCAGAAGTTTAAAATAATTAACTTTTTACGGTTAATTAACTTACTGTTTAATTTTTATTGTACTTTTAGCTGTTTCCCGTCACGGCTTCGCCCGTGATTGAATTTATTTGGTTAACCCTAGAACGGCCATATAGAGTGTTTCTGTAGGGCCAGGCAGTTTTGACCCTTTGTGCAGCATTTTATATTAACTATTATGAAATACACATTTGTTTACCAAAACATATTGTATTATATACCATTTCATTCGGGATATTCTGCAGAATCTAAATATACGAACAAAACTTATATTTCTTATAAAAAATTTATGGTTTGTGCAAAATAAACAAGAAACAAAAAAATTTCAAAAACTAAATTTCAAAAGTAAACTCTTATAAAAAAATATAAACAAAATTATTCCAAAATTCAATATATACAAGATATTTTAAATTTATTTCCCTACATAAAAACCTAAAAATATTTGACTCTACTAAAAAACTTATTGAGTTATTATGTCAAATGTAAAATATTACAATTTTTCTAATTTTGCATACTTATTATTGTTTTAGGCCTACATATAGAAAAAGGCCAATAATATAAAATAAACACATGTATTCTGTTAGAGTAGTAAACAAATAACAAAACCATATGAAAATATACTTGTTTCAATAAACAAAATATACAATATTTCATTTCAAAAAATAAAAACATTTTTTACCAACTGAAAATCACAAAAAAATATACAACTTCAAAAGCTTGTAAAAACTAAATTGTAGCTGTATAAAAATTCAAAGATATACAAAATGTTTGAAATTTTATACAGAAACAGAAAATATATAGTTTATTAGGTGGAAAATAGCTTATAAGTTTTTGAAGTGGTAAAACGTAAAAAAGAGCAAGTTTTTTTTATTTAGCGCTTTGTTGTGCTTTGATATTATAAACAAGATTTTTATCAAAGGACTTATACCCTCTTGAATTTATAGATTACTTGAGCTTTTTTCTTATCAAATGAGAAAAAAATAAAACATTCAATAATAATAACATATTTATGGCAGGTAACCATAGTAATAAGACAATGTAAGTTTAAAAACAATTTTATTGAGCCTATCCAACAAAAGACGATTTTATAAAAAATTTAAATAATAATTACTAAAAACATATCTACTATTACTCAATAAGAATAAAACCAATTAAAAAAGTAAGTAAACAAACACAGCTGCAGAGCACAGCACAAAACAAAACATCCAAGACACGGAGACACACAACTTGGCACAACAGGTGTTCCCACGAGACGACGACAGATTTGAGAAAATTCCATCAGTTTGACCAACTGCTAAAACCAAAATATCGGGACGCTAGGCTCTCAATAATTATAGTTAGTTCGATAGAGGATTTCTTCCTCTTTATTTTCATATTTATTTTATTTTGTAGATCAAAATACAAGCCGAGTAAACTAAATTTTTCCAAACGACTAAAAAAGCTTTTTGGCCATACAGAAAAATCTTAATATGTTTGTTTGCAGAGGTTTGGTAAACAAATCACAGCTGGTGAACTATTTGCGCTAGACTCAATAGTAGATAGAAAAAGCCACTTTCAAAACCGGCCACGTGCCGCCGGAAGCCATGTTCCGGGGCAGGCGTCTTCCGGTCGAATATTAAATGAGGTTGGGGGAGGTGGGGTGAGGGTTTGAAGTAGATTTGCGCATAGATTAAAAGTTGGTTCAAAACTGAAATTCAACAATTGGTGGTTGAACTAAATTTGCGCATAAATTAACCGGGGTTGAATTAAAACTTCGCATAAAATATTGGTTAGTTCAAAACTGAAATTCAACAACTGGGGGGTTGAACTAAATTTGCGCATAAATTAAAAGTAAGTTCAAAACTGAAATTCAACAACTGGGAGTTGAACTAAATTCGCGCATAAATTAAAAGTAAGTTCAAAACTGAAATTCAACATCTGGGAGTTGAACTAAATTTGCGCATAAATTAACCGGGGTTGAAGTAAAACTTCGCATAAATTAAAAATTAGTTCAAAATTGTAATTCGACGGTGTTAATAAAAACTCTAATAGTTGAACGAAAATAAAAGTCAGTTCAAACATAGCGCAGTCATAACAAGAGAGAGAGAAGGTAAATAGAAGTGTTAAGTTCCGCGGATAGAACAAGAATGAAGAATGAAACATGACGCGTCGAAATATATGCGTGACTGTAGATGTCAGTTAATGGGGGGTCTAGAGCTTCCGGCCTGTCAGATGGTAAATTAATCAATAGGGGGAGTGGAGATGGCGCTCGGTTGAACTAAAATTGCGCATAAATTAAAAGTTGGTACAAAACTGAAATTCAACTTGATAATGTGGGGTACGGAAAGTATGTCAAGGTCATCCCGAGTAAGTTTTAAAAAAGCCTATCCCGCTACCACAGGAAATAGTTCTGAGAGCTGAACTACCCGGTGATAGCGGGATAGGTAGATTTAAGTTTTGAACTTTATTCGTAAAAACAAATACAATCAATGTGCAAAAACAAATACAATCAATGTGCAATACAGGTTGAGTTTTTGTGATGAAATACGGAGTTGTAAAAGCAAACGCCGACGACGAGGATAAGGTAAAAGCAGAGTCCCCAGATGACGTATTTGACAAGTTATCTCGAGTTGGTTTTCCCGTTCCAATCGTTTAATTTCCAATTTCAATTTATCCTCTTCCATTCTAGTTACTAAAGGAACTTCATCCATCATATCCATCATGATTGTGTTAGTGTTTGAAATTTTAAAAGAAGTTATGTTGATAGTACAAAAGTCGAAGACGGAATGAGGAGTGAAAGCGAGAAATGTTAGTTGAATAAAAAAGTGGTGGGGGGAAAGATGAATTACAAAGAAGTGGTGGGGGAAAGATTTTGCTCTTCATTATTACCATCAGTAGTGTCAGATGGTGCAGGAGTTAGATTTAGTAAATTGTCTTCGTCCGAACTTTCAACCTTATCACAAATAGGACAATCGTATGTTATTTCCAAATTCATTTTGATAGTTGTAAAATTATCTACAAGTTCTTGTAAAATATTAAAAATAGCTTGTAACTCTTCTTTAGAGTTTATTTCAAAACTAGAACTCATCCGTGCCAATGGAGAGTTGTTCATCGTTGGAGAGTCGGCGAGTAAATGAGGAACGCCGCCAAGGGAGGGGGCTTATTTAACGGCGAGCTTATGATTAAATAAAAAGCTAAGTTCTTCTTCTTCGTCTTTTAATTCAAATATCTTAGCTGGAGTATTTGCCTCATCCTCCTCACTCTGTGATGATGAAGATAATTCACCAGGACGTAAATATTGAACATCAATTCTGATCCATCTCATATAATATCTATCCATTATAGCAAGCAAGTTTTGAAACAATTCTTCCATTTCTTCCCTCTCAGTTATTATATGTTGAAACCTGACGAAAGGTGTTCCCATGTTGTTAGTTAGAATGTTGGAAGTGAAATAATTCAAAGGTGGATTCAATAAGATACAAAACTTAAACTAATGGTGGGGGAAATCTAAAAGACTTATGGTGGGGGAAATCTAAAAAAAAACCCAATGGTGGGGGAAATCTCAAGGTCATCCAATTGAAGTTTTAAAAAAGAGTGTAAAACTGAAATTACACATTCGATGGTTCAACAGGATCTGAATACCAATCCGACCTGTATTTACATCTTTTTATCATATGTGTACAAAAATCATCTTGATGAGACTTGGTGCGTTGACAATGAGCTAGATCGAGAGGATGAAATTTGAAACATCTTTGAGGACAGCATGTATGAAAATATCTTGATTTGTAAAATTTGAAAGTTCGCAATTCCGGTGGCGGTAGTTGTTTTGTTTTGCATTTGCAGTAACAAGATCCGAAAAATTCACACTTAGTGCAAGCTAACCCGTCCACCATCATTGGTCCTAAATCTGTACACTGTTGTTCACAACAGTAACGAGGTTCGTACTTGTAATTTTGTTTTTCCATGTTGACGCTGCTGAGTCCAGTGAAAGAATAAGAGTGTATAGTGTTGAATAGTCAGTTTTATGTAGTACAAAAAGTGGTGGGGGTAATTTCAAGGTCATCCAAACGAAGTTTTAAAAAATTATACCTTACTAATGTAAGGAAAATTGATACTTAAGAAGTTTGTTTCTGTTTGTTTTCTTCAGACTTTTTCTCTCTCTCCTGTTTGTTTTCTTCAGACTTTTTCTCTCTCTCCGCTTTAGCCATAGCGATAAGTTCTTCAGTCGATAGTGGATGTACTTCAGGAAATTTTAAAATTAATTTAGCCTGATATCCTTCTCGGGTTAATATTTCTAAATCTTCAGTCATTTGTTCAACGGTGTTGTAATCTTTTCCATAGATCTTTCCATCAAGTTCAATCATCATTCTGTATAACATCTTTAAAAATAGGTGTTGACGCAGCGAGAGTTGGGAAGCGAATAATTAGTTATCCAAGTATCACACCCTTTTTATCAACTTGACATTGATCACGTGATTCCTTAGTTTTATTTGTTAAAAGTTATTTAACATTGGTAGTACTTGTGGAACTTGATGTTATGTTGACCAGTCGGCGATGAAGATGTTGTAGGTTGTGTAGAAAGAAATACTTCATCATCGCAGTATTTTGTTTTAGTAAACATCCTTACATTAGTAGCACTAACATCAACAGTTAAGTGATAACCACCGGTAAGTAAAACTCGCATTTCGTTGGTTAAATCTTCAAGTTGTTCAAAACTCGTAATGGTGTTGGTATCGTAAGATGCACACTTGACCCTTAGGGACATGTTGAAGTTTTGTATTTAGTTATAGAGAGCGAGATGTGTACGGTACGAAAGCTAGTCGTAGACTAATGAATTTCACAAGTTGATTTTCACTTTTATTATCACACAAAATTGGGTCAAGGTCATCCGGTGGAATTTTTTAAAAAAAGCAACATGTTACAAACATGTTATATGTACAAAGACATAACAATATGTTGCTTCTTTTATTTTTCTTTTTTGTTTTATATCATCTTTATTGAGAAACCATTACAAACACATATATTTACAATGTTATGTACAAACTAGTTAGTAGTAGGTGTTACATGAATAGTTAGTTCAGTTGAGTTGTTTCCACTCGGTCCGTGTGAAACTAAATAGAGTGCGCCAGGTTGAATAACTCGAAGATCTTCATTTTGTAGAAGTTGTACAAACCGTTTCGGTAGGAAGATTTGAAACTTCGGTTCGTCACCAACTGTATACGGCGCCTCGCTCAATGTGCAATTAATAGCATCACCAATTGAAGTGTCCATCTTCTTGATTGTATGTATTATGTAATGTTTTTCTTCTTTTAGTTCAGAACATTTCTTCGTCGGTAAGATTGTTGATTTAGAATGAGCGTTGAATTGATCAACCAAATTTTGAAGAAAGTTCTGCGATGCCATCTTGATGTTATTGTTAATCTTCTTGTTAATCTTCTTGTTAATAATAATGTCCGTCGGAGATGTTGTCTCTTCGGAGGTTCGAGTAATACTCATGCTGCGTCATGGTAGCGCTCTCACTTTTATTACCGACATTACCCCCACCATTCTGTTGAAGGAAATTATTTAAGCGGTAGGCATTCTTCAAAGCGCACTGTGACCTTCGATGTTTAAAACTCTTTGATGAAATACAAAGTTCATTGAAGTAGCATTGGAAATCTCTATCTATAATTGCATTTATCACTTCGTTGCTTGTAAATGATTGTATCCAATTAGCTTTTTCCAATCCTCTTGTGTAGATAGTTTTGAACTCTTTGCAGTAATGATTCATAATGTGCGGCATCATGTTATAATTAATAAAACCTTCATCCCATCTTAAGTTGTGAAAATGTTTGTACAACCATTTGTTTGTAACTTTCGCTTTAGTTGTTAGTCTATTGAATGGTAATGGAGGTTTGAATAAGTAATGATAAACTACAGATGTGTTCATATCCAAAATTACTAATTCTTTTATAATAAAATTTCCATCATTTCCTCGAAAAGCTTGAAATTCAATTATACCTTTTTTAACTTCCATTATATGTGGCGCATTAGAAAACGAAACCCGTTTGTTCATGATGAAGTCTCGTCAGCAACTGACTTGTATTACAAACACGATTGTTCTTCTTTAACTTCTTGCGCTTCTTCGTCGATATTAAAGTTGGTGTGATAGTTGTTCAATTGTCTCCACATATCCACTTCTTGAGGTATACGATTAAAAATTGAAGTATCCACGGGACCGTATAAAATTGGAACGAAAGGTTGTCTGTCCAATGTATCGATTAGATAGTCTTTGATTATTGCACTTGAAAATATTAGTTGTTTCAAATATCTGGTGACGGGACCGGTAGTACAACTTAAAGTGTAAAATTCTTCTTTAGTCAAATGTAATTTTACATCATGTCTAGTTAAATCTCTGAAGCGAACCATTTGTCCTCCACGATGTTTCACTATATCAACTTCAATATTTGATTCCATTAAACTTAATCTTGTTCTTCTTCCAAATGTGTTGTTACTCAAATAGCATTCCAAAAGATGTAAATGTTTCATAAATGATTCCCAAGAAGTTTCAGTGAATGTAACCATTTTATTTCCACGATTTAAAATAACAATCGGTGAATAATCCAATGATTTTAAAATTCCAACTGAAATACTTTTCGTCATGCATGAAGAAATGGGGTAGAAAATCCGAAGAAATACTTCTGTTAAAATATTAGTTGTAATGTTAACTTCAACCTTTTTTCTTTTTACTTCTTTTTCAGCTTCTCCTTCTTCTTTTTCTTCTTCTCTCTTCTTATGTTTGTTAAACTTGAGGAACTCGTCCATTTCTCGTTCAACTTGTTTTTCTATATCTGAACTATTCTCATCCATTAGAGGTGTATTTTCTTCTCCGTTAGTAGAACTCATCTTGCGAACGATGTTTCCCATAGGACGGTCGAAGATATAATGAATTTTCCACTCATAATTTTCTCGCTTTTATGTTTTTCGTGGAATCCTTGAAATTTATACACTCACATAAATGTTTGTTTTCAACTTGTCTTTCACAAACGAAATTCTAACCTCAAAAATTGAGACAGATAATTCTAACCTAAAAAATCTGCAGTCGTTGTACTAATTCTTTTTAAAGTACATTCTTCACGATTCCGGTCAGCGGTGTGTAAGTAACTATTTTATCATGTAGAATAAGACAGTATGCTGAAGTTCCATCCGCTACTGGTTCTTCAAATTCCATTTCAATTTTTATATCCACACTTGATGATTTTACCGATTCATTTTGTTTTGAACAATCGATTACAATTATCGGAGCCTTGGAATAATATTGGTCAGGTGATAATAGTGGTGTATTAGTCTTTCCATAATATGACGATTGAAATCTTGCATACATATCGTATAAAATGGAAAAACGTTTTTTGCTGAACATGACATTCAAATTGTCATACGGAAAGAATTGAGAGTTTAGGAAAACTTTACAATTCTTTATTTTACAGTTATCAAATTGACCGACATTTGCAGTGATAACATCTTTTCGCTTAGTTTGAAAACCGGGTATTATGTACCTTGCTCGTTCCAAGTAAGTTGATGTCTTGACGGTCCATGTTTGTCGTTCGGTCTGAGGTAGTGTAGGATATTCATGGAATTCCCAACTTCGGAATGGCATCACGATATCACGGTCAGATTTTAACTTTCTCAATAATACGATTCTATGTTCATCAGCCAATCTTACATGAGGTACTCTCCAAACAACTTTATCTAATTGTAGTTGCCATTCCAGTTTATCTTCAGTAGTTGCAGGGTCTGCAAGTATCAAGTCCTTGTTAGTTGAAGATCTGAGTAATACCAATTCTTGTTTGACATTTATTATTACTCGTTTGTAATCTTCAGCGAATCCCAAAAGCAATCGTAAAGGTACATGAAAATCAAAGTGACCGTTGGAATTCGGTGTTATAGCGTCTTTATCAGGAGCAACCCATCCGGCGGTGACTATTGAATTCTTCTCATGCGGTGTTAATGATGTTAATCCTTTCAATGTCGTTGTTATACCAACCTTTTTTGTCGAATCAACTGTCACCCCTGATATCTCATATCTTATTTCATCAAAAAGATATGCCATCGGGTTATTTATAAAAGGAACTGTTGAAGCAGTTTTTCCATCCAATTTTAATACCCGTCCTTCAATGTATAAATAACTTTCACACGGTAATGTGTAAATATCTTGTTGTTGAATGGGAATCCTTATTTCATCGTTATTGTTTAATTTTGATGAAGTGTAAGGGTTGTGCGTGTGATATTCCTTCTCCCATAGTGTTTCGTCGAATGTCGGTCCTTGAGATATATCCAGGATATCCATCGTTGTTAAGTTTCAATCCAATCTTCTGTAGAAAACGAATGTTGTCCGATGTTAACTCTTCCAATGTCGAGGAGCTACTGAGCTCCCGACTCTTCCGTTGCGGTTTAAATGATAATCCCATGTCGACTTTTATGTTGCCGCTCTGATGTGTATCCGTATAGTTATCGTTTCTCCTCTAAAGTCAACACTAACACCGTCTTGATCCAATATGTTCAGTACGATGTCTAAAATGAAACTGGTGTTTAACGGTAGGTATATCAAGTTTTGTGGCTTCTCAACAATTTTAAAACCGGGAGCCAATGTTGGATAAAATGTATGTAAAATATGCTGATTCACTCCTTCTCTATACGATCCGTGTATAATATTACACGTTACATCGATACTATTGACTTTCAATATTGTAACAGTTGTATCACCCGAATGAGTAGTTCCAGGAGTTAAGATTTTCTTTTTTGTATCTGTAAATCCAAGTAAACTGCCAATGGATTTTTCCAAGCTGACATCGATATAATATTTCGAAGTTATTTCTGCTTTTAAAGTACTATTGTTTCCTTTAACGGTGATATTTTCTTCTCCGAGTTGTTTCTGTAGTAATTGGTTTATATCATCGATTTCATAAGCTCCAGTAGGAAATGTAATTATTTTCAATTCTGAGTATTTTCCTTAAGCATCCATAGTTTCATAATAATGTAGTAAATTGTTTTTACCTTCCGTAACATTGGGAATTGAGTTGTAGGTAGTCAAATCAAGTAATGCCGCTTCCCATAATCTTTCCTTGGATAGACGCAATGCTGGGAACAGCGTACTTTTCAATGTGGATGAATTTCCACTCAGTGACACTGTATACGATGACATCTTAAAGGTGACTGACACTCTTCGCTAGAAACTCCAAACATAAATGCCCACAGATTTCAGTGTTGTTAGGTTGTTCCCTTTTGTAATTGTAAAAAATGTTTTTGGAGTTTCGAAAATAATGTTGCAGTTCTTTCGGCGGTGGT
The DNA here is from genome assembly GCA_030545055.2 of Neoaliturus tenellus. Classification (NCBI taxonomy): domain Eukaryota; kingdom Metazoa; phylum Arthropoda; class Insecta; order Hemiptera; family Cicadellidae; genus Neoaliturus; species Neoaliturus tenellus. Next base: position 190,952,493 of record CM061533.1, on the reverse strand, counting down.
AGATTGCCAAAACTATCAAAGTAGTAAACGGTTTGTCCGAGCTTTTTATAGCATACCCAATGAGTGCCTGGACCATAGGTGGAATCCAAATTTACTATTCCAGTTTCATTTTTCCATATTTTAGTTGGTAATGCATCTTTCATAAAAACTCCTCGAAAAAATGGTATTTTCAAACATTTTACATAATCATTTAACTGATGATTTGTTAAGGCTTTATTTGGAATTATCAATTGATTCTTTTTATTTAGTACACACGGTATGGTCTTAGGTATAAACCTGCTCCGTTTTTTACCATTTGCCAAACAGAAGTCTTCTTTACATTTGTCTTACGAGTTCTACGACGTCCTTTTTTAATGTTTCCACCTCTTTTGGGAGTGCTTCTTTTTGCAGGTCTTCCTCTGCGACGTCTTCCAGCACCTAACTTTGCTTTCGTCTTCATGGCTGTAGTTACTGCCCAAGCCGCTGCTTTTTCTGCAATACTTGCGTCACTTGATTTTACTCTTTGCCAAGCTTTTTCCGCTAGAGTTTTATCCGCTATTGATCTATTTGTTGAATCTTTATACTTTGAATATGCTATATCGTGTTCTTTGCAAGCTTGATCTAATTTATTAATTCCAGGATCTCCTCTTGCTAAACGTTTTGCCAACTTAGTTCCAGGTCCACAATATTGATAACCTCCGGGCAGATGTAATTCGTATGGTAAAGCGTCTATCGTTCGATTCACAACAGCACCAATTGGAATCCGTCTGAGCAGGGATAATGCAGCTGATGTTAAACCACGTCCTCTCTTGCCGCTGTCTTGACGACGACTGAGCGATACGGTCTTCATTATGCTGTTTTATGTAACCAACGTCTTCACTCTATGAAATACTTTATGATAATGAATCCTTTTTTTGTGAATCCATACTTAAATATTCACAAGCTTTACCCGTATATATCGATGATTGTATCTTTAATCCATTTTTCTCTCTTAGCACCTTCGATTTTATCGTGATTTGATTTACCAATTATATGATTGTGCATATCAACAACTGCATTACCTACAAGATTCATTACATACTCTACATTAGTAGCATCTTTTTAATCTGTTGGATTATCAAGATTTGTGATACGTTTACCATTACATGTATACACAGATGGATCGTTATTAGAGGTTGCTATAACTTGATTAATAGTAGCAACATCATTCGGAGCTATTCCTGCTGATATGTTAGATATTCTTCTATTTTTTCCATCATATAAGTTATTTATTTTATCTAAAACTATAGTTTGTTTCACAACAACACAATCATTATCATCTTTACCAGATTTTACATGGGTTAATCGTCTACCTCCACATATAAAGTTAACACCAGTAGCTGATAGTTGTGGCACTTGTGTTAAAATAACAGCATCATGTTCTTCCGTGCCTAAACTTATATTTGACAATCTTTTATTTTTTCCATCCTACTTGTTATTTTGTAGTTGTAGTAAGGTAAACTTTTCACTTCCTTGCATAAACTCATCACCTTTCTTTGACACCACCTGATTTTGTTTAACAAAAGCGGATGTTCCTTTCTTCAAGCTTTCATTCATTTGTCTCACGGTAGCAGCATCCGATGGAGTTGAACCATCTTTCAGATTGGACAACACTTTTCCATGACAATCAATAACAGCACCATTATATAAAATACAATTATCTTTAATGTATTTTATATTAACACCATCACTTTCTTCTTTAGGATATCCAATATCGTTTATAGTATATTTATAGAAGGAAAATCCATCTTTTTTCTTTTCTGGTATTACAGAGTGCAAATAACGCTTATTGATTGTATCTGTATCCTCGGTTGGATCTGCCACATTAGTTATTTTATAATTTAAAGCATTGTACTTTTTTCCACTTTTAGTCTTTTCCAACAGTAAAGCGTATTACATCGCAGATAGAAAATAGCCTTTATTAACAACATCTCCATTGTTGACTGGTTTTGCAACATTAATAACTCTGTGAGATTTTGCATCATACAGTTGGTTGTTGTCGAGTTTTAAACTTGTATATGTTTCCTCCTTTACTGTTTTTAAATTTGTTGCATCTCCATCTTTTTCTGGATCTCTAACAAACTTTAAACGTTTATTATTTATGTTATAGTCACCTTCGGGTGTTTGCGGTAATCCACTTCTTTTTCTGTTTTCTCCAACTTGCACTCCTAACGCGGAGTATCGTCCGAACTTGTCGACGCTCATGTTAGAACTGACACATTATACGCCTGCAACTCTTATATATCCGCGGACAATTATACGATTATGCCGCGATTCCTGAGTTCGTCAATCAGAGCTACCCATTCATTATTTAAACCTGTATGACCGGCTTCCATGGCTTCATGCAATAGTCTCATTCTATCAACCAATTTATTGATGTCGTTGTAGTAAATCACATTCGTATTGTATAGATTTTTCATCAATCCTTTGCCAGATGTTGAATTATCTCCTTTACTCTTTTTACCATGTTGTTCAAGAAGTGATAAATCCATAAGTGATAAAGATTTTCTTTTCAGTGGTTGTCTCACCGCTGGTGTAGTACGTAATGTTGGCAATTTTCGTGGAGGAAACAACTTTTTTATAACAATGTTATATTTTGTTGCACGTGAACGATTAATCATTGCATCCTTTAAGTAGTTTCTTTTATGAGCGTTAGTATTTTGTAGAATCTCCTTAAAAACACTTAAATCTTTGGATGAATATCTTAGTGGTATGTTTTTAAAAATTAATTCATAAAGTCCTTTTGTTCCTTTATATTTATGCTCACCAATAATGATGTAATCGTCTTGTGTTATTTCAAGCTTTGAATCGCCGATCTTTAATTCATTCCCATCAATTCTTGCTCCGTATACATGTGATCTACTCAAATTCGGGTTTGATTTCATGTCATGTAGCATCTTCATTATATATTTTCTTCCAAGAGGTCCATGTTGTAATATATCGCTACTCAATTGAGTTAAATTTGGAATAGATTGTTCTGCTTCAGGTATTGGCTGTTCTTCTTCCTTTTCAACAATTGGTTCTTCTTCTTCTTTTGTTTCTTCTTGCTCACTAGCACTTGTATATGAATCATCATCTTCTTCTTTTTTTAATGCTTGTACTTCTTGTTTAGAAACTGGTAGTAAAACATCTCCTTCATAACGAGGTTTACCAATAGTTTCTGATATCTGTTTTAAAGGTTCTGTAATAGGTTTAAATGTAGTCTCTAGAAATTCTTCTCTTTCACTTAAACCCATCCTCAATGCACGATTCTTCATCCTAATAGAATCACTGAGTGATTTTATTTCTTTCAATAGTTTTTCTTGATTCACCATGTTTACACTGTGAAGTTCAACGTGTAACTAGATGTAGCATCGGTAGTTCAACGCATAAATACAAATTTATCCAACCCTATACGATATCTACCATTTTTAATATCTTCTTCCTTCATAATAACGAGAAAGCCATATTTCTCATTCCATGCTTTGCCACACATCTCTTTAAATTTCTCAAATGCCATATCCGCATTTACATGATCATTATATATATGTTTTAAATTTGTTTCATCTTGCTTGAAGATGATCAACATATTTGCATTGTCTCTTATGAGTTGTTTAAGAATCTTACTGTATGTTTGACCAATATAAATGCTATCGATATTTTGATGTCTTCCCATAGCGAAGTAATTCCTTATGGTGTCGTGATTTTCACAAGACACATCGTCAAAAATAAAAATAGAAAATGGTTTTGCTTCATTTGGTTGCATAATTGTTTCACTGGCATTAAACTTGTAGAAATTCACTTCAGGTACACTTGCAAATACTTTATCCAATAATTGATATTTTGGTTGTTGCAATGATTTTGAAAAAATGTATATATTGTTAAAGCGCAATCCTTTAGGATTAGTTATAAGGTTAAAAACAACATTTGTTTTTCCACAATTTGAAGGACCAGTTATTAAACATCTTATCGTATTCGGTAGTAATTCACCATGTTTACCATGATTTAACTTATCATTGTCAACCGTCAATTCATCAATATTATTGATATTAAATCGATCTTTTTGTTGTACAATCTCCATCTTGTGTCAAGGTTAAACACACAATGAGCTATTAAATTACTATACCAAGTCTTTTGAAGGAATCCAAGAGTCTTCACTTTTATCGAATCCTAACCACCGAACTTTAACCATATCCTTTTTCCTTTGTAATACTTTTCAACAAGATATACATCACCGACTGTTGATTTCAACAATTCATGTCCGTAGAATCCACCTTGAAGTAATTCACCCTTGTTATCCTTTAATAAGTAAGTTTCAGGTATAGTTGGTTGCACTTTATAAACTGTAAATACTTCATTAGTCCAATTTGGTAGATATCTTTTACTAAATACACCTTTGTATTTGCTTATACGAACTTTATCGTTGACTTTAAACTTTTTTGGTTGCAACTTTTCCAATTTAGGTGTTGTATTATTTCTGATGCGTTGTAATACAACCTTAGCATTAGCGCTGTTTACTTGGATAGGTTTCATTCCGATGGTACGATGATATTTGTTGTTATACTCTTTTATAAGTTGTGGTAATATGTCATACCACACGTATGATCCTCGTTTTGAAAATTGTTTGTACATCGCTCCTTTCAATGTTCTATTGAACCTTTCAATTATTGAAGCTTTAACTTCAGAATTTGTAGAATAATGATTTATTTGATATTTCTTCATCAAAGCTCCAAAGTCTTTATTAAAATATTCTTTTCCATCATCGGTCTGTAGATGTTTGATTTTGAATTTATTTCTTTGTATCGTTGTTTCCATAGCTTTTGTAACACTTTTACCAGTCTTATCCTTCAATGGTAAAGCGTCAGCTATTTTAGTAAAACAGTCTATAATTGTTAAAATATATTTGAAACCTTTGTTTAATTTACTGTGCGGTATCATTTCAATGAGATCAGCTTGGTAAAGATCATTCATTCCTTTAATGATTGTACTTCTTCTTGGAAATCTTCTTCTTGCTGGTTTATGTAATTCATTTACAATCTTGTCCTTCACACTTTCCATCTTCAGGTGTTGCTTGCACATCGCTTGTAAAAATACTGATCCGTACAACAGTTCATTCTCTTTTATATAGTTTGAATATAGGTCAAGGCCATTTCATATTAGTGTAAAAAAGAGGGAACATGGCATTGGGCTTGCCATGTCCCCTCTTCTTTACGGAAAGGAAAAAAAGGAAGAAGGTAGAGGACGAAGAATAGGTTTACTGGTCGATAGGGTTCAGGGAGTAGTGGCCGAACGGTAAAGTATTAATTTTATCTTCTAAAATATGGCGCTTGTCATCTTTGTAGCTTAATGCCCACTTTGTTTGTTTGACACTAAAGAGTTGATGATTATAACTTCTAATAGTGTTGAACGTTGCAGTTGTTTCAACATTTTCAAACAAACATCTTTTATAATGTTCAAACTGTACGTTCTTCTTCAGGAAAGAGGTTTTTATTCCTTTGGCCTTTTTCGTGACTTGATGTTGATTCCTTTCGCTTATGTACAGTTGAAATGAATATAGTTTGGACATTAATGCTACAATTTCCATCATCGGCACACCATTTGTTTCATCTTTAAATTTTCCCAATACTTTCTTGTTTCTGTCGTAGTCGTAATTTGGATGATCCTTGGGATAATCGGAAAAGTCGAAATCATCTTTATACATAAAAGTGCGTAGATCTTCGTACATGTCATTTGTTTTAATCCAGTAAATTAGTGCATCCGTATCCATATATGCAATACCAATGTTCTCTCTTCCATAATAGTTAACCATCTTCTTATAATGAAACTCGTACATGTGTGTTTTGGAAATATCCAAGATTGACATTCCTAGATACAAAGGACGATCCATTAGAACTGACTTCTTGTTCATGGAAATAACAACTAGATTTTCATTAATAATTACAGATGAACCAAAGTTTGGTTGTTGCACTAATTTCTGTAATTTTACTGGATCAGTTACCAATTTGATATCCTTATGTTTCCTTTTGTTTTCCAAAGTCTTGCCAAATATTGCGTTGTTCATTAGTTTGAAGAAATCTTTTTGAAAACTTGATGTAGCGCCGGCTCTTCTTTTTGTGTTGTTGTCAATGTACGGTTTTAACCAACAAGATTGAGAGAATTGTAGTACTCGATTAATTTTTGTAATTCTTAATCCCAAGTCTAAGGCCTGTTGTATCATCCAGTAGTGTAAAACATACCGAGACTTGTTGGTTAAAGTCATCAATAATTTTGGCCATCTTCCAGTTGGAGAAATTTCGGTCTTCGGAAGAAGTGGTAAATCATAATGTTCGTCGTGAAGATGTTCGGGATATTCAAAATCGACGTCAAATATGTAACCAGTTTCTCCATATTTCGGTATATCCATTATGTTTCCAATTGATTCTGGGTCTATCCATTTGAAATTATCATATGGAAAGGGATTCGACATTGCCCATCCGTATAAGTTATTTGCATCAAAATAACCCAGGAATGTTGTTGGTTTTGATGCATCATAATCGGGCAAATACTTGTTGTTTGCCCTGACATGACGTGTTACACTTTGCGTCAATCCTCCTCGATCTCCTGACTCTAACATCAAAACCATATATATATCTGTAAGAAGTTGTATTTTACAATTTGTTTCTTTCAACATGGCTTGCCACGCTAGTCCAGGCGAAGTGTACGAATGAAGAGGGTCCAATCCATATGCCGCAAAACACGTATTTCTAAATTCTTCCATCACATCACACAATAAAGTCACATCTAGTTTAACATAAAAATCTGAATATTCTCCCAATGTTCTAAATCCTAATTCGTTCCATACTTTGCATGCGTGATCATAATCATCTTGAGATATATCCATGTCGTACAGTCTACTTTTAAATTCTTCTTTTGGAGGTAGTGATGTTTCATTAAATCTTTCTAAACTGTCTATGTAATCATATGGGAAAACACCTTTTCGAAGTACCAGATCCAGTTTGTCGCTGTTTACAATCTTCTTTGTTTCGATTAAATCTTGTTTCCTTAGGTTTTCAGAAAGTTTGGACAAACTCGACGGCAAAAATCGGTAGGATTCCAAGAATCTTAGTTTGACGTTTCCAACTTCTTTGGAAAAACTTATGAACTTTTCTGAAGTTTCAGCTAACACATCGATTTTACCGTCGTCTCTTCCTAGTTCAGGTATTATAAAATGAGCGTCGTACCCACTAAGATTATGCAGAACCACAGGGATAAATAGTGGTAAACGATAGCTCAAGTTGCATTTATTACAAGCAGCACCCCTGTAATAACCTGTGAGGTGGTCGTGATCTTTAACTTTATAATTCTCAATAGTAAAATCATTTTTGCACAAGAAACAGTGAGTCGCATTTTCATGTTGAATTTCTTCTTCTTCGTCCATCGGTTTCATTGGTACAATATTTGTATATAATCTTTGTGTATTTCCAGCTATTGAATATAGGTGATCAAGAAATATTTTTTCCGCATTTTCACCACGATATACTAGAGGTTCTGAAGTTAATCCATATTTGTTCAAATGTTCTTCTGATAATGTTGATTTAACCATTAAACAAAAACTGTTTGGTTTGTGCATTTGATACTTGACACTTTTTCTTGCTTCACAATTTTCATCTTCAACTGGAACAAGTGTTGATTCAAAGTCCGCATACACAACTAAAGGGATACGGTATTGATGATAAACCTTTTGAAATGTAACGAATGCTCTGTTTTCCGAAGGTAGATTAATCTTTGCTTCATAATTAGTACCAGGTTAACCGAGCCTTGCTCGTTGGTTTTAATTCAGTTTTGATATAGTGTCATTAGAGCTATAAAATTTCCCCCATCAACCAACTATACCTCTTCACAGTTAACAGCTGTTTCAAAAAGTCTGCTTAATATTGATGTTCCTTTATTTTTGTATACCTTTCGTTGTTATTTCGTTACCAAAATAGCAACCCATAAGACCAATGTTAAAAATTACGATTTTTAAACTTAAATTCTGACAAAATTCGATTTTTCCTGGGATGGAGGCCTTTTCTAAACTTATTTTTGGGCCAATACACTTTTAATTGCAAAGTTTAAGCAAAATCTGACAGCTAGATTTCGAGATCGTGGAACACACATCCCTTCAGACATTCCTCGTATTATAGTATAGGATTGTTACATAGTCTTTTGTGCTCTTGTAACCATTCTCTTCCGTGTAGTCCATCTCGTTTAAAATTGAAACATCTCTTGCAAATTAACTTTCTGTGTCGATCTTTAGAAAGCTGCTTATTAACAAGTGAGTCAAATTTCTTTATGTACACATAGTGAGACACATCTCCTCGCGTTAGTAGTAGTAAATCCGTATGATCTGGTAGCTCTTCTTTTGCAATACGTAAAGGATACACTTTGTTTGAACTATCTAATGCAAAAACATTGATAGACGTACCGGGATTTTTCTTCTCAAATTTTGATATATCTCCTAGTGATACAGGGTAAGTAATTCCTTGAAAATTGTACCTATGTCTTTGATTTTCATAGTGTTGGTTAGGTGTATCGAAATGATTTGGTACAAACTTAGATGTCATAGCATATCGAAAACATTCGTTATCTTGATTTTTCACATTAATACACGATCTTGTATCCTTGATTCTTTGTGGCAAAGGAGTATAACTAGATCCCATTAATCCATAACCATGTTTGTGTACTTTTATATCTAATAATTCAATGCTTGTAAGACTCCATCCAGATCCTCTTCCTTCGTGTTCCTGAATTTTTGTTAATATTTCTTCTATACAGTTCTCTACTATTGAATCAATGTTTGAACTTTCCATGATGGTTCGGTTTTTTGTTATGAATCCTCTTGGTGATAATTCTTCTTGTACATTTATAAACATAGCTTCTAGTAGTAAACCAAATTTAAGAAAGTTCAATCTTTTCAATTCTTCTTTTAAAGTTTTACTTACAATTGGTTTTGCTTCTCTAATAAATTCTTCTAAGTTCAAGTTTTCATTTTTAATTTCATGATGCATTACTACCCTACCGGGTAACGCAAATACTTGTAGATTCGGTAAAGTAGTTGAAGATGTTGCTGATATTTCATCTTGTTCTTCTTGTTCTTCTTGTTCTTCTTGTTCTTCTTGTTTTTCTTCTGCGTTGTTGTGAATTAGTTCTTTATGACAGTCTAATAGAATTTCATCGTGAAACGATTCCGAACATTTATCGCAATGATACATGTTGAGATGTTTACTCTTCGAAGTTTCGCAGAGAAATGAAATGGGCTCTCACATTCCTCCTTTTATAACGGTCCCCCTACCATTATTTCATATTCTTCTTCTTCACTATCCAAGAAAATCAAACGTTTTCAACAAAATATTAACCTTCTACAAAATTGATTGTCCGTTCATATTTTTTAATACTAGTTTGAATTTTCAATATTTTCCTTGTTTAACTATTATTTCTTTATATAACATTATTCACACTTTCTACTTCAAGCGTTTTGCTACTATCTCATCTCTTTATTCCATTTTAACAATCTGCATAAATACAAGTTCATTTGTCGCGCCGACTCACTATAAATCCAGCTTTCGTACAGTACACATCTCAACGACTAAATTACAACATGTATTTCAATATGAATTTTCCTTATACAAATACTATTTCAATAACTTCACAGCAAAACAAAATTCTAACCTCATAAACTTGATAGGAAGATATGCGAACTTTTAATTCAACCCCGGTTAATGTATGCGCAAATTTAGTTCGACCAACAATTGTTGAATTTCAGTTTTGAACTAACTTTTAATTTATGCGCAGATCTACTTCAAACCCTCACTTCACAAACTTAATAAAGAGAATTACATTAATTTGATACTTATTTCTACCGTTACACTAGCTCCATTCTCAAAAAGATATAAATAAAATGGTCCTGGATACTGTTCTTTTTGACGTCCTGCATGTTCCTTAATGAATTCGTAAGCCAATCTTTTTGAATATTCATTATGATACACTTCTCTTACATAAACAAGATTTTTTTCTTCCAGAAATTTCGCTTGAACTAATGGTATTTTGATTACATCATCCTTGTCCATCAGAGGTAGCTTGTAGGTGAAAGTATTTGGAGGTAGTTTTTGCGGTTTATCAAGTAGAGAACAAAATTTTCTATAGAATTTCTGCTCAGTGCCTGTAATACTATTAAAAGACAAAGTGGTAAGCATCTTGACGGCACAAGGTGCAAGTACAGACTAGAAACCTGGAGGTTCATAGCCCGCCTTTTATGAGTTTTAAAAATGGGGAGGGGGGAAGGAATAAGGATTGGGAAGGGATAAGGTGTAGGGTGGGGGAAGGGTAATTTGGTTATTAAACCACTTGCGCTGTAAAATAGCCGCCAACATCCACACCTTGTTCGTAGCACTCCTTCATTGTTTGAGCCCACTGCCGCATGCGGTCTCTATCATTTGGTGTTACAAGAAAAGAATTACAATCATCATACAATATAAAAGAGCCGATTCGTACGTAAGATCCTGAATCCAACCATTTATGAGCTTCAGACATGAATTTTTCTATTGTATCGAATGGGAATTGTGGATCAATTGCTATGACTTTCAGTTCTTCACTAATTTTAACGCTATAATAATCATCTTCATCATCATCTTCACTGTCACTGTCGTTATTTAAAGTGTCTTCAGGTTGTTCAAAAACATCAGAAGAACTGAAATTTTCACTAAGACGAGGAGGCATTTTTAAAGCAAGTAATATTGTAAAGAGCAGAGACGAAACAACAAGAGTGGCGTGTAGAAGGGGAATGAGGAGTGAACAACGCTTGCTCCGCTTTTATAACGGTATGCTAATGAGAGGGGTAACAGCTGGCCGTGACCGATTATTGATCCGGGAGGTGGTGGGAAAGGAAGAAGAGGGGGTATTTATTTTAAATAATTCGCATAACTTTTAACTCAAATAAGATAACCAAATTCTTCTTTTACTAAAATGTTCGTCTTACATAGACGTTTTCAATGATGTATCGCTTGTCGTAATCGATCAAACCATATACGAGTTATGGCCATTTTAATTTTCGGGGGGGAATTTAATCTCCATTTTTTATGGGGGGGGGTTCCGCTTGATTAGTCACGGGGGGGGGGTTCCGCTTGATTAGTCACGGGGGGGTCCGCTTGAGTGAACACGGGGGGTTCCACTTGGGCGCTCATGCGGAACCGATCTTCTCACGAGATAGTCGTTATGTGATAATGAAGGCAAATGTTCATCGCGCCGCAACCGCTAATTAACTCGCATTCGCGGTGTTCATATCTTTCCTACTCATTACATATACGTTTCCTACTTCATTATTTCAAGACTAATTAACTTGCTAAACAACAGTCTCTGTCTTTGAATGCTGATGAGATTTCATTAGGAACCATTCTTTGCACGCTATATGAAGCTACACCGGCAAACAATGCAAGTCGGAGAGGTCATATAACTGTACAACGGCCTCAGAAAAGTAGATCACGAGACTTAGAGTGTTAAAAATAATGGGGGAGAAACACAACGCTCTAGCTTGCACTTATACCAGACGGGAGCATTTTTCAAGCAAAGAGTTTTCTTGACTGGAGTTGAAGCCGTAGTAGAAGTTGAACTTGTAATAGAAGAGCAGGCTGTAGTGGAAGTTGTAGTCGGCAGGGATGACATCGTGGTAGTTCTGTTCGCAGTTCGCAGCGTAACGTCTGGAAACAGAATGAAACGTTAGCCGTGGTCGATGCGTCTTTTATAACAGTATGCTAATGAGAAGGGTTAACAGCCGTTAAGTGGGGGAAGGTGGGAGGGAAGGAAAGACAGGGGGTATTTATTTCAAATAATTCGCATAACTTTCGACAAAAATAAGATAACTAAATTCTTCCTTAACTAAAATGTTCGTCTTACATAAACCTTTTCAATGATGTATCGCTTGTCCTAATTCGTTAATCCATTATCGATTTATAGGCATTTTAGTTTTCGGGGGGGGGGATTTAATATCCATTTTTTATGGGGGGGGTTCCGCTTGATTAGTCACCGGGGGGGGGTTCCGCTTGATTAGTCACGGGGGGGGTTGGTCATTGACCCTTCCAAAAGTGGGTCAAGGTCATTCAAGACTTATAAAGAACCAAGGTGATGGGAACAGTAGTAACTGTTCCCACCACCCTGTTTGCCTAACGGTTCCCACTCCCAACCCACTAGTTACGTTCTGCGAGGGACATCGACGCAATTTTGTTTGGTCCGTCCGCATTCAAGCGTAACGTCCCGGCCCGCATTCAAGCGTAACCACTAATTACAAGGGAAACTGGAACAGCTAATGCAGAAACGCAACTCTAACACCCACCCAACTAATCCCACCCATCATATTCCTAAACAAAATGCAAAAACCTAGTCCGCTACCTACAATTTGCGGATGTCCCACCCCTTCTAAGTGAAGTTCAACCGAACTTCTGAATTTACATTTAATCTACCCCCTATCATCTAGCTGAAAGGCAAAACAACAACATTAATTATTAATACCAACACTTAAAACTAACAACACATCATTATTAAATATCAAATAATTCAACATAACCAAATACCATCATTATTCTTAAAATTAATACACCTTAACGCTAAACACAACTTATAACTAACATCGCAATGCGCAAATTAATTCTTAAATTAAGTGCAACTTACAACTAATATTTACACACACACACACACACACACACACACACACACACACACACACACACACACACACACACACACACACACACACACACACACACACACACACACACACACACACACACACACACATACCACATTGCATTAAAGAACGCAACGTAGTATAAGAAGTTCAAATATATATAGGCCTACTATATATTTGAACCTCTTACCGAGTCGCCAACGACTTTTCGCTATGAAAACTCGTTGACGACTGACGCGAAAATCGGGCTCGTATCGCTCCTCGGGTTTTCGAGTGGTGGGGGTAATTAATGCAGTGGTGGGGGAATTGTTTCACTCCAGTACGGTCTTCAATCCACTCCAGTTCGCAGCAGTGTAAAAATGAAACGAAGGAGTGGGGGGTGGCGCATGCGCAGCGACGTAAAATCCAAGGTTTGAGGTTAGAACTTTCCGTGCACAGTAGAGCTAAATTGAGTAATACAGGACTCGGCGCATGCGCAATAGCGAGGAGTGATTCCGATCCGGAGAACTTGTTGCATTCGCAGCAGCGCTAAAGTGAGTAATACAGACTAGGCGCATTCGCAGTAGCGCTAAAGTGAGTAATACATGACTAGGCGCCGTAGCGTGAAGTTGGCTCACTCCAGTACAAGTTATAGCAGCATAAAAATGAAACGAAGGAGTGGGAGCGGCGCATGCGCAGTGACGTAAAACCAAGGTTTGAGGTTAGAATTTTCCATGGTGGCTGCCATGTTTAGTTCTGTTTCATTCAAACAATAGTAGTTCATGGCTGGCATGGGATGTGAAGTGTGGTAATTAGATGGGGTTAGCAACCGGTCGTGACCGGCCATTGACCGGTCATCGACCCGGCGGGGTTCCGCTTGAGTGACCACCGGGGGGGGGGGGATTTTAATCTCCATTTTTTATGAGGGGGGGGGGGGGTTCCGCTTCATTAGTCACGGGGGGGGGGTTCCGCTTGATTAGTCACCGGGGGGGGGGGGGGGGGGGGTTCCGCTTGAGTGAACACGGGGGGTTCCACTTGGGCGCTCATGCGGAACCGATCTTCTTACGCGATAACCGTTATAAAAGAAGATTGTTCATCGCACCGCGACCATTAATTAACTCGCATTTGTGTTGTTCGCATCCTTCCTACTCATTACATATACGTTTCGCCAACTTCATTATACAAGTCTAATTGCTACTAACCTGGAGTTTCATTTACATTAGCACATGTCGTCCTGTTTGAATCACCTTCGCGTGCTCGACGTTATATCTCATTCATCTGTCTTGTTCTGACTTCTACACATCTGATATACTTCTTGTGATGGATACGCAATGTTTGAAATTGAAACTTTTGCAGACACAACATATATTACGAAGTAATTCCAAACCTTCTGTTTCAAAGATTAAAACTAATTTAACAAAAGTAAGGAAGAAATTAAGTTTTAACCCGTTATACTCTGCTAGAACTTTGCAAGTTAGCGTTGACGATGGTGTTATTCACAACATTTTGCGTTCGATGTTACGTTTCCACAACTTCGAACTTGTTACACCTATCGACTGTGTTCAGCAGGTTTTCATATTTTACCCCCACCCTTCTTTATATAAGCGCGCTCACGACAGTTCCTGTTTCATTCTCCTGTACACTCTTCAGCTAACATGAACTAACTTTTAATTTATGCGAAGTTTTAATTCAACCCCGACATACTTTCCGTACCCCACATTATCAAGTTGAATTTCAGTTTTGTACCAACTTTTAATTTATGCGCAATTTTAGTTCAACCGAGCGCCATCTCCACTCCCCCCATTGATTAATTTACCATCTGACAGGCCGGAAGCTCTAGACCCCCCATTAACTGACATCTACAGTCATGCATATATTTCGACGCGTCATGTTTCATTCTTCATTCTTGTTCTATCCGCGGAACTTAACACTTATATTTACCTTCTCTCTCTCTCTTGTTATGACTGCGCTATGTTTGAACTGACTTTTATTTTCGTTCAACTATTAGAGTTTTTATTAACACCGTCGAATTACAATTTTGAACTAATTTTTAATTTATGCGAAGTTTTACTTCAACCCCGGTTAATTTATGCGCGAATTTAGTTCAACTCCCAGTTGTTGAATTTCAGTTTTGAACTTACTTTTAATTTATGCGCAAATTTAGTTCAACCCCCCAGTTGTTGAATTTCAGTTTTGAACTAACCAATTTTTTATGCGAAGTTTTAATTCAACCCCGGTTAATTTATGCGCAAATTTAGTTCAACCACCAATTGTTGAATTTCAGTTTTGAACCAACTTTTAATTTATGCGCAAATCTACTTCAAACCCTCACCCCACCTCCCCCAACCTCATTTAATATTCGACCGGAAGACGCCTGCCCCGGAACATGGCTTCCGGCGGCACGTGGCCGGTTTTGAAAGTGGCTTTTTCTATCTACTCTCAATTCTTCAATAGACGAAATATGCAGAAAGAATCAATAAATTCGGTGTCGATAACCACTATCCTCTAGCATAAAAAGTAAAGCTTCCACAGAATTTAAAAATTGGCTGTTTTTGCTTTCTTTTCTCGATCGGCAATGCCGCCGAGCGCAGAGTTCAAAAATGTGTAATGTTTATTTATTATTCCCACCGTCGTTATTGACACAAATGAGTATGTTATACATGAAAATTGTAGCTTATCCAATTATCTTCACAATGGTATAACTTTTAATGTGATTACTGCTTGGGCATATATAATAATATTGGTTTGAAAAAAAGGTTGTAGCAAATTACTTTAAAAGTTGTTTGGCCACCATCTTACCGTAACCAAACAACTATAAAAGTCGTTTGGCCGTTCTAGGGTTTTAAAACAAGTCTTAAAACAAGTCAACCCTCGATCGTTTCAAGTTCTCGAATTCGTCTCGAACTTGAAACACGATCTCGGGGCCGGCAAAACGCTTTCGGCCCGAGTTATGAACGATATTTTTCATCACACTACACAATTCAATAAATTCTAAACAAGTGAAAATTACTTCTTCGTTCATAACAAACAAAACATAACCTCAACTTCAACTAACCTAGCGAGATGTACTGCTTGAGTTTCTAGTTGCTAGGCAACCACTTCACATCAGCTAAGGCAATACCTCCTAGAAAAATAAGAGAAGGCCAAACGACTGAAATTCGTTACGTCATATAAGTAGGCTGATGTGTTATGTTATGATGTGAGAAAACAGATGTGCTACTGTCAGTCGACGGGGTTTCATCTGTAATGACTAACTTATTTGTTTACAAACAACGAAAAATCAAAACAACATTAGATGTTTTACCGTTTTTTGGGGACAACCAGCACCCTCTAAAGCATGAGTTGGAACTAATGATTTAACACATCAGCCTACTCATATGACGTAATGATCTTCAGTTGTCTGGCCTTCTCTTATTACTCTAGGAGGTATTGGCTAAGGCCACCAAAACTAATAGGCCTACTCTAACGGAAAGTGACTACAGGTGATTCCAATGGAAAAGCACTATTTTCCCATCTAGGCCTACGTCATACATATTTAACAGTTGCTATCAGCTGAACTACTAACTACGTCACTGATTTGTTATTTGTTGTTGTTGTTGTTAAATACCTTCTAATATTCTAGATTTCTCTGCTACCGTGTCCATTACCGCCCTAGGCCGGAAAATTTTACCGGCCTAGGCCAGCAAAACAGGTGTTTTGTTGGTAGAAGTGAGGGTCGAAAACAGGTGATATCGATGTTGTGTGATGAAAAATATCAATTATGGTATAGCCTATATTTCCGAAACCAATGTGCCTAAAACCACTCTGATTCAAAATTTGCAATCATTGTAACTGAGCTTTACCACGATATGTCACATGTAAGATTTATTTAAAAAGTTAAACTTTCGAAAAAATTTAATTTTTTGAAATTTGTTTTTGGTTACAACTCAAAAATTTCAAATGGTAACATTATGCTAAGTAACATGTCATTTTAAATGTCTTTTGATTTCTAACAACTTTCTAATTTACACTTGTCTTGTATCTCTAATAGTTTTCGTGTTAATCAGCAAAATATTATAGTCAACCCCAGTCAACAAACCTACATACTCAATCCTATGGTGTTTTTATGAAGAAAGTATAAAATATGAAATTCAATTGAAAATTCGCTGAATACGAGATTTGCTGCGACAAGGGTATTTATTATTTTAGTTTACATTTGCTGAGTAATAGACGACACTGCATTTTTATTCTCTCTTTTGGAGTTTCTAAATTCGGAACTAATCAACAATAAATGGAAATCTTTGAAAAACTCATATACATAAAGATATCCAGAGAGGTCCAAGTGTTGTGAACGAAATGACAATTAAGTCAGGCCTTCACGATTTGTTTTGTAGTGCATTATAAGTAAACTACATTGTGGTCAATCAGCTGAGCTTTGGTATTAACAAATTAATGAGGGAAAATAGATTCTTGAAAACAAGATAACATAAAAAGATGCATGTGGCTACTATGGTGTCCATTCAGCAAAGCTATGAAAATCAGAGCAAGACTTTGTGGACATGCAGTAGTTATGAAATTCATTAGATTTATTTTTGAGTGTAGAATACAAAATTATATTGGTAAATATTACATCACTTGCATCAAGTCATTAATTAAAAGAAACTATAGGGTTTCAAGTACAGCGCAGTGGAACGGATAAATGAATCGGGTTGGCACGTCGGTAGTTAAATTGATTTTATTGTACTTTTAACGTGCGCTCTTCAGTTCTATTCTATGTGTCACTGTAAATAGCTGTTTTAGTTAGCAATTCATTCAATTATGCAGCGGTGTTTGTCTTATGAAAAAATTAACTTTAGATCAGTTTCCTCACTGCTTGCCGAACACTGTTCTACCATACTTTTTTTGTTTAATTTATTTTTTCTTTGTCTGAGTTTAATGGACAAAATATGTCGAGTGAAGAAAAATCTTTAAATGATTCATAAATATGAAGATTCCACTTCTAGAATATTTTAATCTTCTGTAGGCTATTCGACATTTTCAATGTTTCAGTATTACGTCTCGGAAAAAAATTTTTAAAAAAACACGTTACCTGAGGACGGTGGAGGTGGTTGGAAGGGTGAGCGTCCCCAGGATGAGCACCGGCAGGAGGACGGACACGGACATTGCGGGGCGACGACGACGCCGACGTGAGGCCGCCAGGACCGCGGGCCGCAGCCTCGCACCAACACGATAACACGGTTAACGATCTACCGAGGGTGACATTCCGCTAGTCCCCGGCATTACATCATACCTACAAACTCGGCGAGTGCCCAACTGAGTTTCGTGGTTATTAACCTCTCTTTACTACACAGGTTATCACAATATTTATATGGGGTGTAGCTAGAGGACTGATTTTTAACGGACAACCTAAGCGTGTGCCAGGCGAAACATTGGTGTCGTTCACGATCACCCACCGCATCCACCTCAACCGGGATTTTGGATTTAGCTTATCACGTGACAAATCCCAATGGTCACGTGGATCCTATAGTGACATCATTTTGCTGTCGTCTCATGAATCCACAGGGATTTTGAAGGTTTACGTTCACGCGCATACTACCTAAAAAAAACTCAATCCCGTTCCACCACTGAGGAACGTGAACTTCACAATTTTGTCTTCCTGTCATGAACACTACTTCTCTCTCCTTTAGTTGTTAATAATTCGAGATGAGGCAGCTCCATATTGGACTACGACTTTAGTTCCGAGTATTGTACCTTTCAACCGCTGAAAAAAGAGTTGCATTTTAAACATGTACACAATTCACATTTTAAGATAATAGCATAAGATTAAAAATAAATACAAATATATAATAATAGATATACTATAATAGACAATAAATAACAAAGATAAGGACCTGTGCAGCGCGATGCGTCCCAATCAAAGTGCCGGGTGATTTAACCTTGCTTGGTGGTAATTCACTTAATTATTTTGCATGAAAATTATGTCATAGTGCCAATGGAACTTCATCTTGTTGGTATTTTATTAATCTATCTTTATCACTAAGTTTCAACGTTCCCACATTGTATCTTAAAAAAAAAAAAAATGTACCGGGGGGTGATGTTGTTCGCGTCCGCAGTATTCCATTAAAGTTGCACGTACTCCCCGGGTGGTGCTAAACGAACAACAACTTTGGCAGCTGAACTGTCACACACAGTGATCTCTCAGCTATGCCAGCTGCCAGACAGAATCCAAACGGCCCTTTCCAGGGCCAATTTAGAAATTTAGGCTGTGTTTTAAATGTTTGTCATTTTAACGTAGAGGGTCTGAGCAAATCTAAAAGTGACTGCCTCAGCAAGGTGCTGCTGGAAAATGAGGTCGATGTCCTCGCACTGCAAGAAACACATGCAGAAGACTTAGAAAACAGTGCGAGGGGCAACATCCCAGGATATAAGCTTGTGGAAGAAATAGGTCACAGGGTCTACGGAGTGGCGACGTACGTTAGACAGGACATAGACGACGTATCAGTCTCCCACAAAAGTTGTGATAACAACACATTTGTTGTTGCTGTTAAGGTGTCTGCGACTACTATTGTAAATGTATACAAACCACCAAATACCCAGTGGTCAGACACAGTTCTCCCAACTTTTGAACATCCTGTGGTATATGTAGGTGACTTCAACAGTCATCATACCCAGTGGGGATACTCGTCCGATGATGACAACGGCACTCGTCTTTCAAGCTGGGCTGAAAATAACGACCTTTTCCTGGTATATAATGCCAAGGACCCACACACCTTCCATTCAGCCCGATGGCGTCGTGGGTACTCTCCAGACTTGTGCTTTTGCTCCCGTGAACCATCAGCAAATCCCGTGCCTACTTCCAGGATGGTCCTTGGTGCATTCCCCCACTCTCAGCACAGGCCTGTAATAATATCAGTAGGAATGCAAATTCCTCTCGTAAGATCTTTTCCTCGGCCTAGGTGGAACTTTAATAAAGCTGAGTGGGAGGCCTTCTCATCAAGGCTTGTTAGCGGCATCAGGTTCATCCCCTCTAAAATAAAAAACTATGATCGGTTCACTCACCTTGTCCTGTCTTCCGCTAAGGCGACAATCCCAAGAGGTTTTAGAAAAGAATACATACCAGGATGGAGCAGAGAGTGCGAAGATCTTTACAATGAGTTTACAGACACTGCTGACAGAGATGTAGCTGACCAACTCCTTAACTCTCTCGACAACTCCAGGAGAGAGAAGTGGGTGAAAACTGTTGAGAACCTGAACTTCACCAAAAGTAGTCGGAAAGCTTGGTCTCTGCTCAGGAAACTCTCCACTGGTAAATCAAGTGAAAAACACGATGCCTCACAGCCTAGCCCTCGTGAAATTGCAAAACGCCTCTCCGTACTTTCAAAACCTGTGCGTACGTCTGCAGGCAGAAAAATTAATTTCAAGCTTAATGAGATAAAGGAGAGTCGGCAAGCACCCTTGGAAGTCTCTAGACCCTTCACTTACGACGAGCTGGAAGTGGCGATTGATGCGATGCCAATTGGCAAAGCAGCAGGTTTGGATGACATTTTCCCGGAGTTTATAAAACACTCGGGTAACAAGGCTAGACAGTGGCTTCTGGAAGTTTTTAACACCACTCTAAAAACCGGCGACATGCCTGGGATATTTAGAAAATCCAAGATCAGCTATCCTGAAGCCCGGAAAGGATCCAAAACTGCCTGAAAGTTATCGGCCTATAGCTCTTTTAAGTGTTTGTTATAAGCTGCTAGAGAGGTTGATTTATAACAGAATCCTCCCTATTCTCAATGCCAGCATCCCTGTCGAACAAGCTGGATTTAGGCCTGGTCGCAACTGTTGTGACCAGGTTTTAGCTCTGACTTCTTTCATTGAGGATGGGTTTGAGCGAAGACTGAAAACCTCTGTGGCTTTTTTAGATCTGACTGCAGCATATGACACTGTCTGGAGAAAAGCCCTCCTAGTTAAATTTTACGACCTTATTCCTTGCCCTTTCTTGTTGCGTCTCCTCAACTCAATGCTCTCCAATAGGATGATAAAAGTATATCTGGGACGCAGAGAAAGTACGTTTAGACAACTAAAGGATGGCCTGCCACAAGGGTCAGTGCTCGCCCCACTGCTCTTTAATGTGTATACTGCCGACATTCCTGTAACTTGGTCCTTAAAGTTTATATATGCAGATGATATTGCATTGGCATATCAACACCAGCATTTTCGACAAGCTGAGGAAACACTAACAAATGACCTCACGACCCTCGGTGAATATTTTGAAGCCTGGAAGCTAAATCCAAACCCAACAAAAACTGAGGTTGCTTGCTTCCACTTGAATAATAGACTGGCCAACCAAAAGCTTAAAATCGTATTCAACGGTGTTGAGTTGAAACATAATGACCACCCACAGTATCTGGGAGTCACTTTAGATCGGTCTCTCACGTTTAAAAGCCACTTACAAAAAACGGCAGCTAAGGTGAGAACCAGGACTAACATTGTCCATCACCTTGCTGGCTCCACATGGGGAGCTAACGCACAAGTTCTGCGAACAACTGCTCTATCATTAGTATATTCAACTGCTGAGTTCTGTGCTCCCGTGTGGTTAAATAGTGTGCACGTTAGAGAGATCGACGTCCAGCTAAACAGGACCATGAGAGCCATTAGTGGTACACTCATGGCAACTCCTGTACCCTGGCTCCCGGTGCTGTGTAATATCGCTCCTCCTGAAATAAGACGAAGGGATGCACTTATTAGGGAATACACAAAGATCTTATCTGCTCCACAGCTGCCCATCCATGATTACCTACCCCAGAATGCGGGCCGATTGAGGTCCCGAAAACCACCTCTACGAACAGCCTCCCAGTTGATGGACTCGAACTTCACCATCCATACAAACTGGACTTCCTCCTGGGACGCTTTTCAAGGTCGGAACCACTTCTTGATAGATGACCCGACCGTAGCGGTAGGTGGTATGAATCTTCCTCGGAAGCAGTGGACTATACTCAATCGTTTCCGCACTGGAGTGGGAAGATGCAATTATTGGAAGCACAAATGGGGAATGACACAAGACCAGTCATGCGACTGCGGAGCAGAGTATCAAACTATGGAACACATAGTCGAAGAGTGCCCACTGAGTGCCTTCCCCGAAGGATTGGCCGGTCTGCATAGCTCAAGTGAAGCTGGGCTGCAATGGCTTAGCGCCCTGGATTTAGCTCTATAAAGAGAAATCTAATTTTATTTTATTTTTTTTTATTTTTGTGTTTAGATTTTTACTTATACTGACTCAGGTGCTCTGCACCGCAGAATTTATTTTATTATTCTTAAACCATGGTGGCTGGCTGAATGAGCCATACGATATATATATATATATATATATATATATATATATATATATATATATAACGTTCCCACCAAGATGGAGTGTTGAAATTTTGTGCATTTTTAAAGTCCAAATTAGGATTCCGTGAAGGTTTTTACACCGATGTGTCCTAGGACTCTGCCAAAAACTCCATGAATAGTTAGAATTAATGATACAGCACATAGGACCTCAGAGGAAAAATAAATATGTACCAATTCCCTATATACCCCGTTCAAGATAAATGTGTGGTCGAAATGCAAATTTCAAATCTCCCATTTTCCCCCGTTCCTCCCACTTGCTAACAATCCAACCAATCGCAATTACTAAAACATAGTATGCCAATGTTTTGCTTTTTTGCAAACAAAAATTTTTATTTTTACGTTTCAATAAAATAAGAAGCGCTTGCAACGGCGACGAATAAGTGAAGTAACATGTTCATCAGCGCTATTTTCTATAAAATACTCTGAATTTCAAGGGCGAAATTAAAATAACACATGATTTAGACGGAAATAGGGGAATTAAGAAAGGTATTGAGGGGGAATTAAGAAAGGTATTGAGGGATTTCCCTTAAGGTGGGAGTTGGAAGTAAAATTTTGTCTTTTGACCGCACTTTTATTTTGAAGGGGAGCTTGTCCTGTATTGTCATTCAGCGCTTAGTCCGGCTGTGTTTTTGTACAACATGGCTCTCTTTTTGAACTGCTCTCGCTGGGGTGCAATAAATAAATTTTCGGGGGTACGACGGAATATCGCTGCCGGAATCTTCCCAAGGCTAAGATATGGTCTTACCCAGGCAATCCCCTCCTCCTCTCGACTACCTGCATTTCGCCTGGAAGGGCCTGAGGTGTTTCCTTCCTTTGGGCCTACCATAGGTATGCTCTCTCGGCGCCCGCCTCTTACGTATGTACTTTATTTTTCGTTACAGAACTCATACAATAAAGTAATAAATAGAAATATAATTACTGGTAGAAATTGTTTCAGCTACTTAACAACTACTAAGTTATGATTGCCGGCACAAATACATTAACTTTAATTTTATAAAGAAACAGTAGTTAATAGCCCGATTTTGAAATCTTTAAATGTAAAACTTTCCGTACATACAGTAGTCACTATTATCGACTGACCCTGAGCATTTTACTTTGAAACATTTATTTTTATTTAGAACTACATTAAAAGTAATCTTACAGAAATATATGCATCTCGAAACTCCCAGCACACTATACCTTTAAATTTAAGCCAAAAGCCATGCAAATCGGTCAGATAAAACCTCCGGACGTACTCGGAAACGATATTATGAGTATTTTAAATACCTACAACAGTGATACGTTCGGTTGTAATCTGTACTGAGGAAGGGCATAAATAAACTCTACTGTTCAGTTCTGACTAGACTTCCCCAAGCGTATTACTATCATCTGTATCATCATAATCAACTTAATAGCTCCTCTTAGCCCCGGACTTCACCCCATGCGATATTTTTTGATCCCGCTTGTATTCCCTCGTATACATCGACGGACACAGGTTATAACGAAGCGCCTGAAGAAGCAAATCGAGATACATACGTGTGTTGCGGGTATAACAAATACTAGATTGAAGGCGCTAAAGGGCAAACATTTATATAAAAATACAGATTGTAAATCTGTTAAGCGCGCGCTCTTGTGTGTGTACCCGGTAATACAATGACTTTTGAAAGAGATTTTTTTGAATTTGATAAAATTTAGTACTTAAAGTTGTATGTTGATATGATGTAAGGATTTATATTTTTATGAATGCGTGAAAAAGGGTGATTGGGTTATAAGAACGGAATTAAAAAAAAGTTTTTTCCCCTCTATAAAATTAACAATTTTAACTTTGTCACCGTGAGACACCGGCGCTTCCACTTTTAAGGCTAACATGAATTAAGTATAAGTTTGCAGGATAGAATAAACAGTTCTCGACTTTCTTTTTCTAACTTATTGCTCAAAATGATTTGTCGGCCTAAACTTTTTTGATGTAATCTGCAATTTGAACTGTACGAAAACTAAATAGTTGTGGGCGTAACGTTGATTAACAAATGTGGTCAAAATGAAGAATACAAATCTTTTAAATCTATAAGGCTATTTAAAACTTTTAGAATTATAATTCAAATTACTATTTTTTAATATAAATTACGATTTTTTTCTGTAAAAGAGAACTACATAAATATTATTTGTATCCAAGAAATAAATTGTTTGCAAAGTTTAATTTCTAAATCCATACCACGATTATGAATTTGTTAAACACTTCCGAGCACTCAAGTAAGCTGTGAAAGGTTTTTTTCTAAATTTAAAAATGTTAAAAATATGTTGAGAGCAATTTGAACCAGAATCAGCCGATTGCCGATCTGGGTTTAATGCAACGAGGTTAATTTTACTCTCGTTGGTTTAATGAATGTTGAAAGGGACTTGTTTTTAAACTGGAATAAAAACTAAATAGTTGAAAATGTAGCAGACAGTAGCTCAGAATGAAAAAAACATCTTATTGTAGCTAAACCAATGGAACTGTATTAATCTACGAATGAAATATCCAAATAATTTATTTTTATGATTTAGTCTGTTTTCAAAACTACTTCCATTAAAACTTATTTCATTTTTAATACACTATTTGAAATTTTATTGCAGTTAAAAATCTTTCAGATATAATTTGGTAAATATAAAAGCATCGGAGGTTGGAAGAGTAAATTTTATCATTCACCACTTTTATGTTTAATAACTTATGAATTATAAGACTAGGGTTCAACAGAGAACATTGCTTGTAAAAACGTTTAAGCGATTAGACCAATTCAGGGTATTGTGGACTAGGGATGGGGAAGGGGTTGAAAGCTGAGGCATCAGTTAAAGGGGGCCCGAACATGTTTCAGCCGAGGTACCCTCTATAACCGCCAGACCGACCCTGTAAATTATGAATATATATACACACACTTATTTTAATGAAACTTCAATAATTCATGATCCTATTCCCAGATCTCTTTTTTCCAAATGCCGCTGGAAAAATTTCCTCCTGCAATAAACTTTTAGGATAGGCCTATGCCTAATCACTTATTTGTTCAAGACGATTGTTTTGTGTAGTTCGGATTGATTGAGATTAGTAATCAAAAGTGCCTTCTATGTAATATTTAATAAAATATATGCTATGTAATAAAAGCCCTATATAGTTCCCAAATTAAATAATAATCATGAGAAAAGCATTTTTAGAGGATGTTTTTTTATAGCGAACAGAAAAATTACTCCTGCAACCTCCGTGCGGCGGTTCGCTCGGCCGATCATGGGCGGTAAAGGATCTGATTCTATTTCTGTGGTAGCTAAGATCAACCAGGATCACGGCCATCTCTCATTGTGACGTTCCCTCCCTTCCGGTCAGTGCCGGTGGTGGTGTCCCAACCAGGGCCCCACCCCCACCACCTCACCCGGGCCAGCATTCTGCTCCAATGTGTCGAGAGCCAATGGGTTGGAATAACCATACAAGATTAAACTGTATTTAAATGTATTATCGTTGAAATAACGCCTACTTCACTGTGATTATTCCTCAGTGTATTTATAGAAAAGTATGGGGATTTTGATTTTTTTTAAATATGCAATATAACTGCCGCAGCACCTTTGCCACTTTTCGCTCGCCGCGACTGGCCGCGACCTTCCGTATCATATTATCAAGTAAAGCCATCTTTACTCAATGCTGCCAAGGCCCGTCCCAGCTGATTTTAGGTTAGGTTAACCTCATAAATAGAAACATGTGTACGTGTACATGTGTCGTACGTATGTGTTTGTTTGAGTTAGGTTATGTTTATGTCTTTGGTTCTGTTTACCGTGGACAGAACAACTTGTCACTGGAAACAATATTACTTGTAACGGGTGTTTAGGTCCGCTATCTGAAGAGTTTATCAAGTTAAAGTTATTAAAAATGAAAAGATCCACCTCACCCTCACCCGGTGATGCAAAGATGAGTAAATTGCAAATTGTACCCTGGTTTAGCAAGTAAGTGTCAACCCTCTTTATCAATATTGTGGCTAGTTTTTTACTTAGTTAACAAAAGTGGTTTCGTCTCAGTTCCTCCCCAATCCTTTGGTGGATGACTCGGGTTTCGGCCCTCCTTTGCGGCCCATAGTCATATCCTAATACAGGGATCTAAAAATAACTTATCCATCTTTCTAGGCCTAGTCCGCACTGTGATATCTATGTTTTCGTGTTCGGTGTTATGTGTTTGTACATTTTAAACTTTTTTAAATCACGATGAAATCTGCAATATGGATATTTTTAGATCCATGTATTAGGACCCGCTAATACATGGATAAGACCCGCTGAGGAGGGCCGAAACCCGGGTCATCCACCAAAGGATTGAGGAGAAACTGAGATGGAACAGGTTCATAAACCACTTTTGTTAATCTATTCAGTTCTGGAGGGGTTTTCACAATGAATAAATTTTACTTTGTATTCATATTTGTTGATTGATTTGCTCCGCAGTGATGCTCGATGCTTAAGCAAAGTAGCCTAGGTCATAATAAGGGAAAACTTTAATCCGACTCCTTCAGTATCGATTATTGACATTTTTATTTTGTGATCAAAACTGTTGAATACTGACGAATACTATTGATATGGTTTTGTTCTAGGAAAGCAATAAGGATAGGAGCCTTTCGATTCCTAGAAAAGGTTTGCCAAACTGCTTTTTTTAGTCTGTAACATTTTCGTATGACAGCATAAATTCCAAATTAAAATTGTAGACATTAAAGTTGTTCCTAAATACCCTAATGTATTACAACAGAAAAAAATATTAACATTTAAGTTATGCCCATATTTTTATTTCGTACAAAAAAGTCTGTAAAAAGTTTTTGTTAGTCAATAACAAATTACATGAAGCTGAGTAAAAAAGTTTAAATAACTTTAATGAAGTAGGCCTAGAGTTTTTTTTTCTGAAAATGGCATCTTTAAGAAGGCAATTAAATATTTTATTAAACTTAATTGTAGGCTACCAGAAACATCATACAAAGTTAGGTTAACATTATGTAATACAGGTAGCTAGGTAATTATTGAGTTTAGCTACGTCCATTGGAAAATGGGAATTTTTTCCAAAATGTCGGAAATTTTACGCTGATATTCCAAGAATGATGTTTAGTTTTTTCCTGCAGGAAAGCTAAGAAAACCCCGGAAAATCGGAAAAACCGGAAATGACTTTTAACCTCAAATTTATTGTTGTGGGTATTCAAATTAGGTAACCGGGATAAAAAAGCTGATCACGAATATGTAAAAATAATTTCAATCCGATCTTCAATAAGCCGGGAAATGCGCAAAAAGTGTCGGAAAAGCTATAAGATTAACTATTTTTAAAGTATGTCATGTGGGTACTCAAATTATGCGGAATTTCATGTAAAATATAGGGCTTGTAAGAGGCTGTTTTTTTGTTATTTTTTTGCTCTTGGTTATTCATTTATTTTTTTGGAACTTGGTTATTTTTATTATTTTTTTGGAGATTTTGGTTGTTTTTTTTATTTTTAGCGAATTTTCCTATAGGGAATACGCTATTACGGTAGTAGTCACGGAAAGACCTAAGCCCGGGACCATGATACTTTTTCGTTTTAAGGTCCCTAGAAGCCAAAAACACCGTTCGTTCAAATTGATATATATGCATATATATATATATATATATATATATATATATATATATATGTATGTGTCCGTGAACACCATAACTTTTGAACGGAACCTCCGATTTTGATGAAATTTGGTACAGGGGTGTAAGCCAGCATCTACTAGCTACTAGATTGAGTTCGCGAACCAGAATGATCGGACCATGGGAACGGGGTTTTATGGGGTTTCAAAAGGGTAAAAAATGGGTTTTGGCATTTTTTTACTTTTATTTATAAAATTCAACAATTTTAACTTTAACCATTTAAAAGAGCTTAAAAAAACAAACAATTTAGTATTTTGAATTTTTTACCTAGCTTAAATGGTTACATGGAGAAAATCCAAAAGTTTGTTTTCCATGTTATTCTTATGGAAAATTAAGAAAACCTTTTATCTTGCTTATTTATTGACATATCTTGATAAAATTTGGTAAGTACATTCATTCGGAAGCGTTTAACTTATATTTGCTTAGAAAACCCATATGGCGGCAAACCTACGTACTCACCCCTATGGGGTTTATGGGGAAAATGAAAAGAACACCATAA
The DNA here is from genome assembly GCA_030545055.2 of Neoaliturus tenellus. Lineage (NCBI taxonomy): Eukaryota > Metazoa > Arthropoda > Insecta > Hemiptera > Cicadellidae > Neoaliturus > Neoaliturus tenellus. The sequence goes on along the minus strand of CM061533.1, from coordinate 190,924,329 downwards.
CCTGATCAAATTTGGTATGTAAATTCACTAGGTAGGGTTTGACTTATATTTACCAACAAAACCCATATGGCGCAAACCTACATACTCTCATCCCCATGGATTTTATGGGGAAGTAGAAAATATACCAAAATTCCATTGGAAATTCGCTGAGTACGCAGGTCTGCTGCGACGGAGGTATTTATTAATTAGGTTTTTATTGATCCATTTGGATGAAGCTCGTAAAAACTAAATAAATGTTTAAAAAAGGAAAAAAATAAAAAAGTAAAAAATGGATCGGGGAGGATTTTTTTTTCTATTTTTAAAATTATTTTATTATTAATCTTGCTTTAGTAGATGATTACTTACCTAGTTCAAAATTATCCTACATCATTTTTATTGCCTACATATTTGTAATATCCCAATAAAACGCCGGTTTTTGGAATTTTAGTGAAATTATGGTTTTATTTAAGGTTATTTTTTCTATCATTTTGGTTATTTTTTAAATTTTTATTAACCTCAAGAACTGTTACAAGCCCTGAAAATATGAATATGTAAATATTAATTGAATATAACAATAAAATTAATACTTAATATAAATAAAAACACTAAGACCCCTCCCGGCACTACTAGGCCTATACGTTCAGTAAGGAAAGAGAGAGAGAGAGAGAGAGAGAGAGAGAGAGAGAGAGAGAGAGAGAGAGAGAGAGAGAGAGAGAGAGAGAGAGAGAGAGAGAGAGAGAGAGAGAGAGAGAGAGAGAGAGAGAGAGAGAGAGAGAGAGAGAGAGAGAGAGAGAGAGAGAGAGAGAGAGAGAGAGAGAGAGAGAGAGAGAGAGAGAGATTCTTTATTAACAATCATAGAGATTGAAAATAGTAAATATTAAAATTAGGTCTAGGTATAATTAGGTAGAGTGGTGGTAATTATAAATTTTCCCAGTCCAAGAACTCATTGACACTATAAAATGGATGTTCTAATAGCCATGTTTTTAGCTTCCTTTTAAATTTTTCTGTATTTTCTCCCTTAATATTTTGAGGTAACACATTATAAAATTTTGATCCTGAGTAAGATGGTTTTTTTCTAACATTTTCATGCGGTGGTTTGTTAGATTGAAATCATTAGCATGTCTGGTGTTGTATGCATGTATTCTGTTGTTTTTAGCATTATTGGTTTTGACAGCTAATATTATGCAATCCATTACATACAAGTTAACAACAGTCATAATCCTCAATTCGATAAAGGCATTTCTGCAGCTTTCTCTCCCACCTAGACCTGTCATAATTCTAATAGCTTTCTTTTGCAATATTAGTATTCTTTCGAGATTTTTAGCTGATGTTCCGCCCCAAACAGCAATTGCATACCTGGCGCAACTTTCAAAAAGTGTGTGATATGCACTTTTAGTTGCATGTTCTGTGGCTATAGCTTTAGTTCTTCTTATTGCAAATATAGCTGTATTTAGTTTGTGACACAGGTTATCAACATGTTCATCCCATGATAGTTGGTCATCAATGATGACGCCTAGGTGTTTGGTGCTTGCTGCCAAGTAACAAAAAACTTAAGTAATTAAGTAAAAAATTAATTAATGGCTGGTCTGAAATGTCATCTTTCTTCTTTCCAAAGTTTATTTGTTTTGTCTTTCTTTCATTGAAAACCAAGTCATTTGAGGTGCAGTAGTCCATTGCCATGCATAGTGATATGTAAGCATTTATTTCCAATTCTTCAACTGATTTTTTAGAAGTCAATATCACTGTATCATCTGCATACATTACTGAGTGGCTAAAATGTTCAAGGTAGCCAGGTAGATCATTGCAGAACAAGGCAAAAAATATGGGTCCCAAAATAGATCCCTGTGGAACTCCTCTTGATATTGGTAATGTTCTGGATAGTTTGGTTGTTATTTTGCCATTGACATTTTGTTTAATTTCTACAACTTGGCTACGATCACTTAAATATGAGGAGAGCCACTTAAGAGCCGAATTTTTTATGCCTAATCTTGCGAGTTTCTCTACTAACATTGAGTGGCTTAAACAATCGAAGGCTTTGCTTAGATCCAAGAAAATTCCAACAACACTTTTCGCATTTTCTATACTATCAATGACATACTCATATAAATCTGCAATGGCTGTCAACGTTGATTTTCCATTTATGAATCCATGTTGCCTCGGTGTCATTAGATTATTTGAAAATATGTGGTCTAGAAGTCTACTAAGTACTACCTTTTCAATTACTTTAGAAATGGTTGAAATTAGAGATACTGGTCTATAGTTTTTGATTTCATGTTTGTTTCCAGTTTTATAAATTAGGACTACCTTGGCCACTTTCAGTTGAGAGGGGAAAATTCCTTGTTGAAGGGATAATCTACAAATGTGTAGAATTGGGGAAATCACTTCTTTTTTGCAGTACTTAAGTATTTGACCTGATATTTCATCAAGCCCTGCTGATTTTTTGGTCTTGAGATTATTTATAATCTTGTCTATTTCTTCCCCTGAAGGAGGTTTGAACTCTTTTAGTACAGCTTCCACAGCTTGAATGGGAATATATGAAATATTTTGACTGTCCCGATGATTATTTTTCTGTGTGATTTCAGCTATTGATGAAAAATAATCATTGAAAATATTTGAAATAGCGTCAGGTTGTTCAACTTTCTTTCCTTTATGTAAAAAGTAATCAAATTTGGAGTCCACTCTTTTTGTTTTCCTTTCGTCATTTATTATATTCCATATTATTTTAGATTTGCAAGAAGCAGTACTAATCAGTTGTGCATTTAACTCTTTTCTTAAAGATTTAAGCTTAGTGTCGTAACATTTTTTTAGCTGAGCAGTTAGTTGTTTCTCTTCCTCTCTTCCTGTTAGACAATATAGATTATGGGCTTCAACTTTAAACGCTGGGCTTCTTCATCATATTTTACATTCTTACTGAGATTTTTCGTTTTGCATATCTTCAATGGGCAGGAGTATTCCAAATTAAGTTTAAATATAGTTTGGAAGTTATCATAAGCTTCGTCTACATCGAATGTTTGTAAAACACTGTTCCACGATGTACTTGCAAGGTTTTGTCTAAGTATTTCTAGTGACTCTGAATTTATTTTTCTCTTTACATGTAAAGTTGATGAATTATTTTGACAAGGGATAGATAAGTGGCAAATCTGTCCATTATGGTCTGAGATACCTGTTTTAATGACATCTACTTTGATTCAGCCAAGATCTATGTTAGTACATACTGCATCAATTGAAGTCTGAGAATATTTTGTGACCCTAGTTGGTGGTAAGGGAATTCTAGTAGCATTATGTGCTGCTAGTAGGTCGCTGAAACTGCTTCCTTCCCTTGAAGGTATGAGGTCATCTATATTAATATCTCCTACTAAAATGAAATCATATTTATCAAAGTTAATACGTTATGTATGGAAAGAGATGTTTTATCCAAACCCATTTCCATCAGATATCTAACATTTATCATTTATCAGTTATGTTAAAGAACCAAAAACAGAGTTTGTTAGATAACTACTTTTATTGAACAATTATTTCATTTAGAGTTACAACTCTTTTGTATTTTGGTAAGAATAATTTAGGTAAAGAGCCTAAAATAGCAGCTGTTTCATTGTGTTGACCATCAGATCGATAACTAACAAAATTGAATATATTTTGTTAACATGTATTAGACAATAGACAAAGTTCTTTATTTACAAAATCATTGAGAATGGTATTGACTTCAAAACATATTGGCGTATTACGTTTATAGTAACAGTTAATTAAAATGTTTAATTGCCTTTTTAAAGAGACAGTAGTATTTTCAGAAAAAAAGGTTAGTACTACATCACTACATCTAACTTTTTTAATCAGCTTCATGTAATTTGTTAGAGTGTTAACTTTTTACAGACTTTTTTGTTTTAAATACAAATTTATTAACTTAATATTTTTCTATTCTAATACATTATTTCAGGAACAATTTTTATTTTTACAAATTTATTTTGGAATTTCTATTATTATTTGAGAATGTTACGAATGTGCAATGAGATTCAGTCAGGTCAACAACATCAGCGATCTGATGATCGGGATTGTGTCAGGTCAATGATGTCAGCAATCTGATGGTTAGCGACCTGAGAAATTTTGACTTCTTTGTCTACACTGAGTGGCAAACACTTCATTGCACCAAACAAACTTTGTTAAGGCAGACATAAATGGTTGTCATATATTGAAAATCTTTTTGAATCGTTTTATTTGTTAGTATCAAAGTTGGTTACTGTTCAAGACTTATCCAAATTGTAGCTTTGTTCAGAATACAGTACACTTTCGTTCATCCAACTCTGTGACATCGGAACTCCACCGGAACTGATGATCTGAATAGGCCTATTATTAAACATTTTTCTTACTAAAATAATTTATATGTTTTAGTGCCTTCAATCTGAAATTCTTTATAACCCCAATTCAGTAATGTATCACTTTTTGTATCATTTATCACTGTGCGCTTTTCATAACCAGCATCCCTCATTGTGATTGCCGAGGTGGTGTAAGTATTTGCAAGGAAATAGGAAGAGAGGGGGACAAGAAGTAAAAATACGCTTCCTAAACTTTCTGTCTGTCTGTCTCGCGAGTACACCTGTGTTACAAGGAATGCCAGCAATAGACTCTTGAAATATGAGTGAAAAGCAGAAAAAGGTTTGTGTGTCCATCAAGGATAACTTTTAAAGCTATCAAAAGAATCAATGCCAGTGAGTCAACAAAAAAATTGCCATGGAATATGGAGTAGGGACTTTGGGGATCTTCATTTTCTGCGTTGTTTTCTATTCCAATAAGTATTGTTACAATGCTCGAAGTTTCAGTATCTTATTAAAAAAAATGTCTTTTGTTATCTCACCAACAGTAGTTCCGTGTATATGGTAAAAACAATAACTCACCACAGACTCCGCTTTATCAAAAAAATTTTGATATCCGAAAAAATTCATATTAGTTACATTAGTAACTAATCTAATTAGCCACATTAGTTCCGATGAACGAGAGTGCGCTGTAACTGTAAAATGAATTCGCTAAAACAACAAACAAATCAACTCCTGTTCCAATTCAGAGGTAAACTGACGACAAAGCCGTCCTTCTCTGGCGCGTTTTCGCCATAATTTCAAAATTCCGTTTACGATCGGCACCGAATCACAGGACATTCATAAATTATGGAATAACGTGTTTTGTGTTACGATACTCTTAAGTTTGAAAACACTTTGTAAAGTAAGCCTATGGAAATAAAGAGTATTAAAGAGTATGAAAATAAGTTCTAAGATTCTTATACTGTAGTTTTATTTATAAACTATACTGCTTTATGTAATGACTTTACCTGGTGGACACAGTTAGCGACCTGACAAAACTGGCTTTAAAATATTCTTTTGACCGCTGTAAATTAACAAATTAACATGTTTTCACAGCTATAGGGAGCTTCATCCATAGAACTATGAACTGGATTAATAATTTGAGATTTTAACCTAGTAGGCTAAATAACTAAAAAAAACTATGGCACAAAAAATTCTCTTTCAATTTGATAATGACTTCTGTATTGAGCTTGAAAATTTTTAATGTTAAATATTTTATTTTTATTTTATTTTGTGTCTATCTGCGCCATTGGCATTTTTAACGTTTTGAGGGGAACGGTCCAAACCCCAGTCTTGTTACTATCTAACATCGACCAGTTGTTAGAAAGCATCATTAATTAATAGCTCAACGACAAATGGCAACTGGTCCCGGTATCGAACCTTTGAAAAGCTACTAACTTTTCTCAGGAATCGAACCGGCAACCTTTGGATTCAAAGGCTAGCAGAGCACTTTAACCACTCAGCTACCCAGCCAGTATATAAATAATTAATAATATTATTTTATAAGTATTTAATAATTAATAATAATATAAGTATATAAATAAATATAAATAATAAAAATAATTGCATCAGTGTAATAGGCCCACGTGTAATATAGTCCAAACCAAAATGTAACCTGAGAAATAGTCAAAAACCTTTTTCACTAACTGTTACTACTAACCTTTGTTTTCTGCACACAGAGAAAACATCCTTAATCTGACACCACATTACTTCATTGTAACTTACAAGAAATCTTGGTATAAGAAACTAATAGAAAAGAGTGGGGTAAAATAGTTTTAGGGGTTTCCTGGAATAAGACATGTTAAGTGTGAAACCGTCAAGAACAAGACAAGACTACGAAACCCAAAAATCGCATCTTTATTTTGACAAAAAAAAAAAAAAAAAAAAAAAAAAAACTAACACTTGGGGGCAAAATGTTGCATTGCATTCACCCGCATTCATTGATAATACGTTTTTGTTACTTATTATGACAGGTTCATGTTATTAATTTTTTACTGCTATTTGATTAGGCGTGTAATTTATTTTCCTTTCCAGAAAAGAATGGCAAGAAACTTATCAACAAGCATTTTCTTCCAATATTGAACTCCAAGAAAAAGCTTATACTCAGATGTGCATTTGGAAAGCAAGGTGAGGTTTTATACTGGCCCATTTAAAGCATGTGTTAGTCTTATTTAGCAAATTTCTTTGTAGGGATTAGGTATGCTATTACAGTAGTAGCCATGGGCCATGGGTAGGATCTAAGTAGGGTTACCACATCACTGGATTTACAATATCAGCTGGTCAAAAAGGCAACCTTCGTTAAGAAGGCAAGCTCTATTAAAAATATCTGAATTTGATTCAATGTATGTAGTACATAACCACTGGGAAGGGATTATCCTAGGCATATTTGCTTACGACAACCCCATGGCAGCAAACCTACATCCTCATTCTCATTGTGTTTTTTTTTTGGGGGGGGGGGGGGGAAATACCAAACTCTGTTGGAAATTCACTGAGTACGCAGGTCTTCTGCGACTTGGGTATTTTTTTATTTTTTTTATTACTTCAATCATGAATTGTTTTAGGCTTCAATAAAGTATCTAGGTTTCGACTAAACTAATTTAGAATGAAAAAAATCAATGTAAGATCTTATGTGTTATGGAAAGAGAAAGAGGGGGGATAGAGATGTGTGTCTTTACTTAATCAGAGTGACTATGAGGATTTCTGTTCAGCTACTTAAAATTAATATCACAGATAATAACATATTAACTATTGCTTCTTAACCCTTTTAAGCTGTGTCCACACTGGCCGAAAATTGTTTGGAATGTTTGTTGATTTTTTGTGTTCGCCATACAAGTTCACGACGAATGTTAGGCCAGTGCGGACACGGCTTAAATGCTACAAAAAACAAAGGTGGCTCAGATTGCTATGAAGTTATACATGTAACACCCGTACACTGCCAAGGGGGTATAGGCGAGTCTCAAGGAAAACTTTTTTTATTAAATTTTCTAACCACTGCTAGACAACGATATTTCTTATCTCTCCTTATAGAGAATCAAATGGAATCATCGGTGTTTTAAAAATAACAATCGACAAAACCGATTTTCCCATTTATGTGCACAGTATCGTCAGCGGCAGCGGAGCAATATGTCGTTTTCATAACTTTTCTGTTTCTGTTTCCTTTTTTCTGTTTTGTATAATAATTAACTTTATTCTTAAAACAAACATTTTGTTGATTAAATAAAAAAGGTCTCTTGCAATTCCGCTGGGTACATAGGTAGGATGGTATTATTATGATCTGATTTTGGTTTTATCCAACATTTCATTTTCAGGTTGGCCAACCTACCATTGGGGGTAGAGTGCACCATGAGTACATTGCATGTGAAGCTCTGTGACAAAGATAGAGGTGGCAGCACTGGCAGCAATGGAACCTACTCTGACAGAGACTTGCAGCTTTTGTATTCCACTGCTGTCATGAGGTCCGGTTAATTGACTTATCCTTTTCAAAAACGTTCAATGTGTTTGAGCTACTTTGTAACGATGAATCATGTTTATTTATTCTCTCCCCCCTTATTCATAGTATGTGGGGAACCTTTTGATTATATAATAATTTTTGCATGCAAGTTATTAGTGGAAATATTATTTCATTGGTGAGAAAATGTCTTTCAAAGTGCTGCTGGTGTGTGTGTATGGAGCAAGGAAGAACACACAATACATAGGTTTTTTAGCAGGTCAATAGGTTTTTTTTCAGCAATACTTTTTATTTGGTTCAGCTTTGCAAAATTCTGTATGATTTGATTTTTCTTATAACATTAAATTATAATGTAAATTTGTAACCCAATCCAATGTTTATTTCTATAAGTGTATGGAAATAAAGGGTTTTTTGATTGGATATTTAAGCAAGCCTGAACTTCAAGACAATATATTCTTCCTCTCTTAATACAATTTTTGAGGATCACTCTATGTTGTCTAGAGAAAACGGCTGTCTACAACATTATTGATCATTGTTATGGCTAAATATTTTTCAGAAAACCATTTTAATGGCTGGTTCTGGTTCCGCTCTAACTGAATTGTAATAATTGCATTGCATAGCAAAGATGAATAGCGCATCTCCCTAATCTAAATCTCTCGGATTTTCTCATCAATCAATTCTCAATCTGAATGTTTTCTCAAGATTCAATAGTCAATGCGGGTTTGACATACACTAGTAATAGTAATGTATAATTATGTTGAATGCAAGTGATTGGTTCCCACGCAGTGCTCATCATCTGGGAATTACACTCGTATTGCTGTGATACAGTAGAACCTCTATAATTCGACTCTCGATAGTTCGACACTCTTTATAGTTCAACATGGTCCACTACAACTCAATATGTTAATACCGACTGATAGTGTCCATTTTGGAGACTGACCAAGTTAAAAATGTAAACAAAGTGGCGAGTTTTTTTAATGTTGGTTATGTTCAAGTTCAATCAAGTTATGGTTTCATTAAAATTTAATGTTTCCTAATTTCAAATTATGATTTTTATACTCCCGATATTAAAATTTACTATATACTCCCTATAGTTTGACATTTTGATAATTCGACACTTTCAAAGTCCACAAAGTGTCGAACTATCGAGGTTCTACTGCACCTCTCATTATCTATCGTAATGAAATGTCTCTCCTAGGTATATTATATAGTGTTTCTAATTTGCTTGAGGTACTTGTTTTAACACAAGACCCTACACAAAAATTCCATGAATCTGTTTTATAAAAATCAATTATTATTATATTTTTTTGATAATTTTTTTTACCAACTATTTTAGGAAACTATGAATGGGTCGTAACCGGGAAAATAGTAGACGAGTAACAATTTTCAGCATTCTTTAGGTGTCCCCTTGGTTTTTAAATCAATATATTACATTTTATTAGCGAATTTCCTATAGGAATAAGCTATTACCGTAGGTCTCATGGTAAGACCTAAGCGCGGGACCATGTTACTTTTTCGTTTTGAGATGCTCAGAGACCAAAAATAATTATCATAAAAATTTATATATATATATATATATATATATATATATATATATATATATATATATATGTATGTGTCCCTAGGCACGATAACTCTTGTAAAAACGGTCCGATCAACACCAAATTTGGTAGAGATATGTAATCCTACGTTTATTCGGATGAGTTCGTAAACCAGACATATTGACCTACCAGAAGGGGTTTTGTACCCCAAAAATGGGTTTTTTGCATTTTTCACATATAATTTTTAAAAATATTTAATTTTTATTTTCACCATTGGATTTAGCTAAAAAAAAAAAAAACACAATTTAGTATTTTGAAGCTTTGCTCTATCTCCATTGGTTACCGAGATATTAAAAAGTCTAAAGACAGTACATTGTATTTTGGGGCTCCAATGTTAATCTTATGGAGGATAAGGATTTGTTAATATTTCACTTATTAACCAATATTTTTTGGTGTAACTTGGTATTTAGCTTAATTTGTTTATGGTAAAAAATATTGGTTTTTGTGCTTATCATGGCAGCAAACCTGCATACTCTTTTCCCATGTTAATCATATGGAAAATAGGCAAACTTGTTTATTTATGGACAGATATAGATGAAATTAAGTTTATGGCTTCATATGGTCGAGATAAATTTTTTTTATGCCAAAAACGTACTTTTAGTGTTCCCCATGGCAGCATACCTGCATACTCTTTCCCTATATTTATCAGGAGAATACATTAATTTTTCTATATATGAGCACGTGATTAAATTTTGTTTACAGATTTACCTGGTCAAATTAATATTATTACTAATTTGGAAATTCGCTGAGTACGCAGGTCTGCTGCGGCGGGGTGTATTACATTATGCTTTAATGCTCTTGTCAGGTTCCTCAACCAGCTGACGGTGTTGTCGGACCGCAAGGACTCGATGTATAAGGTGGCCGAGCAGCATGAGCTGCCTGACTGGATCATCAGCCTGAGACACGAGGCGGCGCACGGCCACTCGGCGCCAGCACTCTACCTGCTGCGCCAGGCCTCGGACGTCATCCTCCACTGGCTTAAGGTAAAAGATATAGTTCTTGCCCTGGATTGACACCGAGATTAAAAGTGCGTTTTTGTGCATTATATCAGCATGTTTTTTATGTAGTTACTTTAGTATTCATCCAATATTTAAATTGATGAATGATGGAGGTAAGACTACGTTTTAAAGTTAACTCAGTCAAAGTAAATTGTTAAACAATAAACAACTCTTTTACGTTTACCATTCATATTTGAAAACATAAGAGTGAGTCAGTAAATGTGGCACTGATACTGAAATGCTGTGATACGTATGGTAGAGACTGAGAAAAAAAAATGTCGCATATTCATAAACAATCTCAAACTGCTTAACTCATGAACAGACGCTAAGTGGCTTAAAATTTTGATCTAGCGCTGCCAATTTATACAAGTGCTACCTTATTTCTTAGTGCTCTGCTAATATACCAATAAATATTCCATCATTGTAAAATTGCATTGTTGTACTTTTTTAATTTTGCTTGGTTTACCTGGCGGATTAAATCATCAGAACTCTTAGTCAGACTTCTAGTATTTAGTTTTTTAAAGTAATTTGATAGTTGGCTAATCATGCTTTTTTAAAAATAGGATAATCTTATTGACCTTTAAATTTTTTTAAGATTTGGAAAAGAAAGAGAAGAAAGCTAACCTCATGGAGATGCTGAAGACCTTGAAGATTATACAATAAATAAAATTATGATGAACTCCTATTCTTAAAGATGTCAAAACTAATTTATAACGATTAAAAGCTATGTTGATTAATTATAATTGCACTTATGAAAATAATTTTTATCAGTTGTGCAATTGAATTGCTTTATATTTTACTATTTACAGGAGAATTATTGGGAAGCTGAAGCCAAAATTATGGAAGATGTTGTAAGGAACCCAGGAGAGGAGAAAGAAAACACTTGCAGTAGAATAACAAATCTGTTGGACTTGTGGGTGACATTAAAAATACACTTCTGGGCAGGGGTGGGAACAATTGACAAGATTGATGACAAGAACATTCGGTAAGGGCTTATTAAAAAAAAGAAAAAAATCTAATAAAACTTTGTATCAAATAAGTAAAAGAAAATATGTGAGCATGCTTCACAAAATAAGTTTTTTTTACCATAGTTTCTCACATAAAAATTGTATAATATTCCTGTCACAGCAGACCTGCGTACTGGGAGAATTTTAGTACATCAGTACCTCATACAGTAGATCAATACAAGTTCCAGTTCCTCGTATTCTGATGCAGGACTTGAGTAGATCTGGAATAGCAGTCACACAGGGTGGTAAGAGGCTGTCAGGGTGTGATAATGTCAAAACTCTTGGCGTTTCACTCGACAGTGACCTCTCTTTTTCAGCGCACGTCACCCTTTCAGTTCAGCGTGCTGTTGATGGGCTGAAAGGCCTATCCAGATTCTAAACTCTACTGTCAGAATACGCAAAGTTGCAGCTCATGCGATCCCTTGTCCTTCCAGTTTTTACTTACTGCTTTCCTATATATGGAAACAGCATCTCTAAGGAAGGCATGCTGAGAATTCATAGAGTTCAAAATTCTGCTATTAGGTTTATTTACAACCTCAGAATTTCAGATCATGTGTCCCCCTTCCGAGAAGCAGCTGATATACCTCCAATGGACATGATATGCAGAAAGCTGACCTGCTGCATGGTCCACAAAGCGCTCATGCTGGGTGAGCCTCAGTACTTTTTCGAGAGACTTTTCTGGGACGAAATTTCATGTCAAAGCACTCGTTCTGACGTACAGCTTCACTTTCCCCGAGTGAAGCTGGAGGTTGGGAAAAGGGGATTTTCATATTTTGGCCCGCAATTGTACAGGGTGGGGCAACATAATTTCCTTTTTTTTAAATTTAATAAAACACATTGTATGATTCAGAAAATTTTTATTTTGGTTTTACAATGTGGGCACACACCTAAAGTTTTGTTTCACTTCGTTTTGAAGATCAAATCTCTTGAGATGACGTCCCCCATTATCGATACATTGAGTATACCGATTTCTGGTCTTTTTCAGTACACTCTCAAGCATAGCAGGCGTTACGTTGGCAATTTCTTCCTGGATGTTGTTCTTTAGATCTTGTTAGGACCTTGGACCGTTCACAGAAACACAGGATTTAAAAAATCCCAAAATAAAAAAATCAAAAGGTGTTAAATCTGGAGATTGGGCTGGCCAGTGCAAATCTCTCCTGATTGAGATGAGGCGTCCTGGCAATTGTTCCCTCAAAACAGCCATCGATGCTCTTGCGGTATGTGCCGTTGCACCGTCATGTTGGAACCTAATGTCCAAATCGCCATCTTGTATGGATGGAAATGTAGGTCTTCATGGAGAATTCTCCTCACAGAATGATTGGAAAGTCCTAGGGCAGACGCATGTTTGCGCGCAGAACGCCGTGGTTCTGAAGCCGTGGTGATCGAAACTCTGACTGCCTCAATGTTCTCAGGCGATCTAACGGGCCGAGGGACTCCGGTTCTTTGTTTTGTCGCACTTGCAGTTTGTCTAAAAGTAGTGACCCACATAACGATAGATTGGCTGTCCGGAACAGGGGCCAACGGGGCTAAATTAAAGCGATTACGAAAGGCACGCTTGGGTTGTGATCACAGAACGCCTGCTTGAAAAGTAGGCCTCAACGGCAAACACACATTCCTCACTGTTCCAACGCATAATGGCGACTGAGCTATGCCTAGGCAAAACTTTATAGCCCCGCCCCTCGAAAGAGACCACTAGCGCTCCGCTACGACATCTACCGACTGAATGGCGTGCATTACAAAAAAGGAAATTATGCTGCCCCACCCTGTACAATGGTCTCTCCCCGGAATTGAAGAGAGCTTGCAGTCTTATAGCTCATTAAGGGCGGTAATAAAAAAGATTCTTTGTTAGTTAAGAAATCCTTTCATTATTTTCATGTAATTGTTATATATACATATTATATATATATAAATATATATAAGTAATATAGAATAAAACCAGAGTACCCTATTTTTCATTTTTTATTCATAATTATCTACTGATACGAATTTTGGCTCTTAGGCCATGGTCACAGTACCAGATAAAATATGTAAACAAATAAAACTTAACTAGCTGATTACATCATATGTTAATTAACTTATTTAAAATTATTTTTGCTTATTGGGTGGAGTTGGTTTTTTTTTTTTTTTTTGAATCTTTATTCCTTATATATTTGATTTTTTCATATATTGGATTAGCCTTTTGTATTTGCATTATATTCAGGATTTGTGAATTTTTGTTCTGGGAATTCAAATATATGCATTTCTTCTTTGACGTTCATTTTGTCACCTTTTCTTTCAATATCTAATATATCCATCATTTCTTCAATTTTCCCGTATGTGTGATCAGACTCCAGGATATGCTCTGCAAACATTGAACGTTGAGTTGTTGTGTTGTTCGATCTTATTGCCTGTGCTCTTATCTTTGTGCTCTTTGTACCGACATGAGAAGTTCCTTCCCGTTTGACCAATGTAATATCTGAGGCATTCTTGACATTTCATTTTGTAAATTCCTGATTTATTGTATTTATCAGTTTTTTTGTTTTGGTCATTGTTTGTCATTTTTTGGATCAATGCAAAGCAGTTATTTCTGGTTCTGTAGCTTAATTTAAAGTTCGTATTCTTGAAAGTTTTTCTTATTGGTTTGTTAAGTACAGAACTGTATGGAACACAAAGGTAATCTTCATTTGCTTTATTTTCGGTTTAATTTACTTTCTTATTCTTCTTCTTTTTAATAATTTTGTCAACTAAATTAGATTTGTAGCCATTTCTAACTGCTGTGCTTTTTATGATTTCCTTTTCTTTTTCATAATCAATTTCCTCCATTGGTACTTTCAATAATCGGTTCACTAAGAAATTAAAGCTAGCCATTTTATGTTGCCAAGGACTGTTCGAGGTGGATGGTATTACAAGATCTGTCTGAGTTTCTTTACGGTATATTTTAAATGAGTGATTGTTATTAATTTTGCTGATAGTCAAATCAAGAAAATGTATTTCTTCATTTTGAATCTCCATCGTAAATTTTATATTATTGGAGATTGAATTCAAATAATCTAAAAATTTATTACACTCATTTGTACTTCCATTGAAAAGACATATTACATCATCAACGTATCGGTGCCAATATATTATACATTTTTTGTGAGGATTGTTATCATTTATTATTTTAGTTTCTTCCAAATTATTTAAAAATAAATCGGCGAGAAGACCTGAAAGCGGCAAACCCATTGCTAAACTATCATTTTGTTTGAAAATTTTATTTTCATACTTAAAATAGTTCTGATCAGTTACGGTATTTGTTAGTTTCATGATATCATCAATTTTAGCTTTTGATATCCATTTTAGCTTTTGATATAAGATTACTATGGGTTAAACGTTATCGGAGAATTTTTAAGGTCTCTTTCACTGGTATGTTTGTGTACATATTACAGACATCGAATGAAACAAACAGGGAATTATCTGGTATTTCTATGTCTTTAATTTTCATTATTAAATCATCTGAATTTCTTAAAGTATGGGTTTTCTCAATTATTAAATTTTCTTTTAGTTGATTGTTTAGATACTTACATGTTTTGTAAGCCGGTGCATTTTGATAGTTCACAACTGGTCTAATTGGAATTTGTGATTTGTGTATCTTTGGTTGCCCTCGTAATATTGGTGCTGCTGAGTTCATGGTTTTTAACCTTTGTTTTTCTGCATTACTGAGGGTTTTACATTTTGTAATAATATTATTCATATTTTTATTGTATTCTTGCGTTGGACCTTTGTTAAGTTCTTTGAATGAGTTTCCTTCTATGAATTCTGTAACCTTTTTGTCATAATCTTCACTTTTTATTATCACAACTGTGTTGCTCTTATCAGCTTTTGTAATCATAGACTTACTTTCTTTAAGTTTACTAGGAATAGATTTAATCAACTTCATATCTCTGTTAGATTTTTCTTTTTGTCCCTTCTGTTTTATTTCAAAACTTGTTTTATTAAGCTCATGTATGAAATTGTACCTTATAGCGTCTTGTATATCTTTATCTTTACCCTTTATTGCTACTTCAAGGTCAATAAGTTCATCTTCAATGACTTTGCTTATTATCTAAATTGACGTTGTACTTTAATGACTTGCTTAACATCATTGTTTCTTCTTCATCAAAAGTTAAATCTGTCAAGTTTTTTATTTTAGGATAAAAATCATAACTTAAATCTGTGTAATCAATATCTATATTTGTTTTCTGACTTTCGATGAGTTTTTTAATCTTCCTCCTATGTGTCTCTTGTTTCTTTTTCAAAATAGGTTCAATCCATTTTTCAATGTATTCTGAGTACTCTTCAATTGAATCTGGATGAAATGTTTTATGCATTTCTTCTTTCATTTCATCTAATGTTTTGTTCAATTTGGTAAGTTTTGCATAAAGACTATTTATTTCTTCCTTTATCCATATTCTCCTGGCTGTTGCTAAGGTTTTCTTTGCTGCTATTGAGGTCGACTTTGTGCTTAGTTAGACATATCCAGGAATAATTTGTTCTTGTAGACATTTTTTATTGAAATAGATATCTTCTTTTGTAGTCTTGATTTTTAGTGTTACATACTTTACCTTGTGAACTAAGTTTGGATGGTAAGTATTTTGTAAAATTCAGTTCACTTATCAGGGCTACTATTATAATAAGTAATATAGAATAAAACCAGAGTACCCTATTTTTTATTAGCGAATTTCCCATAGGGAATAAGCTATTACCGTAGGTCTCATGGTAAGACCTAAGCCTGGGACCATGTTACTTTTTCGTTTTTAGGTGCCCAAAGACCAAAAATAATAGTCATTAAAATTTATATATATATATATATATATGTATATATGTATATATATATGTATATATATATATGTATGTATGTGTCCCTAGACACGATAACTCTCGTAAAAAAGGTCCGATCGACACCAAATTTGGTAGAGATGTGTAATCCTACGTTTATTCGGATGAGTTCGTAAATCAGACATATCGACCTACCGGAAGGGGTAGTTTTTGGGGGTTTTGTACCCCAAAAATGGGTTTTTTGAATTTTTCATGTGTAATTTTTGAAAATTTTAAATTTTTATTTTGACCATTGGATTCAGCTTAAAAAAACACACAATTTAGTATTTTGAAGCTTTGCTCTATCTCCAATGGTTACCGAGATATTACAAAGTCTAAAGACAGTACATTGTATTTTGGGGCTCCTATGTTAATCTTATGGAGAATAAGGATGTGCTAATATTTCAATTATTAACCAATATTTTTGGTTGAAACTTGGTATTCAGCTTCATTTGGTTGAGATTAATCCATTTATTGTAAAAAAATCTTGGTTTTTGTGCTTATCATAGCAGCAAACCTGCATACTCCTTTCCCATGTTAATCATATGGAGAATAGGCAAACTCCTTTACCAATGGACAGATATTAATGAAACTTAGTATATGGCTTCATATGGTCGAGATAATTATGTTTTTAAGCTAAAAACCTACTTTTAGTGTTCCCCATGGCAGCATACCTGCATACTCTTTCCCTATTTATCATAAGGAGAATAGACATTTATTTCCCTATTTATGGGCATGTGAAGATACTTTGTTTACAGGTTTATCTGATTAACATTAATATTACTAATTTGGAAATTCGCTGAGTACGCAGGTCTGCTGCGACGGGGGGTATTTTTTATTCATAATTATCTACTGATACGTATTTCAGCTCTTAGGCCATGGTCACAGTACCAGATAAAATATGTAAACAAATAAAACTTAACTAGCTGATTACATCATATGTTAATTAACTTATTTAAAATTATTTTTGCTTATTGGGTGGAGTTGGTTTTCTTTTTTTTGAATCTTTATTCCTTATATATTTGATTTTTTCATATATTGGATTAGCCTTTTGTATTTGCATTATATTCAGGATTTGTGAATTTTTGTTCTGGGAATTCAAATATGTTTTCATGTTCAAATGGGTTTGATTCAATATGTTGACAACAGTCCTCACAAAAAATGTATAATATATTGGCACCGATACGTTGATGACGTAATATGTCTTTTCAATGGAAGTACAAATGAGTGTAATAAATTTTTAGATTATTTGAATTCAATCTCCAATAATATAAAATTTACGATGGAGATTCAAAATGAAGAAATAGAAATACATTTTCTAGATTTGACTATCAGCAAAATTAATAACAATCACTCATTTAAAATATACCGTAAAGAAACTCAGACAGATCTTGTAATACCATCCACCTCGAACAGTCCTTGGCAACATAAAATGGCTAGCTTTAATTTTTTAGTGAACCGATTATTGAAAGTACCAATGGAAGAAATTGATTATGAAAAAGAAAAGGAAATCATAAAAAGCATAGCAGTTAGAAATGGCTACAAATCTAATTTAGTTGACAAAATTATTAAAAGGAAGAAGAATAAGAAAGTAAATTAAACCGAAAATAAAGCAAATGAAGATTACCTATGTGTTCCATACAGTTCTGTACTTAACAAACCAATAAGAAAAACTTTCAAGAATACGAACTTTAAATTAAGCTACAGAACCAGAAATAACTGCTTTGCATTGATCCAAAAAATGACGAACAATGACCAAAACAAAAAAACTGATAAATACAATAAATCAGGAATTTACAAAATGAAATGTCAAGAATGCCCCAGATATTACATTGGTCAAACGGGAAGGAACTTCTCATGTCGGTACAAAGAGCACATCCAGGCAATAAGATCGAACAACACAACAACTCAACGTTCAATGTTTGCAGAGCATATCCTGGAGTCTGATCACACATACGGGAAAATTGAAGAAATGATGGATATATTAGATATTGAAAGAAAAGGTGACAAAATGAACGTCAAAGAAGAAATGCATATATTTGAATTCCCAGAACAAAAATTCACAAATCCTGAATATAATGCAAATACAAAAGGCTAATCCAATATATGAAAAAATCAAATATATAAGGAATAAAGATTCAAAAAAAAGAAAACCAACTCCACCCAATAAGCCAAAATAATTTAAAATAAGTTAATTAACATATGATGTAATCAGCTAGTTAAGTTTTATTTGTTTACATATTTTATCTGGTACTGTGACCATGGCCTAAGAGCTGAAATACGTATCAGTAGATAATTATGAATAAAAAATGAAAAATAGGGTACTCTGGTTTTATTCTATATTACTTATTATAATAGTAGCCCTGATAAGTGAACTGAATTTTATAAATAAATATATAAAATTTATAACTGTTTAAATATATATGTATATTTATGACATATTTTAGTTTTAGTCTTGACATAGATTTGAAAAACAATTTAATTTTATATATTTTTATATCAGTAACCAATGTATTAAGAAGAATAATAATATTGATTTATTTGCCATTTTACAGGACATGCATAACACACTACTGGACAACGTGTTATAGTATAAGCTTGTGGTTTTTTATTGCAGCCAGTTACTAAATTATTAAATGGTTCTACTGTACAATAAAAATAAGTAGAGCTCACCTCTGGTTGATATTCTACTAAGCCACGTCCGCACTGGCCAAACATGTTCGCCAAACAAAGTTCTTCCAAACCTTTGTTTGTTTGTTGCTAACCTTTTAGAATGTACATCATATGGACAGTAATTGTTCGTTAGGAATGTTTGTTGATTTTTTGTGTTTGCCGAACAAGTTCGTTACGAATGTTCGGCCAGTGCGGACGCAGCTTTGAACTCTCAGTTAATTTGGACCCAATTATTTAAAAAAATATTTTCCTACTATAACATCTGCCCTTCTCCTTATAGCTAGCACTAGTAAACGCGTGGTCAAAATCGAGCAATTTATTTTAATACAATACAAATGTTACTTTTGTCTCTAAATCATTGACGTCCGACCAATCCAATATTGTGAATATCTGCAATCACCAAAACTACACGTATTTACAGCTGATTATTAACAGATGTTTAAAATGCTTTATTCAATCCCAATGTTATTTAAATGGGAAATTTTGAGATTTTAATGGTGGATAGTGCCTTTATTTTCCGTCAGATTTTAATCAGTTTTTGGCGGAAACAACTACAGACCAAGCCCTATCCAACGACACAAAAAACTTGAAAATCGGTTGAAAATTGTAGGAGGAGTTCTCAAGACAAAAAAACCCTTAGCGTATTAAATAAGTATAGATTTGTTATTACAACAGCTGTCTAACAATTCAATCAATTACCCTTCTTCCATAAGATTGACATTGAAACTTTGAAAGCCTATAGGCCGTAGCCCTGGGGGCCATTGTAAATTATAATGGGATTCTGCTCATCTACAAGACACTACCTTTCTGGAATGGTATACATATATTTCACTTTCGACACACACAAGCTGAGATAAGAGGAAAAGAAACAAGCTTGCCTATTAATATAATATTGATTGATCAAGTTTAAATCGTACTTTATACTATTTTTTATGAATGTTTAGGTACTGCAATTAGAAGTTTAAGAAAACATAAAATAACTAATCAATTTGTAGTATTGCATTTGATTCCCATAGTAGTTTTGTTAATTTTCTATAAAAATAACATGAGAACCATAATTTTTATTCCCTCCAATCCCATTTAAGCGAGCTAATTTAAAACTTCTAAATACTGGATTGTTAGTCTTTTAAGCTCTTTTAAAAGGTTTAAGTTAAAATTGTTCTATTTGAAAAAGCAAATAACAAAACCATTCCCATGGTATAATAGCTCTATTATCATTCTGGTTTGCAATCTCATTCAAGTAGATGCTGTCTTATACCCCTGTAACAAATTTCTTTTTAGCCTGTACCAAAAACCTTTTTGATCCCAACCTCTTTGATAACTTTTAACTCTTGCTTGAATTTTCCATTTCAAATTATAGTTCATTGCTGCTATTTACATTATAGGGATCTAGCAATGAAGTTTGCAAGAGAAGAAGGTTTCGGTATAAAACTTAAAGATTCTGAAGCTAAAGACATGGTTGAAACTGGAGAAATTGAAGAATATGCTGATTTGAAAGAAGTTGGTGAAAGCCATGAAGTGGTCTCAAATTGTGGAGAATATACTCACAGAGTTAAAACCGCTTTAGATCCTTTATTAAGAATGATTTTTGAACCACTGAAATCTAAATCATATAAAAAAATATTGTACCAAAACTGCCTTATTAGTTGTCTTGCTCACCACTCAAGTTTTTGCCCCCCAATTGAAGTGGAAAATCTGCGTAAGTATATCGTATTCTAACATGGGTTTTATTGGTTATTAATATATATACAGTATTTCTTAACATGTCTGCCCTGTACTTTACGTTTTAACAATTCAATAGTGTTACGCATAAAATCTACTTGCATCCAGTGCCTGAACCACATCAATTGCATTGCTTTGCCTGCTCCCAATTTATACCTGTATTTAAAGTCTGATCGAAGTGAGAGGTTTTTAATAAAATATGCTATTGGACTATATGATGCACTTTAGACTTTAAGAGAAATTCAATAAATATAATGCTATAATGTTCAAAGTTGATCTGCTATAGACCATTATCATAGCTTTATTTTGATTCAAAATATTTAAAAATCCAAAAGCCAATCAAACAGTCCAAGTCTTTATCTTTTATTTAAACCCTCTTTCAATTTTATCGGACATTTAGACCTCAGAATGGTTGTTAACAATGCAAAAATTCCTGTAGTTACCGCAATGGCCACTTGCCTGCACTTGCTCTATCCCTTAAACCCCCTCTTGAGATGTGATTGCTCTATTATCTAACTGTACGCCTATACCTATTTACAATACCTTGCTACCATTTAACCAATGATCCTTATGGTACCAGTAATTATTTTCTGAACCATACATAACACCTATTATGGTATTGTTTCACATCAAATATCAATTGGATCTGAATTAATTTGGTCAGGGTCCCCACTCAACCATGAAAAAACCTTTAGTTAGTGGTGAATTTTATTAAAAACCGTGAAAATAATTCTTTGTTTAAAGTTGGACCCCAATTGACGCATGGGGCAAGAAATCATTAACTCAAAACAACGCGTTTGTACATATTCACAAAATCGCATCAAAGTATTTGGTCAGCGCTTCAAGTGGATCTTTCCAGAAACTATTGAATCGTGGGACGTCAACATTGATATGGAATTGTCAGTTCCAATGAAGCATTTTATAAAAAAAGGTTCAATATCATGTACGTTTCATTGGAACTGCTTCACTTGCCACTGTTGTGATTATAAGACATTTAAACATAATTGCTTCGTGAAACTAGTTTTTTTAGGGACCATATTCTTTGTGATAACACATTGACCAGTAAGCATGATTGGAAGATTGGTAACCATCGCAACCTGTTACTTAAGCTCGCAATTGAAAGATGATCGGTAACCATGACAACCGCGTACTGCACACAAGTGGGCGGAGACGAGTTCAGGAAGAAAGATTGAATGAAGATCAAAGATAGAGGTTGGCGGAGAAATTACCAGAGATTTTTCATTTCATGTTGCAACCTGATTCTTATAGTTTGTTTTGGATTGTCGATGTTGGTATATTATACTTTTGCTTTCTTCTTAACCAGTAGTTGTTTTTCGCGTATACGGTCATATGGCTTTGTGAAGAATGGAATACGGCCCTGCCCATATGATACTTTTCGCCATGCGTTGTTTATAGCTTGATGTCAAGGAGTAAGAAAAATAACTTATTAGTAGAAATGGCGTAATCCCGGCGCCGCGGCTCTCATATGATACAATATAGTTTGTTATTGTTTCTCTATTGAAAGATGCATAAAAGAGATAAAACGATAGAAGTTGTTGCGTCTGTGTTCTCATATGTTATTCAATATTTAGGTTTTGGATTGTTGATGTTGGTATATTATACTTTTGCTTTCTTCTTAACCAGTAGTTGTTTTTCGCGTATACGGTCATTTGGCTTTGTGAAGAATGGAATACGGCCCTGCCCATATGATACTTTTCGCCATGCGTTGTTTATAGCGTGATGTCAAGGAGTAAGAAAAATAACTTATTAGTAGAAATGGCGTAATCCCGGCGCCGCGGCACTCATATGATACAATATAGTTTGTTATTGTTTCTCTATTGAAAGATGCATAAAAGAGATAAAACGATAGAAGTTGTTGCATCTGTGTTCTCATATTTTATTTAATATTTAGGCCTAATTTTGGATGGTAATTATTATTTTCTATGCAGAATGACTATTTTTAGCCTGTTAATTTAATGACTTTTGGACTGTAAACATGAAGGGGAAAAATGTGATTTTTATTCAAATTGCAGAGGGAAACTGGTCCTTGTTTTGGAAAATAAATATCAGGAGTCAGCATGACTCAACATTTCTGTAATGCAAATTGAAATATTCCATAGTAAATTACAAAGTACTTCTGCACTTGCTCCAATGTAAAGTAAGGAATTGAGTACTGTAATCTGATTAATTAGGCAACTTGACATCACACCATGTGTCCGCAAGAAATCCAACTGCGTATTCACATAAAGCAGGTCATTTGAACAGGTTAAACTTAGGCCCAGTTCACACAAGCGTCAAAATACGCGGCATGCAGACCGCCTCGACGTGGCGGCCCCGGTAACCACAAGCGTTTACATGTGTAATGCTCCACTTGCGTACATTCACTGCTTAAAACGACACTGCAATATGATGCTACATTGACGCGGATGCAAAACGCTCATGTTTACCGGACCTTATTGTTGAGAAGCAGAAGTCTACATATTACTTCTACCTACACAACAACTTTTATTCCCTTGTAAATTATAACAACATAGTGTTTGATTAATGATTATACTACATCGTGAGTAATGCAGTACAATCTAAAAAAGGAAGATGATAAAGCATAACGAATTGTTATTGTGTAATTTATAAAATATATATTCACAATCATCATTCTGTATAGTACAATTTTTAGTTGTGACATTCTTGTCTGTGATTTCCAGCCGAAGCAGAGGTGCTGGAGTTAATGTCGCTACTGGGAGATCTGTGGAAGGAAGTGTTGGAAGATCTGCAACTTCACGGCCTGTTGCATTGTTTGCTGAAACAGCTGATGTCACAAGAGTGTCAGCTGGCATCGAGTCAGCTGTGGTTGAGACTGGTGTGTCAGCTGATCGCAGGCCACCCTCCCCCCAGGCCACCTGGTACTGCTCAGGTGGTGAACATGGTGGCTCAATGGTTACCTGTTGCGGTCGACACTGAGGTTTGTAAGAATTGTGAACCTTTCAAGTAGAGACATATATTATCGATATTAATTAACAGGAAATAAAGTCATAGAAATATGACAATTGTTGTTAATTTTTTTTTGTTATTTGTTAATTTGTTGTTAATTGTTGTTAAAATGTGAGAATTATTGTTGTTTTGTTACTAAACAAATCATATTCTACTTTCAAGCATTTCAATCATATTAAACTTCTGTAGCTCCTAAATCACAAAAGTTGATCTTAATAACCCAATTGAACATTGAATTAGGGGTCTGCGGTACAGCAATTTTCAGGTCGGTTCGGTACGGTACAATTTTTGTGTACCTCGGTTCTCGGTACAAAATCGGTACGGTACGGTACGCGTTATCAATATAGGCCCAGCAATATTAATATCGATGGGTAACACTTCAAATACCTATTTACCTCATTTACCATATTTTGCTAGGTTACAAATTTAATAGGAAAAATATCATAATCACTTATGTTTAAGTCCTTGTACTTCACACTTGTGCATGTACACTGGATTGCTGGTGATATCAGTTTAATGCTATGTAGTAAAAATGAACATGAAGTGAATAGCAGCATCACAACAATAATTGAAAACAGATTTATTTTTTGCTGATAAAAAACTTGTAAACATAAATAGAGATTTTCAAACAAAAGCCTATACCGTAGCCTACATGCTGTATCAGTATTTTTTCAATTCATCGCCTAAATATATAAAAGAACAAAATAATTTTTAACTTAATGAAAAAAAATCAAAGCGGAACTTAAAACTATTTTTAGCAGGCGTTCGTAGCCGCAGTAGGCTAGGCCTATTGTGGAAGCGGCAGATGCCATCATTGGAGCGGTAGGCCTACCGCCAGTGTTAGAATCAATCATGATTACAATTAATTATTTATTTACAATTTAACGATTTGTGCTTCACGTTTTGTTAAATTCAAATCCTAAACTTATTTCATAAAACTTCCATTGCAACTGTCATTAAACAAAGACGTAGTAGGCTAGTGAGCCTGACTGTGACTAGAGACTGAGCAAACGTAATAAAATAACCAATTGAACCAATCTAACAAGAGTAGGCAAAGTACAAAGAGAAAGTAAACGCCAAAGAGTACGTTTATACAACATCTAAACCTCTAGAAGGAACATATATAACGATTTTAAAAGCCAATGTGGTGTTGGCTAAACAAATTGAAAAATTTGGAATGTTCCTAGTTTTCTTTGATCGATAAATTCATAGGAACAAACAGCTTTTGGGTGGTCTTACTCTTTGCGAAAAGCGGTCGTGTATTATTATTTCCTAATTGCATTCAGCTAATCCGCCAATCCGGGTCACTTTAGAAGTTAGGGCAAATCTTTTCAATCGGCACTATCGGCAGTCGACAGTTCTCGTCACTTCTCATCAAACAACTGTCCTTACTGACGCTAGCGTCTCTGGCGGCGGGCATTCATATCACTGTAGTTTGTTGCAGTTGTCACTGAATAAAGAGCTAATGTACTTGATCAGCCGCTATGAGCGCTGTTGCCAACGAGAACATGATTGTCTAAATGGTATTGGATTGCGAATTGTAAACTCTATTCCTATCCGTGGACTCGGCAGTCGGCGAACGCTACTATCGTCAGTTGACTTTGCTGAGCGACGATGTCAAGTCATTCTTTTTATGCGTTAATCCATAAAAACAAAGAGATAACGACAAAATATTAATTCATTCCGTTTTCTAAAGTCAAATATAAGTAGTAAATATACATTAATATTTTTGACTTTTATAATCTGTACCAAACCGGATTTGTACCGATGCCTTTAACCGTACCGAACCGATGACGGTATTTTGTCTTGTACCGTACCTGTACCGAATTTTCGGTGCACCGCAGACCCCTATATTGAATGCTAAAATGTGAAAAGATTTAAAAACCTTTTTTAGTAAGATTTGTAAAGTGCTGTACATCAATTACTTATTTCAGACATTGGTGAAAAGAGTGAACCTCCAGCATATGAATATTCATAAGTTTATTGAATTAAAGCCTGCTTCAGCCGAGGAAACGGAAGTACTACAAGAGTTGTGCGAGAAAGTAGTTGAAGCTCCTACAAGATTCACCACTCAATATTTACACAGGTATTAATTTACTCAATAAATAACTTATGATACTACCTTATTGTAAATGCATATTTAATGCATGTATATTTTTTAGTGTTAATAGTAGTTTATGTTACGATTGTGTTATAAGGGCTAAATACAATCGTTGCAACACTACTTTCTCTACGACCAACTTAAATTTGTCGGGAAAAACATGTACTGTAGAAAATTAGTAGGTTATAGGCAGTAACTCATACGGAATGTAGCAACACCTGATGTAGCTTGAAATAAACGCTGTTCTCACTCGCATATTGAGTGAGTGAGAACAACAATTTAAATTAACTCACGTATTTAAATTAACACTCTTGCAATGCTAGGCACATAAATAAATTATACAGTAACATGGCTCATAATGAAACTATCAGCTGGTATGCAAATTGCTTAGTCCTATATATATACAGCCCCATGTGGAACTCACTCACTCACTCACTCACTGACTCACTCATCTACACTAATTCTAAACCACTTCCGAGATAGCTGGAAACGTGATTTTTGGCATGCGGGTGGCTTAAGATCTGATACCCGCGGGAAAAGTCTGAAAACAGACAATTTTTCATTTCAACCCCCTCAAAAAAATAACGAAGGGTGGAAACCGGTAACCCTAATTTGTAAGGTTTTACTATTTTCGCTGTAACTTTTGAACGAGAGGTCGTAGCTCAAATCTGAGAGCAAATCGTTAGTTGGGAATCAAATTTTCTACAAGTTTGGTCCTATGACATTTTTCCGTATCTCACCTCCTTCACCCTTAAAAAGGGGCGTACTTTCAAAATTTCTAAAATTTTACGCAAAAATAGTGCTATTTTGATATTTTTATTTACTATTATGTAATATATATGCATGAATTTCTATTTATATTATGACCTCAACAGGTTCTTTCTATAGTAGTAGCTAATTGCCTATTTCAATCGAAGATTAGTCCCAAAAAATGATAAAATCACAAAATTATTTACATTTTTTCATGTAATGTGTTAGTAATTCACTTTAACCTGGTAAATATATTGCTATTTCGATATATAATTTGCCATTACTATATACAATTATAGACGCTCTACAAGTTAGGTCCTATGACATTTTACCGTATCTCATCCCCTTCGCCCTTAAAAAGGGGCTTACTTCCATAATTTCAAAATTTGTCAACAAAAATTGCATTATTTTTATGTTTTTCATTTACTATTAAGGCATATCAATGAGTGAAATTTTGTACATGTTATGCCCTAATATAGATCTAACTGTAGTAGCATTCATTGAACAATTTCAACCTAAGTTTAGTCCAAAAAAACGTAAACAAACGAAATCCATAAATTTTTTTCATGTATAGTGTTTGTAATTTACTTTTACCTGGTAAATATACTGCTATATCGATACATGTTTTACCAGTATTATATTCTATTTTAGATGATCTACGAGATTGGTCCTGTGAAATTTAGTCGTATCTCACCCCTTTAACTGTTGAAAAGGGGTGTACTTTCAAAATTTCTAAAGTTTTTTGAAAAAATTGCGCCACTTTGATATTTTTATTTAATATTATGTAACATATTTGCATGAATTTCTTTTTATATTATGAGCTAAACAGGTTCTTTCTATAGTAGTAGTTTTTTTTTAATTTCAATCAAAGTTTAGTCTAAAAAATTGAAAAACATTTAATTCTTAAAAGTTTTTTCTGTAAAGTATTTGTGAATTACTTTATTCTGACAAATGCACTGCAAAATTGATATATGTTTTGCCAGTGTTATATTTCATTTTAGACGCTCTACAAGTTTGGTCCTATGCGATTTTGCCGTATCTCACCCCCTTCGCCCGTAGAGAGCTGCGTACTTTCAAAATATCAAAATTCTTTCGCAAAAATTCGTTATTTAAAGTAATTTAATTTACTTTGATGGCACGTAGATGCCTGAAATTCAGTACATATTGTAACCTTGGCTAGGTCTTACTATGGCAGCAGCCATAAATCAATTTCAATTTAAGTTTAGTCCATAAAAATTGTAGAAACACGGAATTTCTAACATTTTTATGAGTAGCTTTTGTAATAGGTCAAACTTGGTGAACATTAGTGGTATATCGATATATGTTTGGCCAGTATTTAGGTCGCTCTACAAGTTCGGTCATATGCAATTTTGCCTACGTCACCCCCTTCACCCTTAAAATGGGCGTACTTTAAAAATATCGAATGTCTTTCACGAAAATTGCTTTATTCCAACATTTTTCATTTGCTGTTATGACACTTCAGATGAATGAAATTTAGCTACACACATATACCCTGAGCATTTTATATAAAATAAAAAACAAAAGTATCAATTTAAACTTTAAATGTCGAGAGAATATCTTAAATGCTATTGACTTCCTAAACTATTAAAATAAGTCAGCGAAGACAAGTATAGCGTAAGGGTGGAGCCCCAACTAGAATGTTTGATACTTAAGACTTAGAGCAATTAACAAATTCGGGGCAACCTTGTAAGGGGGCATGGGGGCGGAGCCCCCATCGAGCCGTAGGCGAGTTTATAATATAAAACTACTTTTGGCAAATGCGGAGATCTCATTGGTCTAGAGTTTTTATTTTAATGTGACTCCTGTATCATATATATATATATATATATATATATATATATATATATATATATATATATATATATATATATATATATATATATAAAACATAGAACGGTCCAAACCCCAGACTTGTTACTATCTTAAATCAACCAGTGTTAAAAAGAATCATTATAGCCCAATGGCAACTGGGTCTGGAATCGAACGTTTAAAAAGCTACTCACTTTTCTTAGGATGTAACTGGCAACCCTTGGATTCAAAGGCGAGCACTATAACCACTTAGCTACCCAGCCAGTTATGCAACTTTTGATGCTTGAAGAACTCATTATACGACAGGTTTGAATTAGGCTTGTTTATGTCATTACTTGTATCACCATTATTTTCATTATTGGTGTTTATTGTAGTCATAGATAAAAATCGGTTATTGGATAGCCCCTAATATGTATTAATATAACTTAAGATATGTTATGCATTTTTAGAAAATAAAAAGTAACCTCAGTACATGAATGTGTCCAGCCTCTAAGTTTTGTGATCTCTTCAGATTCACAGTTTTAAAATTGTTTGAACATTTCCAAATAAAAACAAAACTATATGTTTGTATTTGATTGTGGTGCAACGTATTGCGTAGTTTGCTGAGTGTGCGCGAGCCGAGGCTGAGCTGGGAAGCCAGGGAGAAGCTGTATGCGTTGGCCAGGATATTCACTGGACGGCACCCACTGAGGAATCTCCCGGCGCAGGTGTACACGTCGGCCTCACTGGCGCAGGGGGAGAGGGAGGTGCTGACGGTGCCACCGGCGGACACTCGGCCCTCCCCGTGGACACTCTACACTGGTGAGTGACTTGTTCGATCTCATTTTACAGGATTAGGAAAACTCTACCGTTCCATCTTCCTTTGGAATATTTTTCTAAAGTATGTTTTTATTAATTAAAAGACTTTTTTATTAAAAGATTTTTAGTTTTTCATGACTATGGCATTACTTGTTGACAGTAATTTTTACGAGTCGTTGCATGTTGATGCTCGAAGGACACGGCACCAGTCATGGTGAGTGGAGCGCTAGGCAAATGGTGTGAAACATGGATAAAATGTACTTTTAAAATTTGCGACTTAGTTCCAATTAATCAGCTGCTTTACATCAAGTAAATTTAAACAATTTAACAATCAAAACTAATTTTTTATTATTTATTTTCAAATTCAAATATGTTTATTCCACAAAAGTTTTCAGATACAATGTAACATACATATAAAAAGGAATTAATTTCCACAAAGACTATTCGTCTGTGCGTAGAAATGCGTTCAGTCTCTTCACTAATGTTACATGTTTAAAACATAGTTGTAGATACATATGCTATATATGTATGCTATATATATATATATAATAGATGCTTAATCAACAATATTAGAAATATTTAAAACAATACATATTAAAATAAAAAATAAATAAAAACAACTTATTCTGTTGATAAAAAATAAAAATAATTTTTTTTAAATTTTACTCAGTTACAAGAACATTATTGTATTTATTTACCTTGTATTATGGCCTTTTTGTTCTTGCAGATTATACGTTCCCAATGTACATTTTACCACTGATGTGTGGCATCTTCAGGGGAATAGTTCACTAGTCACATACACTAAACTATACTTAGTAGTTTGTGCTTAGAACTATGCTTAGTTAGTATAGTTTAGTGTATGTGACTTATGAACTATTCCCCTGAAGATGCCACACATCAGTGGTGATATGTACATTGGGAACGTATAATCTGCAAGAGCAAAAAAAAACACAATACAAGGTAAATAAATTTTAAATTTAAATTTATTTATTTATTTATTTTTTGTTCTTTTTTGCTAAAGCAGACTAAAGTCTTACGGAACCATGCAGCCTCAAAGTACAAATCTATCAGCAAAAATTGAATACAGTAGTTTAAATAGGGGTATAATACTCATTTTTTCTTTTCATTAGAAGAATAATAAATCATAATTTTCAACGTTTTTAGGTACTGGCCATAATGTATTTATTTATATATTTATTGTAAACACCTACATACAATTGTATGTTTTTTAAGGTGTATAATAAGTAACATAATTATTATAACTAAACACTATGGTAATTTCACATTAGATTTATAATTCTTCATGCTTCATTTTACTTGAATAATTTAGTCTTCTCTACCAATGTACTCTTCTATTGAATAAATAGTTTTTGAAATTAGATAGTTTTTCAGTTTTCGGTAAAAAATCTTCTTATTTTCTTCTAATTTTATATAGTTTGGTAGTTTTTGAATAAATTTAACACCTATGTAACTAACTATGGAATTTTATTATAAAAATTTAAATTATGGTGATTTGTTGTAGAATACTTATGATTTGTAGTGTAATGATTATGATTTACATTCTTAATTTTGAGTAAATAGTGTTCTTTTGTGTATTTAATCGTCACAAAAATATATAATCCAAATACAGTTAAAATTTCCATCCCAGCAAAATATTTCTTTACAGATTCATTATATTTCAAATTTAGCATTATTCTTAAGGCTTTCTTCTGAAGTACAAGTATTTTGTTTAAATTTTGATGAAATGTGGATCCATAACATGTTATTCATGTTAACATGTTATGAGAAGTAAACAACCACTGAAGATAAAAAAATAAAAAATATATGTAAAAATCTTGACGCCATTGCATTTCTCAATTGATTTGTAAATAAAGAATTTTGTCTATTGTCTATTGTCTATTCCATAGGCAACGTGGGATTGTATAAGAGAGAAACTCGCCTACGGCTCGATGGGGGCTCCGCCCCCATGCCCCCTTTGGGGGTTGCCCCGAATTCGTTAATTGTTCTAAGTCTTAAGAACTGAACAGGCTAGTTGAGGCCTCCACCCCAACTCTATACTTATCTTCTCTGACTTTTTTAATAGTTCAGGAAATCTTAAGCATTTAAGATATTCTCTTGATATTTAAAGTTTAATTTTATACCTTTGTTTTATATTTTATAAAAAATGCTCAGGGTGTGTTTGTGGAGCTAAATTTCAGTCATCCAAGTGTCATAACAGTAAATAAAAAATATTAAAATAACTCAAATTTTGTGAAAGAATTTTGAAAATACGCCTTTTTTGGGGTGAAGAGAGTGAAATGCTACAAAATCTTAAGGGCCGAACTTAAAAAGCATCTAAAAAATTTAATGCTGCCAAAACATACATCGTTATGGCAGTATCTTTACCGGGTTTAACAAAATCACCGAAAACTGTACATAAAAAAGGTTAATAATTTAGTGTTTTCACAGTCTTTTTACTAATCTTGGATTGAAATCGGCCAATGGCTGCTTCTATAGAAAGAACTAGATATATTCACAGTTTATACCAAATTTGAGGCATGTATGTGTCATAAAAGTAAACGATAAATATTGAAATAGAGCTATTTTGGTGAAAGAATTTCGATAATGTGAAAGTACGCCAATCTTTACGGGTGAAGGGGGTGAGATGCGGCAAAACTGCATTGGACTGAACTTGTAGAACGTTTACAATGGAATGTAATACTAGCAAAACAAATATCAATATGGCAGTGTATTTGGCAGAATAAAGTAATTTACAAACACTTTACGCGAAAACATGTTAAGAATTTTGGGTTTTTCAAGGTTTTTTGACTTAATTATAATTTAAATTGGTTAATGGCTGCCACAAAGGTAAGATCTAGTTGATACCATAATATGTACTAAAGTTCAAGCATCCGTGTGCCATATTAGTTAATAAAAAATTTTAAATAGTGAGATTTTTGTGAAAAAATTTGGAAATTTTGAAAGTAAGCCCTTTTTTAAGGGTGAAGGGAGTGAGATACGGCAAAATTTCACAGGACTAAACTTGTAGAGCGTCTAATTCCTGACCACGAATTATCCCTCAGATTCGAGATAGGACCTCTCGTTCAAAAGTTACAGAGTATTTAGAAAATGCCTTACATGGTGTAGATTTTACCATACAAAACTTTAGGGGGTTAAAATTTGAAAACTCAATGTTTTGCGATTTCCCCTTTGTATTAACCATACAAACTACGTGTATACCAAATTTCAAGTTTCTAGCTCATCCGGACCAAAAATTACGATTTCTCTATTGTTCCAGAACCGGCAAAATCCCACTACTTATGTTCAAAAATCCGGAAAAAGTGAAAAATGTATTTTGTGAGTAAACGAGAGGAGATACGGTGAAATATGTAGAGATAAAAATTTTAGATATTTAAAAGATCTATCAAAATTGTTATGTAAAAGCTTTTGTAGAACAAACCGTTTAGTCACTAGAGCCCAAAAACCAAAAACGGGGTTTCATTAAAAACGCTCTGGAGGCTTAACGGTGCGAGATGTGATAAAAAGTCACAGGACCAAAGTTGTAGATAATTAAATTCCCTATCGTAGTATTGTTCTCAAATTTTAGATAGGACGAAGCGTTTGGCCGCTAGAGCCAAAAAACTAAATTTACAATTTCGGAAGTCCGCCATTTTGAATTTTTTTTAGTAGGTTAAAACTACAAATTTGCAAGTTTAAGATTTTATCCTTAGCATTGACCATTCAGGCTAGACGTATGCCAAATTTCAAGTCTCTAGCTTAAATAGTTATGTCAGAACTTCGTATCCCATATAAGTGAGTGAGTCAGTTACACATGGGGCTGTATATATTATGGACTCGCCTACGGCTCGATGGGGGCTCCGCCCCCACGCCCCCTGAGGAGTTGCCCCCTAGTTTGAATTAATAAAAAGTCAAGTTTGAAATAGTTTAGTTCCACACAAGATCTGGACAGCCAAGACAGTAACAAAACCATCTAATACTCTAAATTCACAATCAATAGTAAAAAAAGATTTAATAATCTCCTATTAGTAGGTTTTAATACCCCTCCTTAGTAAATAGTTTAAAAAAATTGAGCTGTGAGATAAATATTATTTATGTAAATATTCTAGGTGTTATGCTTGATGGAGGGTCCAACACAATAATTGGTTGCCCCAATTCCTTAAATTACTGTCAAAACCTCATACAATGTACAGGCTAGTTGAGGGCTCAACTCCAACGGCAGTAACAGAAGCCGCCAATACACACTACTCACAATAAATAATAATAAGCTTTGAAATTTGCTCACGGCTCATGGTTTAATCCCACTCCCCGCTTAATTCGTTAAAAATATAATGGAGTTGTGAAATATTAATGAACTATGTAAATAGTCATGCTCAAAAGTTGTTGTGTAAAAATTTGGAGATGCGATTATGATTGCACATGATTGAGGTAATAATAGCTGTATTCTGAAAAGATAAAAGTGGAATAAAATTATAAGTTTATATAGAGGATCGTTTTATGTAATAGAAGAAAAACGGGACAAAATCAAGATATTTGAAATTTAAAAAAAATGGTATAGGCTAAGATGCTTCAGTTCCGCCACGGGGTGGCCAAGAAACGCAGGAATCATATATGTACCATATAGAGAAACGATAACAATTTTATCATTCAAAATCAGCAATTATTAATTTAACAATTTTAAATGTTATATATATATTAGTTCAGAAAATTAATAAAAATAGAGCCCTAGTAGTATGTAATAGATCAAAGGGTATTAGGTACTATAATCATGAAGTCTTAAAGTCTTTATATAGTCTTAAAATGAAGAAAGTTGCAACTTAAGAACCATAAAATCGGCGTACATTATGCATTTTCAAGCAATGGTAGTAAAAAAAAACCAATTGTGAAATAATAGCCAAAAAAGGATTATCGGTTAAATTAAAATATACTTAAAGAGTTACAATAACTGATAAGTATAGAATAGTTTTAAATTACAACAATAATAGGGTTAATCGACACTTTATGTGAGAGCACTGCATTGAGGAAGTTTGACGGACAAAGTGGCAGCGAGAATTACTATTGAGTTTAATTCAATTGGTTATTATAATATTTCTCAGCCTGATGGGTCATCAGATATGTAGATGGTTTAAAAAAACGTCGGAAGTAGGTAAACGTTAGCGAAGGTAAGAATGGAAAGTTCAATCGTTCTATAACTTAATATGTTCAATCGTTTCCTAAACTAAAATCTAAGCCTGATTGGACGGCAGCAAATAGGTCAAAGACCGGATGTCAAACGTGTTGGGACACGTTCAACCTTCAAAGTAAAACTGCACCAGAACTATCAACTGAAGCGCTATATTCAATCTGGTGATTCACATAGAGAGACAGCATACAAATAGTAGAAAAATAAAGTTATGATTACTGTATTAGGTAATTTTTTGTGCGAAAACCTACAAGAAATTTTCCAGCATGAGAAAACTAAAGTCTAGAAAATGTAGTAAGACCTAAAATATTTTTAGCAATTAATCATTTACTTTACGGGCGTTACTGCAGCAAAAAATATGCAGTACTAAAATTATATGTTTAAAGTATTCGCACAAGCTTCGTAGAGCTCACCATAGTAATGATAAAATTAATTATATAATATTGTAAAAAAGTATTCCAGCACTACGCTCAATCGTCTCTCAAAAGACAAGAGGAATAGCAATAGCCAATATGAACAAATGAATTTAAATAAAACGAAACGAGAAGCTCACATTTCAATAAACATTTTCGTATTACTTTAGTGTACGTGCATTAAATTTATTTCATTATCCTTAAAACAAATGATATATACAGTTACAGCTATATTACAATATACTGTAAACTGAAATTTGCACTAACGTAGTTTATACAACGTTTAAGATCACTGCTCTGCAAAACTGACGCGAAAACATCATCAGGAACTGGTGTGGTTAAAAGACATAATTTAAATACAACCGAGAACTAAGCGAACTTAACTTTAAATTACTATAGAAATCAAAGCGGACATCGTCTGAAGGTAAAGATACGCTTACGATACAGTAAACTTCATTTTCAATAATAAAACAGCAATCAGAAGGAAAACCACACTCAAACTACTATGTGCCCAATTAAGAAATATTATCAGGAAGAGGGGAAGAGGTGTAGTTAAAAGACATCTTTTAAATACAAGCGAGAACTAAGCGTCTATAATAGCGCTCCAAGCGATATCTTTAAGAAGCAACGTACATCCTTACTGACACCTCGTCTTTTGAGAATTTTTTTATAATTTGAAAGTTGAAAATTTGTAGTTTTTGGACATAATAATGTATAAATCAAAGCGAGTATTACCCTGGTGTAATAACCCGCTCTCAATGCATCGAAACACCGTCGTCTACCTGTAGACGTTCATGTTTACATGACATACCATATTTGTATCAAACAAGGGTGTAGTTAAAAGAGATCATTTAAACACGAGCGAGAACTAAACCTGCAAAGCGATCTACAATACCACGCGGTGATATACGCTGATACGGCTGAACTACGTTACCGACAATTCTATATTTTTTACTTTTTTTTTATAGTTAAAAA
Organism: Neoaliturus tenellus; assembly: GCA_030545055.2. Classification (NCBI taxonomy): domain Eukaryota; kingdom Metazoa; phylum Arthropoda; class Insecta; order Hemiptera; family Cicadellidae; genus Neoaliturus; species Neoaliturus tenellus. The sequence continues at coordinate 190,888,703 of CM061533.1, read as the reverse complement.
GTAAAAAAGTTGTGGTTTTATGATTTTCTCTAAATTAAAACATCTCAAAGAATGTCCATGCCAAATTTCAAGTCTCTAGCTTTAACGGTCGCTTCAGGACTTTACTATCATCAGTGAGTGAGTGAGTCAGTTACACATGCGGCTGTATATATTATAGATATGCAATCTTCTTTACTGTCATATTACAGTATGACAAAATGAATCAAATCCTTCTTGAGCGTTTGTTCTTCTACTATATTTAGACAAATACCTTGTGTGTTTACAATCAGCGGATAGAGAGGTTGTAAAATAAATTCATTGCAAGGGTCTTGAAATTTCAATTTTTGGAAGGAACTAAGATGACGTTAAAGTAAATAAAACCTGTTCTTATGGAAAAGTTTAGCTTTTATTAGGTACGCTGCATGTCAAGTGGTCCAGTGGAAGTCTCAGACGAATTATCCATAGGATTGAAAAAGTTTACTTAGTTGATCGTCCATGTTCATACGTGCACATTTATTGGTAGCAGTGAGGGAGCAGAGAGTATGAGTTAATTAAGAACATCAATGCTAGCAAAGCTACAGGTAAAAATTTAATAATTTTATCATTAAATAAAATAATACATTTAATAATTTAATTTTCAGGAGAAGCAGACTGGAGTCAGGGTGCCCTGGGAGCCCTACCTTGGTGAAACTTGTAAAAACACTCATTAAAATGTACATATTCCCAAGTATGGTGTAATAGTTTTGTCTTAACCCTCTTTTTAGCGAACTTCTCTGAAGGGAAACCCATGTGTTTAAATCAGTTAAATCTATATATGTATAAAAGAATGTTGTGTTAGTTACACCACTTATATCTCGAAAACGGCTGAACTGATTTAACTGAAAATTGGTGGATGGGAAGGTAGGACCAGGAAGAACATATCGGATACTTTTTATCCAGATTCCTCCATGGGGATCCGCCCCACATCTTCAATGCTACTATGTTATTCTTATGGAAGCAACATTTTTCTATTGGAACATATGATTATAAGGAATATTAATTTTATAAACAGCTGTTCCCATTTAAATTATTCAGGGAAGATAAAAACTAGAGGATCTTATATAATAATAGAGTGTGTTTAAGGGTCTAGAGAGAGGAACTACTGAACGGATCGTGGTCGTTTTGGTGTCAGTAGATTCTTATGGCCCCTAGATGATAGGAAAAATATGTTATCCCTCGGGAAATTCTTTATAACGACGCAAAATAAAAATTATACCTAATTTAGACCAATCTAAGATGTGATTTTGTCAATTTGTTTACATCTCCAGGTGATCCATATCCTACACTGAAATTCGACACCACTGCTCAACTCAATCATAATATCGTTGTGCCGGCATTACCGCCTAAGTGACATTTTTTCCCAAATTGAGTTTTGCATATGGTTTTTTTCGTCTTGAAGAGACGCATCAGTTGGTACGGTCGAAGTTCACGTTATCACCACAGGAAGTGCTAAAGTCGCGTGAAAGCAATAAGGTCTAAGTGAATAGTTCGTGCAGTACCGCCTATCTGAACAGCACAGATCTGTTTCAGCTTGTATGCAGTCATGCAGCATGAAGCCCTCTGTTTTTAACCTAACTATTCATAACTTACAACATGTAGAGCTTCAATTTTCTTTTAATAAACTGTTTGAGGCTAAGAGTTATTAAAGTTGAGTAGATTACTGTAATTAGCGCTGTAAATATGAATTGAAATCTCCTGTCCTTTCAGAGGCACTTAGGCGGTATTGCAGGGATCACTTAAGCGATTCTGCCGGTTGCTTACTGTTGCTGCAAGTTAGTTTTTCCTTCCTTCTGTAAACTTTGGAATTGTTCAGTTAGGCGGTAATGCCGGCGCAACGACGATATTATTCCACTGCTGAGTTACAGAGTGTTTTTGAAAACAACATAGACACCTTTTATCCTATGATAAATGACAGATGATACAAATGAAATCAAGAACACTTAATGTTGCTGTCGTTTTTTAAGCAGTAAATTAAATATTTAATAGCTGAGGCTTTAATAAAATAGTTGTTGAAATACTATATAGAGTGTTTATTTAATATATATGTTTGAATTTAAGTATTTAAACTTACGAGTAAAAGATTAATATTTTTTTACACATATGTTTTTATAACTATCAACTAATGAGCTTTAAGTTTTGAAAAATAAATATAAAGATTTGATTTTAAGGACTCCCCGCCATATTTTAATCCTTATAACTAAGTCATTTAATGTCCTTCTTTCTCAAGTTTTATCCTTTTAGGTCATGTAGGCTTATGCTTTTGCATGTTTAACAATTGGATAATTTTTCTCATGATATAAACAATGGAGTAAAAAAATATAATGATGCAGAACCATGAACTATGAAGAAATAAGTATTGAACTGTACAAAGAGAAATACCAATTATAAGAAAAGGAGATGGGAATAAAGTGCAAACAAAAGACAGAGAAATAAATATTGTATAGTGTTTTAGTGACTGTAAAAAACCCACTATACGAGGGCTGTTTTTTTTTTTTCAACCTCCGATGGGCTGTAAATAAAAGGCAAGTTCATGTAAAACAATAATTTTAGTACCAAAAGATAGGTACACTTAAGGTTATTTTTTGACCTAATCACCAAAGAGATTGAGACATTAGTCATATCTGTGGACAAGGTTTTCAATACCCTCTTCTAAGGAAGTTGCCGCCGGCCGGAAATTCCGTATTCAGAGCAAAAATTCCAAAAAAAAATTCAAAAGAAGTTAAAAAAAATTCTAAAAAAGATCCAAAAAATAAACAATTTTGTAGAAAAAGCAGTAATGGTGAATCTGTGATTTTCTTTAACAATTCTGTCAACTTGTTGGAATTTTTGCTTTGAATACAGAATTCTCATCCGGCGGCAACTTCCTTTGAAGAGGTTATTGAAAACCTTGTCCATAGATATGACTGATGTATCAATCTCTTTGGTGATTGTGTCAAAAAAGTAACCTTAAGTGTACCAATCTTTTGGTACTAAAACTATTGTTTACATGAACATGCCTTTTATTTATAGCCCATCGGAGGTAGAAAAAAACGGCCCTCGTACGATTGACTTAGAGGACAATGCACGTCCAGTAGCAGAACACCCACGAATTTACCTTTGCGTGATAAAGTCAAGTCAGATCTCGTTAAATTAGATGTCATAAGTCCTGTGGAAGATCCCAAGGACTGGTATTCAGCGTTGGTGGTGGTACCAAAAACTAATGGGGACGTTACACTTTGCTTGGATGTAACAAACTTAACAACAAGAACGTAAGGAGGCAAAAATTATTATTACCAGAGGTTGGTCGGAACACCTGGTCGGAATGCTAACTCTCCGGTGTTAAGCAAATTATATAGAGGTTTTTAGATTCTTAGGTTTCTCTTAAACATTGACAAGAGCCTATGAAATACTACTTGTAAAAGTAAAATTTTATATTTTAATTTAATTTTGAGAGATTCCATGTCATTTTTTGGATGCAACCTTTTGTTGTTAAGTAAAATAAATTTTATTTTAGCGAATTTCCCATAGGGAATTGCAACAAACACTGTTGCTGATAATGTTCTTAAATTAATAAATAACAAGTCCTGTAAATATAACAAAATAAACAGTTTGTTTTATTTCCAATGTAACAATATCTCGATATCTCGGGTCGGGGTTGTCGTGCCGGCATTATTGAGGAACAAAAAAGATAAAATTAACAAATGAAAACAAGTAAATACAGTCAATAACATCGTCCAGAAACAGTTAAGTTGAATTGACACTAATAATGAATGACAGTTTTTACTCAGATCAAAATGTATGAAATTATCAGTCCAGAAATAAAAGATTATACTTTCCTGTTGATGGCTTCTATCTTGATTATTTTTATCTCAATATTATACTTATGTCTTGCTTCAATTTCCACTTGATTTCTCACTTACAGTACACATTTTTAAATTTTCAATGAATTATTTTTGTCATCCTCATTTCTTCATCCAATCCAAACATGTGGTTTTATTTCTATTATTATTGTGTCTTGCTAACTTGATCAACACATCACATCACTTCACTAATCACTATATGAAATTTTGAAGATGTTCATTTAAATTTTGAAATAAATTGTCCACATTCATTTAAAATCCAATAATCATAATTAACATTAAAATTCTTATTTAAATATAGGTATTTTTTTTATTAAATTAACATAGATGTTCTTTTATATTTATTTAATATATTGCATTTAATTTTTTAAAGAAAATCTAGAAACAGCTGATTGTGGTAAGTTATTAAATTGATTTAATTTTAGTTGTTTATACTATTTTTAATTTGTTAATCCTTTATATACATTTGGTACGTTGCATTTGGCCGGTTCCTACGTAGGCGACAGATGCGACGCGACGAGAGCGACAAAATTTCAAACAAATGTATAAGCATTGGAGCGTTCTTAGTGGGCGACAGCAGCGACAACAATTTACAATGTATAACGTTATGGCAATGCAAGCTTGTCGCTGGTGTCGCTCCCGTCGCTCTCGTCGCGTCGCATCTGTCACCCACGTAGGAACCGGCCTTATCCCCCTTAAGATTGAATATTTTATTTATAAAATATGAAATCTGATTTAACGGGACAAATGTAACATTTTCTTGATGGTTGGAGCTATAGGTTTTATATAGGGAATAGGGACTAAAACTTCTGTCTATTATGTTTTCTTTTTCCATGTGGGTTATTTCCTCATTAATTGGTTCTTGATACTGTATAGGTGCAGGATAAGTTTGTTTTTCAAAACTTTGAGAATCTTTTACTGATATAGAATGCTCATACTTATTGCAAAAACCAGGTTCTTCAGAAAATAAATGTTCATATTCCATGATGAGGTCTGTTAATTGTAACTTTTGGATATCGTTCAACATATCACTATGTTGTAAAGTTTCATGAATAATATTTTTATTTAATTTAGTATTTTTTCCCTTTGTTTGTTTTGTAACGTTACAATTGTCAGTGGTATTACTATATTCAACTATATTACACAGTACTCCATTTTTAAGTGTATCTACAATGTTTGACTTAATTATATCTTTATCAATTACCATGGTTACTTGTTTGTTCTTAAAGTCTAAAGTCATTTCTAGTTGATTTATGGCATCCATACCAATAATTATTGGTTTTATAAGATTAGGTATAAGTAAGCATTGCATAGTGAACTTCTTTTGCTGGATGTGTGCTTCTAATAAGATTATATGAGAAATGCGGCGTGACTTATTTCCTAGAGCTGTTTTTATGTGGATGTTTGTTAAGGGTAATTCTTCAAAATGTCCTAATTTACCTTTATTGATAGCAAACCATTCCTGTGATAAACAAGTAACATTAGACCCACTGTCAATTAAACATTTAATTTCTAAGTCATTAATATGTATGGTGATTTCAGGGCAATTAAATTTAACAGTTTCATTAGTATCCCTAGGGGTTTCACTTAACAGGAATTCCCTATCACAGTAAATATTTCCTACAGTTAGTGATATTACAGAATCTATTCTAAAATTAAGTTTTGGTGTAGACCTATGACTAAAATTATTTATCACTGGTGAAATCTGGCCTACATTCATTTCACCAGTGTCCACCCGTTTAAAGACGGATCATCTTCTTGATTTGCTGGAACATTCTGAGCATTTGTTTGTTCTGATTGATCGTTTGAAGCAATTATTTGACAAACCTTCATTTGTTCAGATGAGGGGTAAGCAAATTTGTCCTTGTGGTTTGAATTGTAAGTATCCTTTTCTCTTTTGTTCTGAGGATCACTATCTTTGTTGTTTCTGTAATAATATTGAGTTTGATCAGTGTGGTTTCGTTGGTTCTGATTAAAATTCCTGTTATGGCATGCATTGCCATCTTGTTTTGGTTGAAAATTTCGGGCATTGCTTTGGAAATATTTTGGGGTTCTTTGGTTGAGTTCATGATAAGTGTTTGGTTTTCTATCATGATTGTTGTCTTGGTTGGGAAAATTTACGTAATCATCTGAATATGAGAAACGGTCTGTCCTTCTAAGTTTTGTGTGATTTGTCTGGATGTCTTCTTTCTGTAATAAAGCTTGAAATTGTTTGATAGTGCATATATTTTGGACTTTAACTGAGTCTTGAATTATTTGATTGAAGTGAGTTTTCAATATGTCTATGATTTCTTCTTCACTTATTCCTGCTGTCATCGATTTGAGACTGATTACTCGTTCGATGAAGTACTCTGCCCTAGTAAGTTTTCCATCTTCCTTATACGATTCCTTTTCAATTCGCTGTCGTATTCCTTTTTGAACTTCTTTCGACCAATATTTTTCTAAGAAAATCTTTTCGAACTCGTCCCATGTCTCGATTTCGTCCCTTACCAGTTCCCACCATCTAGCAGCATGATTGGTGAGGCTGTTGTCAAGTAGCTCCTGAAGGTAGTCATCAGTGGAATTGTTGTGATTCATTTGTCTATTCTTGTTGCGCAGATAGAATTTCTTAATTTTGTTGAGGTATTCTTTGGGGTTGTGTGATCTTCCATTGAACTGGGGTAAACTATTCGTTCCTAAACTTCCAAAGCTATTTCCAGCACAAGTTACATATATTCCTGAGTTATTTTGAAGTGGTATTTGAGTAAACTTTTCATTTATTCGTTGGATAGATTCTTGGTTTTCAATAACTTTATTCTCAATCATTTTCATATTTACTTTACATTGTATTATTTCTTTCTCATTAGTTGATGTGATGGTTTTGAATTCACTGGTAGTAAGTTCAGTTTGTCGTGTCAGCTTATCGTCAACGTCTAGGAGTGTGTTACGAATTATTTCATCCGTTTTCTTCTTTATTCTTTCTTCTACCTGTTCAATATTTTCCCTGTTCTTCCTCACCTCGATCTTTACATTTTCAATCTCTTGATTTGTCTCAAATTGTGATTTTTCCAGATTTTGTACCTTTTCAGTGAAGTGTTTTTGCATTTCATTGATTCTGCAGCTTATTCGCTCTTTGAGTTCTCCTAGTAAGTGCTGCTGAGTTTCAATAATTTCTTTTTTCATCTCCATTTGGGTCTTTTTCATCTCAATTTGGGTCTTTTTCATCTCAATTTGGGTTTGTTGGGATTGTTTAAGCATAAGCAATATTTGTGACAAAGTATCTGCATCTTTTGGGTCATCATTGTTATCCTGTACCTCTCTTGGTGGGACATCCCTACCTAACTCAACATTTTTAGACTGGGTATTTTGACTGATAAGGTTTTGGTTTATTTTCCCTACTTCATTCATTTTATTTTCCCTACTTAAACTTAAGTTTACCTTCTTAAAACTACTTTTGTGGTCTTTGACAGGGGAAACATGATTTGTTACACTAACATTACTAAAATTACTTTCGTTGTCTGTCAGCATTTCATCAAGTTCCTCTTCTGTCTCATTTTCGCTTGGATCGTTTCGAGGCGAAGTCCCTAGCTCTTCATCCCCCTCTAACCGGTCCCTCGCGTTCACGTCTTCTTCCCGGTTGTATTGGACCCTCCTACTCTCAGGCCCTTTCAGCGCAGCGCCCTGTATCTGCTGATCAGATACCGCGTTCACGTCTTCTTTGGATTTTGCTGACAGAGACATCCTATAGTTTTTAAATTTATAGGTTTGTTTGGGGTTGGTTATTAAATTATATTTATTAGATTGCATAAATCATTACTACTGGGAAATAGTGTTTTAGATTACTCTTAATATTATACTGCTGTCTCAAGTTTAGGTTAATTATGATTATTGGTAATAGAGTTCCTCAATAAATACGCCTTTCACGTTGGTGCGCCACTTTTTGCAACAAACACTGTTGCTGATAATGTTCTTAAATTAATAAATAACAAGTCCTGTAAATATAACAAAATAAACAGTTTGTTTTATTTCCAATGTAACAATATCTCGATATCTCGGGTCGGGGTTGTCGTGCCGGCATTATTGAGGAACAAAAAAGATAAAATTAACAAATGAAAACAAGTAAATACAGTCAATAACATCGTCCAGAAACAGTTAAGTTGAATTGACACTAATAATGAATGACAGTTTTTACTCAGATCAAAATGTATGAAATTATCAGTCCAGAAATAAAAGATTATACTTTCCTGTTGATGGCTTCTATCTTGATTATTTTTATCTCAATATTATACTTATGTCTTGCTTCAATTTCCACTTGATTTCTCACTTACAGTACACATTTTTAAATTTTCAATGAATTATTTTTGTCATCCTCATTTCTTCATCCAATCCAAACATGTGGTTTTATTTCTATTATTATTGTGTCTTGCTAACTTGATCAACACATCACATCACTTCACTAATCACTATATGAAATTTTGAAGATGTTCATTTAAATTTTGAAATAAATTGTCCACATTCATTTAAAATCCAATAATCATAATTAACATTAAAATTCTTATTTAAATATAGGTATTTTTTTTATTAAATTAACATAGATGTTCTTTTATATTTATTTAATATATTGCATTTAATTTTTTAAAGAAAATCTAGAAACAGCTGATTGTGGTAAGTTATTAAATTGATTTAATTTTAGTTGTTTATACTATTTTTAATTTGTTAATCCTTTATATACATTTGGTACGTTGCAGAATAAGTTATTACCGTAGGTCTCATGGTAAGACCTAAGTCCGGGACCATGTTACGTTTTCGTTTTGAGGTGCCCAGAGACCAAAAAGAATAGTCATTAAAATTTATATATATATATGTATACATTTATATATGAATAATATATATGAATATATATATATATATATATATATATATATATATATATATATATATATATATACAGTGTGTAAATTAAGTATGGAAACAAATCTGTATTTTTTAAACCAAAATAGATAGAAATATTTGGTTTGTGGCATTGACTGTTAACCAAGGTTCCGGAGTTTTTTGCATCAGAAAAACTTTTTCAACCCCTCAGGGGGGGTAGAGGTAGGGGGTAACTTAATTTTTTTAAATAGCAACCCCTATTGAGTGACCCCTCATTTTGAAGCGTTTGTCAAAAGAAATACAATGCCGTAAACCCGAGGTCGGTATCTTACCCCTAACCAGAATGGCGGCCATTTTAAATTTCGAGATGGGCAAACGAAATCCAGTGTGGATACCCATATTTACCTTTTAAATGGGTTACATTGGGTAAGCCGAACTCCAGATACCATTATTATATTGAAAAGTGGATGTTTTTATCGTATTCAAAATTTTGCCCCAGCCCCCAAAATAGGGGATTTTGGGGGCAGCCCCAAATTTTTAAACACAAACCCCTATTGAGTGACCCCTCGTTTTGAAGGGTTTGTGAAGACAAAAGCAGTGGCACAAATCTTAGGTCGATATGTCATCCCTAGACGAAACGGCAGGCATTCAAAAACTTGATTGGGTAAAAAAGTTTCACCAATTAAAAATGTTGAATGCCTGCCATTTCGTCTAGGGATGACATATCGACCTAAGATTTGTGCCACTGCTTTTGTCTTGACAAACCCTTCAAAACGAGGGGACACTCAATAGGGCTTTGCGTTTAAAAATTTGGGGCTGCCCCCAAAATTCCTTATTTTGGGGGCTGGGGCAAAATTTTGAATACGATAAAAACATCCACTTTTCAATCTAATAATGGTATCTTGAGTTCGGCTTACCCAATGTAACCCATTTAAAAGGTAAATATGGGTATCCACACTGGATTTCGTTTGCCCATCTCGAAATTTAAAATGGCCGCCATTCTGGTTAGGGGTAAGATACCGACCTCGGGTTTACGGCATTGTATTTCTTTTGACAAACGCTTCAAAATGAGGGGTCACTCAATAGGGGTTGCTATTTAAAAAAATTAAGTTACCCCCTACCTCTACCCCCCCTGAGGGGGTGAAAAATTTTTTCTGATGCAAAAAACTCCGGAACCTTGGTTAACAGTCAATGTCACAAACCAAATATTTCTATCTATTTTGGTTTAAAAAATACAGATTTGTTTACATACTTAATTTACACACTGTATATATGTGTGTCCCTAGACACGATAACTCTCGTAAAAACAGTCCAATCGACACTAAATTTGGTAGAGATGTGTAATCCTACGTTTATTCAGATGAGTTCGTAGACTAGACATATCGACCTACCGGAAGGGGTAGTTTTGGGGGGTTTTGTACCCCAAAAATGGGTTTTTTGCATTTTTCATATGTAATATTTTTAATTTTTATTTTCACCATTGGATTTAGCTAAAAAAAACACACAATTTAGTATTCTGAAGCTTTGCTCTATCTCCATTGGTTACCGAGATATTACAAAGTCTAAAGACAGTACATTGTATTTTTGGGCTCCAATGTTAATCTTATGGAGACTAACGATAAGTTAATATTCCACTTATTAACCAATATTTTTGTATGAAACTTGGTATTTAGCTTCATTTGGCTAAGATTCATCCATTTATAGTAAAAAATCTTGGTTTTTGTGTTTATCATAGCAGCAAACCTGCATACTCTTTTCCCATGTTATTCATATGAAAAATAGGCAAACTCGTTTATTTATGGACAGATATAGATGAAACTTAGTGTATGGCTTGGTCGAAATAAATTTTTTATGCTAAAAACCTGCTTTTAATGTTCCACATGGCAGCATACCTGCATACTCTTTACCTATATTTATCTTAAGGAGAATAGACATTTATTTCCCTATTTATGAGCACGTTATGAAATTTTGTTTAGAGGTTTAGCTGGTCAAAATTAATATTACTAATTTGGAAATTCGCTGAGTACGCAAGTCTGCTGCGAAGGGGGGTATTTGTTAAAAGGAAAGGGATGTTGATATAGTAATAATCATAATTAAAATGCAATCTTGTTTATTACTTTATGTTCATACTGGCTAATCTATACTTATTTAATTTATTAACTAAGGGTTTTTTTGTCTTGAGAACTCCTTCTACAATTTTCAAACGATTTTCAATAATTCAATTTTTCGGTGTCGTTGGATAGGGCTTGGTCTGAAGTTGTTTCCGCCATAAATTGATGAGAATCGGACTGAAAATAAAGGCGCTATCCAACATTGAAATCTCGAAATTTCTCATTTAAATAACATTGGGGACTGAATAAAGCATTTTAAACATCTGTTAATAATCAGCTGTAAATACGTGTAGTTATTGGCGATTAAAGATATTCACATTATTGGATTGGTCGAATGTCATTGATTTAGAGCTAAAGTAACATTTGTACTGAATTTAAATAAATTGCTCGATTTCGAGCAACGCACGTATACTAGTGTATTTTAAAAGACCAAGACTTAGCCGACTTTCTTCTTGTAATGGCAATGCCAGGGACATGACGCTCAGTAAACCATGTGAGGATGATTATCGTAATAAACTACTTGTTCATCAAAATGTAGTAGTATTCGTTGAAAAACAGAAAAACCCCCACTCTAGGGCAAATGCTCTGATAAGTTCTGAGTTGAAATACAGAGCTCCAACAGAGTAAAATTAGAACGTTATATAGAATACTAAGAATCTAACAAAGGGTTAAAAATAACAAAACCTCTTTTAAAAAACAAGTGAAAACTTTACTTAAAAACTTGTACACCATGAACTTTTACACTATTATTGATACCCTGCTGGTCGCTCACGAGATAAGTTTGTCCCACCGCCAGATGGTTCCGTCGTCGCACACGGCGAGCAGCACTGACCCGTCGCGCGAGAGGCTGGTCTGGCGCACGGCTGTGTTGCAGCGCGGGTGAGCCAGTGTTGCCACCCTCGCTTGTCCTGGATCACCCACACTCAGGTCCCACACAAACAGCCGTCCATTCTGGTTACCCAGCGCCAAATACTGTTAATGAAACCGTTAATGTTAATGTTAATGTTTTTTTAACCTCTATAAAAATTAAAGTTTTACAACGTTGAACCAAATAAGAATTGTTAAAAAAACTACAGCTAAAGTAATTACACTTAACTACTGACGAAAGTAGTAAAACACAAATATAATAATAAGACTATTACCTTGAAGGATCAGCAATATAGCCAATCATACAGTCTTGTGTATGCCTCCACCTCATTAAATTCCTGGAGTGATTAAAATATATTCTCAACCAAATAATGTAAGTTTTTTTACTATTTTAATTATACTTTTTTTAACTGTAAGCCATTATTAGGCATGCTTTAATAGTTAAATATATATTTTATAGTGTACACATTGCTAGAAATCAAGCAATTTTGTTCGGACATTGAAATTAAACTTCATACATGTACTTTTATCTGTTTATACTAGGGATGTGTCGGTACCTTAAGTCGGTTCTCGGTACCGGTACTTTAGCAAAGAACCGGTGGTAGCATGCTTTGCAATGCCAACTTGAGAAAATTTTGCCCTTCAGGTGAGCTTGTTTGCTATGCTCATAACCCCATCAGGAGCAGCTTGTTCGCTACGCTCACTCGCTGCAAGTCTATAAAATCCTCTAGTTTTTTACTACCAACCAATCTTCCCTCAATACTTTAAATGAGAACAGCTGTTTATAGAATTAATATTCCTTATTGTAATCATATGTTCCAATACAAACATTTTTCTTCAATAAGAATAACATGGTAACTTTGAATATATGGGGGGCGGAGCCCTACTGAGGAATCTAGATAAAAGTATCCTATATGTTCTTCCTGGTTCTAAGCTACTTCCCCACTAATCTTCATCCAAATCAGTTCAGCCGTTCTAGAAATATAGGTGGTGTAACTAATACAACTTTCTTTTACATAGAGATATGGCTTATACACAGTAAAACTTGACATATTTAACAATGCATATACACAACATGCATACCGTAATGAATTTTGACTTGAAACTTTTTCTAACCATCTTCTTAATATCAGACAATTTAAAAAAATGTACTAACTGTTCAGTTAGTATAAGTAGGAAGAAACAAAAAGCATCATTTCAGTTTTTAGTTAAAGTTTTATTAAGGCCAATATGAAGTGAAGAAGTATGTGACTGATGATGAATCGTAGCAAATTTGCAATTGCACAGTCTCACTACGTCTACTGTTTTAACACCTTTGGCGGGTATTTAATGAGTAATAATAAAGTTAAAGGTGTTTTTGTTTGACTTAAGTGAAAACAGTTGTTTAGACATATCATAACAATTACTCACTTTTTGCCAGAAGTCCATTGCAAAGCGTATAAACCAAATTTCACACTCCTTGAACTCAAAGCGGTGGACGACTTGAATATTTGTTTCATTAAACCGAAGCTCATCATCCTCCAGACGACCCGGCTTCCAGCAAACAATGGAGTTCTCACAAGACTACAAGGAATGGTAATTAGTACTGTTCCTTGTGAATATCAATAACAAATACAGATTTTATAGCTTTGAGTCCCTAACCATAAAATTACAAAAATTATTGCCAATGTGAAGACAGTGTGTGTCCTCACTCCAGAGTCCTTGATAGGCATACCCCTTGAATATGGACTTTTCTTAGATTTCTCTTGGCAATTTTAAATTGGCGGTGCCCATTGAAACTATCACCAAATGTGAAGTGTGATGTGCAATCTGATTTTTGGGACCTCGGATGAAGGGTTGATTCTAAGAGGTTAAGACCAAGGGAAGAAATAATAATGAGTGAGATGCCTATTTTGAAACCCTTAAAAGAATAGAACTTGCAGTACAGAACAAAAAAAGTGGTGCACCATCAGCAAATGTGTTTCTAAAGTTGAGTGACTGAACTACCTGGAATCAAAATACATCTCTGTTGATAACATACCAAGTTTTTTTTCACTTTTTGTATTTGAAAGGTCTGGCATTATGCTCCTGATTTTTTATTGTTTCTCCCATTGACATAATCTCTACTTGAATTAAGCCCTTACAATACCGGTACAATAAAAAAGGTATCACATTGCACGTCACATTTAGCAGGAGTTTCAATGGGTGTAATAATTTTGAAATGTTACAGAGCAAAGATGCGTAGTCGCAAAGTGATGAAAATGGGCGCAGATTGGCATGATAGATGAAAAAAGCTGTGTAGTTAAACTAAGATTTTCCTTTTGTATTTTTTTGTTAAAATCATCTCAATTACACAATAATGTACACTCAGAAATTCCAACAAAAATAGTAATTTATCATGGAGCTTACCTTTGAAAGTATAAAATTGCCAAACCATCTGACACAATCTACGTAGTTTCTATGGATATCCCTAGTGGAGAAGTCAGGGAAATGTTCTTTGAGGGAATCAAAGGGCCGTGTGCTGCGGCTGGAGTTGAAGTCGTAAGAAGAAACGATGGCTTCTTCGATGTGATCTTTATCCAGTCGCCACAACTTGAGTGAGTGGTCCATCCCACACGACATAATGCGCTTACCGAGCAGATCAAAGTCCTGACAAAATTAACATTGTTTATTAGCTATTACAACTTAACAATTAAAAAACACATTTATTCCCAAGTAATTGAGTTTACAAAACACAGTGGTACAATTGCCAACACCTGCTACTAAGACAAAGGCGGAGTGCTCTGATGTAAAATGCTTTGTGACGTAATCTTAAAAGGCAATGACAAAACAATTATTAGTTTTTATTTATTTTGCTGTTTTTTGTAAACTTCAATAAAATCTAGTCTTATATTGTTTGAAATAATTGTAGATGTAGATTGTATATGACGTTTTGAAACTTATTTTCCATTCAAGAACAGTTTTATTACCTAGGGGATGTTCAAAGCACTTTTTTTATTTAGCACCTAAGAGAAAAGAGATCACTCCAAATTTCAACCCCGCAGGTTTCTTCATTTGTATTTAAATTTAGCCATACGGATAACGTTATATTGAAATTTCCAAGGCTGGTGGGTCAGAGCCGCGAAGGAATTTTGCAAATTCGTTTCTTAGTGAGCACCTAGGCAAGACGAACCTATGTTCGAATTTTCTAAGTAAATCCGTTTGGTAGTTTCTGTGATTTCGTGATGAGTCAGTCAGTGAGTGGGATTTCGCTTTTATATATATAGATAAGGAAGAATGATTATCCAGTAAAGTCAACATCAACTTCAGAATTATCAACAGTGAACATAAGGGTTCATAAGGAACAGTTCTTGGACCTTTGTTTTTTATATTATATGTAAATCAAATTGGCAGATACTCCTAATGAAGGTAAAATTATATTATTTGCAGACAAAGCCGTAGCCAGAAAACAATTTTGGGGGGGGGGTTTGAGTTCCGCGTAACTATCAAACTTTCATTTTAACAGAATTATTAATAGGCTATAATATAATGTTAATGCATGATTTTTGACGTTTTAAATATTTAAATAGTAACCTACTTATATAATTACAATAATAATAATTATTAGCATTAAAGAAAATACAGCATTAATCATCATAAAAACTTAATTCTTATTTTTAGGGAAGCTTCAACTTTAAAGAAAACATAAGATTAAAAGTTGCTAAATGTCAATGCTAACAATATACAACAATAACATACCTAAAACTGATAATTTTTTAACACAATAAATACCAGAGTAGCCTAACTATAATACTCGTTATCAGCATATTTCCACTCTTCGTCAGTCTATAATAAATACATGGGGACGGAGCATTTGCTCAGGAAACTTAAATAATTCTTCATAGTAATATCAGTAACAGACAGTGTCCTAAAATGCCAAGTGCAAACATGCTTGTTTCTATTCAAGACGAGCTCGTTCGCTTCGCTCCTTTCCTTTTAGACTGTTTTTAAGTAGGCCTACGTGTGCTGCACTTTAATATATATTTATTGAACCATATATTGAATCCGCGTAACACATGGATTATATTTCTATGGTTCACAGCTTATTTAATTAATTTTTAATTCTTTTGTTTTAAAATCTGTTACGATCCCACAAATTGCATAGTTGTTTTACCCTTTCACCTAAATTTTATTTATTCATAATCACCAAAAGTGTGATTCTAAAAAAAGTAAATTGTATTTATAATAGTAGCATTCAGTACTATAATTTACCAGTAACTGGCTATTATTTAAAACCGCATCATGTTTATACTGGAACTCACGGTCTGTACTTTGACAGTTGAGTCAGCTGTTTTAATTATTTCTTTGTTTAGATATGTATCTCAGTAAGAAAAATGTTAAAAGTGTTACAATTTAAATTAAAGATTATGACGAAATAAGATTTTTCCTGGCATTGAGACCTGAAATATATTATTTTTTATCACAGAACTAAATAAGTTATTTGCAGATTTTTGGAAAATCGTTAAAAGCCGTTTTTGAGATCCGTGTGCATACATACACAGTTACAAATAAACCTTACTCGTATCAGATCAGAGTAACTTATAAGTTATAGTTGGTTCATAAAAAATAAACTGAGGTATTTTTATAATATATCGTTCCGTCTCTCCTGTGAATTTACGTCGTAGGCCTCCTTCAGTGCTAAGCCACTCAGATGGCTTTGACCACAAGAAAAAATTACAAGAACAAATATTGGCTTGTCTTTGTCTTGTCTATAGTCATATAAACATGGTGGCTGATGGTGGCTGGCTGTGACAGCCATACAATGTATATATATAGTCATATAAAGGTTAAATCGAGGCTGTTGATGGATGCAGGAGCGGGCATAATTTATAAATAATTATAATTAATAAATATATTTTCACTGGTTTTATTTTGTTTCACCTACCTAACTGAGCATTTATATCGTCTATGTCAATTAAACAGACGTCACAAAGCTTTATAAAGACTAACTTAAAGTTCACTATGTAAAACGAAACTGCACAGTACACACACGATTGGTACACTTTCTGATGAGGGAATTGACATGCTAAGGTTATTTCAAATTCCCGCTCATTCTTTGTTATACTCCTCCGTGAACCGCGATCATCCCCATTTTGGCGCGCACACAGCTGACTACCTACAACTTCCGTTATGACATGAACATTGTAATTAATAGAGGTCTGCGGGTAGTGATTTTTCAAGTCGGGTCGGTTTCGGGTCGGGTAGTAGATTAACATCAATTTTCGGGTCGGGTCGGGTTTGAACATTATAAGTTAAAGAAAAATTCGGGTCGGGTTTGGGTTTGGGTGTGTAAGTTAAAAAAAATCTCGGGTCGGGTTCGGGTATTGTAAGTTGAATAAAAACTTCGGATCGGCTTCGCTATTCTTTGTAAAAAAAATGTCTAGGCCTAAGTTATTTCATTTTAAAATAATTGTTGATGTTCTGCTAAGCTTAAGTACATAGTATTAATAAATACAAGGCAAAAACCTTCCACCTACTAAGTTAGGCCTAGCCCTAACTAAAGTTAAAAAACTATAATGTATTTTATTCTAGTATAAAAAGTTAAAAAATTCTCCTGAGCCAATAACCTATCAAGCTAAGGGTTCCTTTAGTCCTAAGTTACTTTACCCAATGTTAACTTTTTCAACTAACATGGCAAATATACAAATTATATTGTACACTGTTGAAACTAAACAAAAACCACTTTTATAATTATCATACCGTAGCCTATTTTTCTGTAGGACTAATAATACACAAAGTTATTTTATTATGAAAAGATTATGTGATTATACTCAAACTTGGCCTTTCAATCAATATTGCCATATCCTATTTTCAAAACAGACTTAAAATAATTGCATTTCATTTCTGTTGGATTACTTTCTTCTTTGCTTGAGTGATCCCAAATAGCAGATGAATGCCCATCCACGACATTTTACACTTCCCAAATCTTTGGTTTCACTAGTAGGACTGTTAGTGGATACACTGACATTAGCATTCTCTCAATTCCGTGGCTTTTTAATATTTATTTTTCATATCAGGAAAAATTCAACATCACTTAAGTAACAGAAATGTGAATTGAATAAACAAGAACGAGAGGAAAACCATTTATCAAATCATCAGTGCAGACGACGGATCGCGCCATACCATACGACAAACATGGAGTACAGTACCGTAACTATAAAACTACATAGAGAATGAAGAAATCTGTCTATGAAGTATCCAACCATTGACTATGGATATCCAACTGTTACATTTTCCAAGAAATTATTTTCATTGGTTATCAAGAAATCTCAAATGTTTTGACAATTTGCAAGATGGAATGAGAAATAATTCGGCAATAAAACCAATTATACCAAATAGTCATATATTGATTATATTTCGTAAAAATATGTTGACTGATGAATTTTGTATTGTAAAAATAATGTAAACACTAATCTGTAGAGATTATTTACTTTTGAAAACATTTTGCTCTTGTTATATTTACCGGTTATCGTGTAAATAGTACCAATGCCACTGCTACCTTGATTTCGGTTTGTACAGTTGGTGACGGTATTGGCTACGCCACAGTCTATCTTTCTGGCCTAAGAGTGTGAGTCAGTCACGACACTGACTGAGCAGTTCCTTTAGGTTAGAGTGAGAAAAGTATGCTAGCGCTACTAGTGTCTAGGCTTGCAACAAATGATTTAATGCTGTTTGAACTATTTTTTGGGCATAAAATAGTACTGTACTAAGGAATACAAATGTTCCTACGTCAAATACGATCTTTCATGATCAAAATGTTATTTGTTTTAAATTGAACATGAAATACGGCGCGGGCGCGCCAAATTATCAACAAAACAAAATTGCTTACGTTTCTAGGCACCAGAGACCGCTAGCTTCTTTCAGAAGCCACATTTTCATGTGTGAGTGTCGCGAATAGTAAGCTAAGGTATTTCCAGTTCATCTACATCCACCTCAGTAATGACTGGCAGTTATGACCACAAGTCTAAAATAGTGTGTGGAACGATGCCCATTTATTCCGTGAACGTTGTAATTCACAAATTTTGGCTGTAAAATAGTTTTAAAAACCCGGGTTTGTTTTTAATGTCCTGTCGGGTACCTACAACCCGATTTAATTTGGGCATAAGGTACACGCCCGACCCAGCTTAAAATAAAAGCCCGCCCGAATAAAGCCCGTGACGTATCAAACCCGCCCGACCACTCGGATTCACGCTAATACCCGGAGTTACCCGAATTTTCGGGTACCCGCAGACCTCTAGTAATTAAACAAATTTCTTACTGTGTTTTTAAGTTTGTTCCTTGCCATTATTTAATTTTCAAACAGTTTTTTATGAAAAAATTCTACATATTTTTTATTGGTCTGTTTTTCATTATTTGTGCCTAAATTTCGGGGGGGGGGGGGTTTCGACCCCCGGACCCCCCTCCCACTGGCTACGGCCTTGTTCGCAGATGATACTACATATTATAACGCAAATATGAAAAATATAGATCTGGACATATAAAATTTGATTCAAGTTTCAAATCTACATATATAATTCCGTAAGCGAATCGGTCCCCACGAAATATCTCGAGTTAGAAGAAAGATAGGGTAACGTATGATGGCTCATTTTAAAGCTTGAGGGCCAAGGACGCAAGGAAAAATACCAGAATCATCAAAAGTTACATGGGCTTCGCCCCATTGGAAATTGAATTTCCAATGTTAATCTAATGGGAAGAAGATTTTTAGATCTACACGTGTGTTTAAGCAGATGTTCCAGTGTTTTATCATAAACTCAATCAGCTGGTTCTTGAGCAGACATTTTGAGTTAACCGCATGGTTATAAATTTTTTTAATTGGAAATGCACTATAAAAAAGGAGGGCACTAATAGTCATAACCGGATTACGGATCCACAGGAGATTTTATTTTAGTGACTCCATCTATGTCATTAAGAAAATAGGAGTAGAATGATTGGTATATTCAACATAAAAAATAAATTTAAAATTATCTTAGACGTGGCATGGTTGATATAATGGTTAAACATGCACTCAACATAACTATCCAACTCTTCAACTCTATCTATTAATAGCCAATATAAAGCAGGGACGCAATAACTAAACGACATGCACTGAGTAAAGAATAGTATTATAGAAATAAAAAAATAAAAGTATTATAGAATAGTCCAATGACAATAATTTAAAAGTGAATAAAAATAAAACACAATTTATGTCATTTAATAAAGATAAAACTAAAATTTCAAATCCAAATTTAATGTTGGAAGACACTTATGTAACTACAAGTGAAGAAACTAAATTTCTTGGCCTGAAATAACAAGTAACTTTTCTTGGACTTGACATACAAACGATGTTTGTGAAAAAATCAGCAGCGGCATCTTCATGATAAAAATCCTGTCGAAATGTTGCAGAACTAACATTACAAAATTAATATTTCATGCTTATATACAGTCACACATTGCTTATGGCTTAATAATTTGGGGAATAATTAGTGACACAAAAAGAGTATTTAAATTACAAAAAAGAGCATTAAGATTAATTTTTAACATTCCAAGAACAAATTCCTGTTGCCCATTGTTTCAGTCACAAATTTCAACACTTCCTTCTCTTTACATGTTAAAATTCACAATAATATATCAAAATTTAAACAAAGAATGAAAACTCATGATTACGATACAAGAACAAAGAAATTTATAAACACCCCTACATACAACATAACTTTTTACCAAAAGGGGCCAAACTATAATGATGGTCAAAATGTCTAACAATCTGCCAGAAAAACTCAGAGCAGTTAAGAGTAATAAAACTTTTAAGAAGACTTTGAAAGAAGATGAAGATTTTATTGTTAAATTAAGTTAGTTTTAATTATAAATTAAAAGTTGTTTATAATGTAACTTATATTTGATGTGATCTAACCATAAATCAATTTATATGGCAATTGGATCTTAAATAAATAAATATATATATATTTATTACAAGGTGTTTTGTAGCCTTACCGCACTCAAAACTTCATCCCTGTGCCCCTCAACTCCTCCAAATATTGCAATGCAAACGTCCGTCTTGATGTTCCACAGCCGAAGAGTGTGATCCTTGGACACAGACAGCAGCAGGTTAGGATCTCTTGGATGAAATTTCAGCTCGTTGATTGCATGACCATGACCTAGAATCAAGGTGTAGCAGTGTATAATGTCAAGGATTAGGGTTAACAGTACGCGGTAGCCTAATTATGGTAGGAAAAACAAAGTGGACAAATAACTAGCATTAAAATAAAATAATATTGAGCTAGTTAGGAACACTAATTACAGTGATGATAATATGATTATTGCAGATTATTAATCGTTGTACAAACCTGAAATACAAAACACAAGGTAAATGAAATATTACTCATGTTCTTGTAACTGGGTAAAATAATAAATAATCATGACTATCCGTGTCTTTTTTTTTCAAACCAAAGGAGGAAAAAGAGTAAAAGAGAATTTGATGCAGATAGTAGTATCATGTGATTATTATCGTATGTAGTGTTACAATATAGTTCTGTTCTGACCAACTTATCATTAAATTTCAATGTGAGATAGTTTACCTTCTCCAAAAATAACTAAGCCTTGGCTTCTCATTTGGAGTCTTTATCTGTCAATAGTAGTATTGTTTTATACCCTACATAATTATAATGGGTTCAAAGTGATGAAGAATACCTGGTGCTTTTAATAGTTTGTAATTAAAAGTGTAATTATTAATCTACCAATATTTTATAGCTGAAATAGTCTGTATAATATGATTCCAGGTATCTTTTGGCTAGCCAAGAAATCCTTTGATCAAACACCTAGAACACAACTTCAAAGGGTAAACAAATTTATTTATTTATTATTTTTTATATAACTAGTGGTTGATGTTTAACTATAAAGTATAAGAACAATAAAATCCTACCACTACATTCAGAAAATTTATGGAAGGAACGAGTGTAGGAAAGAAAGTCAACATTGCTGATTTGATTTTTACCTTCAGGCAAATTAACCTTTTTTTCATACCATTACCATCTAATTTTAAACTTTTTACGTTATCCAAAAAGATGCAGGGAATAAAAGGTTGGTATGCAGCTAATAAATGTAGCCAACATACTTATTAACCGTTGATCTTCCCAAATTGACCAAATTAACAGATAAAAATATGGTGAATGGTTTATGCTTACCGATGTAGTGACGAATGCAGGACATTGATGCTGGACTTAAGATCCGGATGATTCCTCGGGAGCCGGCCACAGCCAGGAGTGGCTTGCCGCTTTCCTCCTCATACGACCAAGCGCAGGTATAAAAGTTTTCATCCGTCTATCGTCATGTTAAGGAATTCTGTTAATTTAATGTGTGATGTTTTTAGCGAATTTCCCTATAGGGTATACGCTATTACGGTACCGGTTAGTAGTCACGGTAAGACCTAAGCCCGGGACCATGATACTCTTTCGTTTTGAGGTCCCTAGAAGCCAAAAACACCGTTTGTTCAAATAAATATTATATATATATAAATATATATATATATATATATATATATACAGGGTGTTCGGAAAAACCGTTTCAGGAATTCAGGAGGTTTTTGCCACATCAAAATAAGCACAAAAATGCCTATAAACATACAGTAGACTCCCTCTTAACCGGCCACCTCGGGACCAGGCCGCGGCCGGATAATGAATTGGCCGGTTAAACCGATGTTCATTTAAGAATGGCCACCTACATTTTTGTATAGCCTAAATATAATAATCACTTGAAAAACAACCTTAAGTACATTACGCCTACTGTATATGATTTATAGCTAAAATCCCGCACCCATGAAATCCACAACAAACCTAAACTAATAATAATTTGTTTCTTTATTGTGATCAACTGGATAGTAGGTCCAAACACATTGGCTTCCGGTGGCATTTACTTCCTTCCAGGATGTTACATTTGAATTAGATTGAGAACGTAAATATGAAATAACGTTGAATTGAATGATACAGTAGATAAAAAAAACTACGTTTCAGCCGAAACACGGCCGGTTAAACCGACGTTGAGATAAAACATAGCCGGTTAAAAGATGTTATTTTTGTGTCAGGGTAGGCCGGTTAAAGCGGAGACCGGTTAAGAGGGAGTCTACTGTATGTCCTAAAATGCTTCGTTAACCCGCTAGCCGCCATTTTGTTTTTTACACTAAATAATTTTTATTTCTGTAATGGATCATTGTATTAAGTTAATATTTGGCATGAACCTTCATCATAGCAATGCCCATTTTCAAGAAAAAAGTTATTTTTTTCTAATGGGTATTTTCAAAATGGCGGCCATTTAAAAATTTTAAAGTAAAATATCTTAAAACCGGTAAATTTTATAAAAATTTTACTGGACACAAAAAAGTTGACAAATTTAATTATCTAACCAATGGTACCAAGTTTGTGAGGATCTGACAACAAATAACTGAGTTATTGAGATTTTTCAATTAAAATTACCTTAATTTGCATTAATTACAATGCAAAATCAATGTTTTTATGCATAAAAATCTCAATAACTCCGTTATTTGTTGTCAGATCCTTACACACTTGAAACCATTGGTTAGATAATTTAATTTGTAAACTTTTTTGTGTCTAATAAAATCTTTATAAAATTTACCGGTTTTGAGATATTTTAGTTTAAAATTTTAAAATGGATGCCATTTTGAAAATACAAATTGGAAAAAAATAATTTTTTTCTTTAAAATGGGTATTGCTATGATAAAGGAGCATGCCAAATAATAACCTAATACAATGATCCATTACGGAAATAAAAATTATTTAGTGCAAAAAACAAAATGGCGGCTAGCGGGTTAACAAAGCATTTTAGGACATATGTTTATAGGATTTTTTTTCCTTATTTTGATGTGGGCAATAACCTCCTGAATTCCTGAAACGTTTTTTCCGAACACCCTGTATACAGGGTGATTCAGACCACCCGTCCACTATTAATAGCAGGAGAACGGTTTGAGATAAAATCATGAAATAAAGTTTTTTCCCACTAAATCGCATATGGGCTTTCCAATAAAAATATTTTCATCAATGCCAGTATACAGGGTGTTCCAAAACTGGAGGTTACGGGTTCGAATCTTAAAATTTTCTGAAATAAACATGCAGATTTTTTTACATAATTTTAAACGTATTAGTCAAAGGAGCATTTTCGTGAAAACAGAATGAATTTGTCTTTTTTTGTTTCAAAATGGCGGCCATTTTTGTAACAAAAATCAACATTTACAGAATACCCTGTAATTCTTTTATTATTTGTCATAAATGACTCCTGATTCAATATCCTTATTTGAAATGAGCTAAGCTTTACAATAATATGTCACAAGACCACATTTATTAAAAAACTAAAAATTCAAAAATTTTATAATTTTGAAAATTTTAACTTAGACAAAACTCAAAAATTCTAAATGTAAACATATGTCATATTGTATATCATCTTAAAGCTCTCATTGAACTGAGCAACTTTGTAATTTACACTATTATCGTATCTCTTGTGGTTTTGTAGTAATAACATAAAAATGTCATTTTCCCATATGATTTGCATGTTAATTGTTCAGGACTTTATAGTATGGAAGTCCTCCTTTGATTGTTGCCATAACATTGAATTAACATGCAGGTTATATGGAAAAAATGTATTTTCACGTTATTACTACAAAACCTCAAGAGATACGGTAATAGTGTAAATTACAAAGTTGCTCAGTTCAATGAGAGCTTTAAGATGATATACAATATGACATATGTTTACACTTAGAATTTTTGAGTTTTGTCTAAGTTAAAATTTTCAAAATTATAAATTTTTTGAATTTTTATTTTTTTAATAAATGTGGTCTTGTGACATATCATTGTAAAGCTTAGCTCATTTCAAATAAGCATATTGAATCAGGAGTCATTTATGACAAATAATAAAAGAATTACAGGGTATTCCGTAAATGTTGATTTTTCTTACAAAAATGGCCGCCATTTTGAAACGGAAAAAGATAAATTCATTCTGTTTTCATGAAAATGCTCCTTTGACTAATACGTTTAAGATTATGTAAAAAAATCCGCATGTTTATTTAGGAAAATTTTGAGATTCGAACCCGTGACCTCCAGTTTTGGAACACCCTGTATACTGGCATTGATGAAAATATTTTTATTGGAAAGCCCATATGCGATTTAGTGGGAAAAAACTTTATTTCATGATTTTATCTCAAACCGTTCTCCTGCTATAAATAGTGGACGGGTGGTCTGAATCACCCTGTATACTGTATATGTGTGTCCGTGAACACGATAACTTTTGAACGGAACCTCCAATTTTGATTAAATTTGGTACAGTGGTGTAAGCCAGTGTCTACTAGGTTGAGTTCGCGAACCAGAATGATCGGACCATGGGAACGGGGTTTTATGGGGTTTTAAAAGGGTTAAAAATGGGCTTTTGGTTTTTTTTTTACTTTAATTTAGAAAATTCAACAATTTTAACTTAAACCATTTTAAAAGAGCTTAAAAAACAAACAATCTAGTATTTTGAATTTTTTACCTAGCTTAAATGGTTATGGAGAAAATCCAAAACGTATGTTTTCCATGTTATTCTTATGGAAAATCAACAAAACCTTCTATCTTGCTTATTTATTGACATATCTTGATAAAATTTGGTACGTACATTCATTAGGAAGCGTTTAACTTATACTTGCTTAGAAAACCCATATGGCGGCAAACCTGCGCACTCACCCCTATAGAGTTTATGGGGAAAATAAAAAGAACACCATAGCCTTAGAAAATTTGGTACATGTACAATCACTAGGTAGGTTTTACCTTATACAGGGTGTCTCACAATCAATTACAAATCAACAGTTTGTCCTACAATCTTGAAATAAAATCATTTCCCACTAAATTGACCCCAAGGAATAATTTTAAAATATTTTTAACGTTGTATAAATACAGGGTGTCCCAAAAACTGGGGGTCACAGGTTCGAATCTCGGAAATTTCAAATACAAACATATGTCATATTATACATCATTAGAAAGGTCTATTTAATACAAACATTTTGGTGGAAACAGAATTTTGTTATCTTTATTCGTTTCAAAATGGCGTCCATTTTTGTAGCCAAAATCAAAATTTACGGAATACCCTGTAATTCTTTTATTATTTGTCATAAATGACTTCTGATTCAAAATACTTATTTGAAATAAGCTAAGCTTTACAATGATATGTCACAAGACAAAATTTATAAAAAAACTAAAATTTCAAAAATTTTATATTTTTGAAAATTTTTACATAAACAAAACTCAAACATTTTAAATACAAACACATGTCTTTTTGCACATCATATTAAAGCTCTCGTTAAACTGAACAACTTTGTAATTTACACTAATGAGGTATCTCTTTTGGTTTTGTAGTAAGAACGTAAAAATGTCATTTTCCCATTTAACTTGCATGTTAATTAATCAGGACAGGATAGTATGGCAGTCCTTCTTCCATTGTTGCCATACCATTAAATTAACATGCACGTTAAATGGGAAAATGACATTTTTACGTTATTACTACAAAACCAAAAGAGATACGGCATTAGTGTAAATTACAAAGTTGTTCAGTTTAACGAGAGCTTCAATATGATGTACAAAAAGACATGTGTTTGTATTTAAAATTTTTGAGTTTTGTTTATGTAAAAATTTTCAAAAATATTAAATTTTTGAAATTTTAGTTTTTTTATAAATTTTGTCTTGTGACATATCATTGTAAAGCTTAGCTTATTTCAAATAAGTATTTTGAATCAGAAGTCATTTATGACAAATAATAAAAGAATTACAGGGTATTCCGTAAATTTTGATTTTGGCTACAAAAATTGACGCCATTTTGAAACGAATAAAGATAACAAAATTCTGTTTCCACCAAAATGTTTGTATTAAATAGACCTTTCTAATGATGTATAATATGACATATGTTTGTATTTGAAATTTCCGAGATTCGAACCTGTGACCCCCAGTTTTTGGGACACCCTGTATTCATACAACGTTAAAAATATTTTAAAATTATTCCTTGGGGTCAATTTAGTGGGAAATGATTTTGTTTCAAGATTGTAGGACAAAATGTTGATCTGTAATCGATTTGAGACACCTTACGTGAGACACCCTGTATTTACCAACAAAACCCATATGGCGGCAAACCTACATACTCTCAACCTCATGGATTTTATGGGGAAATAGAAAATATACCAAAATTCCATTGGAAATTCGCTGAGTACGCAGGTCTGCTGCGATGGGGGTATTTTTTTTTATTTTTAAAACATACTAAAATAGCATTATTATTATTGAAAAAAATAACTCTTTGTTGTCAAAATTAATTAGATCACTTAAAATTACTGAGCTAAAAAAAATGGAAAAATCTCTCAATTTAGAACTTAAAGTAATTGACTTTCCAGTCGGCTTAAGCGTCATCGTTAAGAATTATTTTGTTTCTTAAAATTACTGAGGTATACAAAACCAGGAAAAACTCATCATTTAAGTCCTTAATAATTAGCTTTTCAACCACTTTAAGATTCATTTCATTCCATAGGGTGACACACAACACAAATAAAACAAAACACTACTATATTAATGAATGAAAATATTTCTTTATTGAGGCAAATATTAGGCCCTGATGACCTGATGATCCTTGCCTACAGTTAACCTCCCAACTAAACAGATGTGACGCAGAAAGCAAAGAGAGACCTCATGTTGGCAAGATGAAGGTGAAGGAGTTCTTCAGTACAACTGATTTTAGTTGTTTGGGTCAAAATGATAGATTTTCGGTTGTTTGACATGTTTGCATGTTCAGATACCGTACTTCTTTACCTCTTCTACTACACCCAATCGGTTGCAAAACAGTTTCATTCAGTTGAAAAACTCAAAAAAATTCATAAATTAAATAACAAACAAATTAAATACAAGAACAAAATTTATAATTTTTACAATACGAACACAGGACTATAATATTTATTTTCATTTTCATTAATCACATTCACTAGGCCTAGGGCACGCCATCCCACCATGCCACGGTCATCTGCTTGAAATTAATATTCCTTTAGTGCCATCATCAGCCAGGGACAGGATTCAATGGATTTAATTGAGTAAGGCAAGAGTTCCAGAGAAGGAAAGTCAAAAGATCAATTGAAAATGATTGTTTTGGTTAAGGAATGCATAGCGTCAATGAGCCAGAGAAGCAATCATTACTGGGCACTTAATTAACGTAATGATAGCAACGTATCAAGTTCACTGTACTTCACGGGCTTTCTGCATTAGTAGCAATAAAGAAAAACATTTTAGGTTCACAATGGATGCAAAGTGTAAATGTTGAAACACAAACTACAAACATGCCATGATGGAGACATTCATTGGAAGAACATTGACGCCATTCACACATGTCACAGCAGCAAAGTTCAAAGCACAATGTTCGTAAAGTTCAGTGTGAATGCGCCCTTTTGTTCAGAGGAGACAAAATGTAAAGGATACATCTGGATCAGCATAACACTGCAGCAAAGTTATCCCGCTGTCTTGGGGACACTCATATATCGAAACTCTGTTGCTCCCAACACAAGCGAAAATCAGCGGCTGACCTTCCTTCAACAAGTGATTGAACTGTACTCCAAACAAAGGCACACCATGGTCTTCTTTCACATAACACCTACGATTGACAAGAAAAAAAGTAATAATATTAAATAGCTTTAATTTATAAGTGAAAACCCCCATTGGCAAAAACCCAATTTTGTTAATAAATAAAAAAAGACTGTTAATACTCAAGTAATAACAGAAAAATTTTTCAACTAAGAACATTCTATTTGGCTAAGGAAATATTACATTTGGGTTGTCTTGATAAAAAAAAAAAATTACGATATCCCTTGACAGCAAACCTGCTTACTAAGCAAATTTCTATTTTGATCCTTATAGTAAGATTAATATTTTTAAATGTCACGTTATGAATCTGGAATGGAAACTTGCCTTTAAGCTGATTAGTTTATTTAAGAAATCCTCTCTTTGGACTACACTCACCTTTTGAATTTTGCTGTAGCAGACAGAGTAAAATAATCTGTCGGGAATCCATTATCGTCATGTTACACATACACATACACTGTCTATTTACACCTGATATTTCGTGGAACCACTTAAAACGTTTCACGTCTTCAGGGGAGTAGGCTAATTCAATAGCTTGCCATTCACATAATCGGTCGGAGTGCCTGACCACGACAAAAAAAAAAGTTAAGTGTAGCTCAAAGAGTGGATTGCTTAAATAGTTGTCTTTCAAAAAATATTGATTATTTTATTGAGCTTTAGGCTATTGTAAAAGTATTTGTATTTAATTTCTAGTAATTTAGGTCTGCAATACTACCGTATATTCAAAAGTTCAGAGCTTAAGACAAATGTTAATCTTAGGCAATCGAGTAGGCCAGTAGAGGCATTATGGGAGACCTGGGACAAACGCAAATTCAGCGGTTTTTAATCAGTGGTTACGTATTAGTGACGTGTGATGACGTATGTGTGACGTCATACGGTGACGAGGTGGAGTGTGTGACGTCACGGGTGTGACGTGGTGGTGTGACGTCACTGATTCGTAATCGGACGCCAATGCCACGTTATTCTGAATGAAAACTAATGTTTAGCGTTGGCCCCGGCTAGCTAAATTTGACAGCGACTTCAAACATGTCCAAACATGTTCAAGGTCACACAAACGAAGTTTTAAAAAATATTTTTATCATAACATAAAAAATATTAAACAAAAGGTTGGAATTAATTGGACTCGTTAGAAACTCCATATTCACTCTCGGCTGTTATCTTCAAATGCAGCGGAGGATCACGACTCACGAGACGAAACAGTAATCCATGGAAGCTTTCCAAATCAGCCATGTTTGACAGAACCAGTTGGATTTTTTGTGAAGGATGGGTGGAATCGGACTGACCTAAAGTTTCATTGACAAATTCGAGTGTTATATATAAATCTTGCGGATCATCACCACTCAACAGACGATAAAGTTGTTGATAGCATATTACTGCATCCAGAATATCAAATTCAGAGGCGTCAAGTTGGAACTTCATGTTTCTGTGGAGTATGTTGTTGTAGAGGTAGAGTGGATTTATCTAGTAAAATACCATGAACCGTTAACGTACCCTACCTACGTACTGCACAGAATACGGTGGGAAGAGAGTTATCAAATAAAACAAGTTCAAACATGTTCAAGGTCATTCAAAAGAAGTTTTAAAAAAACATTTTTAAATATTAGACACTTCAGTAGTTAGAAATCATTTAATGGGTTTCCAGTTTAACATAACATCACGGAGATACATCATCCCCGGACTTCGGGGACTCTTGCTCTGTTTTCACAGGTAGCTGATCACTCGAAACATATGGTGAAGATGATGCTATCGGAGATCCTGGTGGTGACTGTGATGAATTTGGTTCTTCAACCGTTATATCGTCAAACTCAATTGTAATGTTTAAACGGAGAGGTGGATCACCACTCATCAGACGAAACAGTGTTTCGTGAAACATTCCCAAATCCACTTCGTCCAACAGAACTAGATGAAACTTCATGTTGATGTGGTTGTAGGATAGCGGAGTATAAGAATGAAGCTTGTAGTCAGTACTACATATACAATCTATAACGTCCCCTACCTACGTACCGTAAAGAAGACGTGTATATCCTACGTACCGTACAGAAGACGTGTATATTTTTTGTAAGGTTGCAGTGATGGGCTGATTACTTATGATGAATAAATTTAAATGGGAGGGGGGCTATAATGTCTTGAAGAAACTATGTCAAGGTCATTGGTTGGAGTTTTTAAAAAAGATTTATTTACAAATAACAGTAAAACGTAAGACATACATATGAGAACTAACAATGCTAAATAATAAAGAATGAAAGAATATTTACAAAGCTATGAACAGATCATTTTACAAAGGTGTGTTCAAATGGATCGTTATTTCTGTAGAGTTGTTCCCAGACGGTCCATGGGAAACTATATAAAAAATTCCGGGTTTGATAGAGTCCAGGTCTTCGTTCATGAGCACATTGACAAATCGTCTCGGAAGGTATACTTGGAACTTGGGTTTGTCTCCTTCCTTGTAGGGCGAATCTCCAAGAACAGCGACGACAGCTTCACCAACCGATGTGTCCATTTTTTTCATTGAATGTACTGCATAATGCTTCTTCTCTTGAAGTTCGCTGCATTTCTTTGTTGTTAGAAGGTCAGATTTGGAATGTTGGTTGAATCTGTCCGCAAGAGCTTGCAATGGAGAACTTGAAGCCATAGTGGAGATGATGTTTACTGGATGAGATCCTGTGTTAGAATGATAGTAGGATGGATCTACACCGGTATATAAGGATTTCCCCCTCCACTTGATATAAGTCGACCAATCCTGTATGCTCGCGACAATGCGCAGTTGGAGATTTTGTGTTGAGGATTTTTCACACCGATACAAAGACCATTTAAGTCCGTAGCATAAGTTTTATCCAAACTAACGTTTGTTATATCAGACGTAGTGTACATTCTGATCCAATTAGATTTTTCTTCACCAGCAGTAAAAATTTCGTCATACTGTTGACAATAATGATACATTATGTTATCCAGCTCTTTGTATTGTGTAAATCCTTCGTTCCATGTGATGTGATGAAGGTATTTCGTTACCCACGAATTTGTTCTAGCACTTTTTCGGTTTAGTTTTTTAAAAGAAAACGGTGGTTTAAAAAGAAAGTAGTTAACAACATTCGTATTTATGTCAAAAAAGGCTAGTTCTTTTATGATAAATCTGTCATCGTTGTTTCTGAAAGCTTGGAATTCCACCACACACTTCTTAGACATGGAAACATTATCAACAAAACGAACTGTTCGGTCCATTGTTCGTGAGTAACTAAAGATAACTGAGAGAAAATATTAGGTTGCTTGACTTTTATGATCATGTCAATCCTTAGTTTCCGTTTGTATGTGCTGGTGGTAGGGGAGGGGTGTTTTTAAGATTCCCAATCTTTCCTGTTTTTACAAAACTTCAATACACATTCACAGAATGCTTTAGGGTAGCACATTGAACATGAGCGGGTAAAATCATGTACATTAAACTTGTAACACATGTCCATACAACAGGTGAAGTAGTGTCAAGTCTTGTAGATTTTTAACATCTGCAGGTTTGGGGGTGAGATTGTAAATGATTTGCAATTGCATCTACAGTAACTGAAGTACTCACATTTTCTACATGCTATTCCGTCTACTTGTAAATTTGGACGTATAAAACATTTTTCGCTGCAGCAATAATTATTCATTTTGCGAGTGTTCTTCAATGTGAATCTTACAATCAACTGCATCCATGTAGCAACATTTGTTTAATATATAGTTGGTGAAAAGAACAATAACATGTGTGAACTGGAACTGTTTCAAGGTCACGTAATTTTGTTTTTAAAAAAGTATCAGTAATACCTACATTAGCACCTTTGCAAAACTGAGCTTTTTCAAGGTCATATAATTTTGTTTTTAAAAAAGTGTAAGTGCTACAAATATGTGCAAACCTCAACGGTTTCAAGGTCACGTCATTTTGTTTTAAAAAAAGTATAAGTGCTACTAATGAGAGCACTTTACGACACAATCACTCAAATCATTTTTACGACTTTTCTTGATTTACAATGTTCTCCTGCTGGTTCTTTGTTGGAGAAACTTTCACTGTGGTTTCTTCACTTCGACGATTATTAAAGAAGAATACAGTTTTCCTGTAGTACGACACCTCTTGAGGTAATCTGTTGTCCTATATAGACTGGTCTATAGGTCCATATAGCAGTGGCACAGCTGGATTTGTGTTCACCGAAGTGTTCAGATAATCAAATATGAGAGGGGAATATGTAGTAAGTTGCTGGATGTACCTGATTATTACAGGTGTTAGGTTTGACAGAGTTTGAAATTCTTCCAAAGTCATGAGGATCTTCTTGTTGTGTTTGGAAAGATCTCTAAACCTCACAAATTGGGTACCTCAAAGTCTTATGTTATCGATTTCCAAATTAGAATCTTCGAATCCAATTGCAGTTTTTCTTCCTGTCAAGTTGTTGAATAAATAGGCTTCAATGATAGATACATATTTAGTAAATTTATCCCACATATCCAACGTGAGAAGCAACGAGGCTTTTCCGCAGTGATTAATAAGCACTGCAGGATTGAAATTTAACGATTTGAAAACCCCAACGGTGACAGATTTATCCATGTTTTGATTCAACGGGTACATTAAGCGTAAAAACACATCCATCAACACATCCATATTTTCTTCATCATCATCTTCATTGTCACATCGTTTCCTTTTTCTTTGATCGTTTCCTTCCAAAGATAAAAAATCAGACAGTTCTTTCTTAATCTTCTCGGTAGATTTTTTGGAGTTTTCAGTCGGTTGTTCTTCGTTTTGTACTGGCTTTGTGTTAGTAATCGGTACTTTGTCAACCGGTAATGGAATATGTTCTGTTGGATTAGTAGGTAAGTCTTGAACTATTGTTGACGAAGATGTAGATTCTAGTGAGTTTTTGTCAGTTTCAAAAGAAACATCTTCAGTTGTTTTAGTAGAGTTCTCGCTAGTTTGTGAGGATGCTGGTAAATCATGTGCCGATATTTCAAACGCAGAAGTCATAGCTGGTGGCGTGGTCTCGAGTGCTTTATATCCTGTTGTTGATTCATCGTCAGGAGTAGTAGATAGTACACTGTCCATGTTAACCATCAATGTTGACTTGCTGGTGTCAGGATGAATACTGATGTTTTCTCACCGAGCAATCTCTCTTTTATAATCTGTGGTGGGGGTAAATATGTGTAAGAGCTGCTTGCTGTCATAAAAAAATCTAAATTATTCTTCTAACCACTCCTGTTAGTGGTGTGTATGTTACAATTGTATCATGTAGTATCAAACAATAAGCTGTAGTTTGGTCAGGAATATTTTCTTCCAACTCAAACTCGATGCGAATGTCTACTGTTGACGACTTTATTGATTCGTTTTGTTTCGAACAATCTATGACTGCTATAGGTGCAATATTCTTGAATGAATCAGGTTGGAGGAGAGGTGAGTTTGTCCTTCCATAGTAAGATGACTGAAATCTTGCATACATATCATATAGAATCCCAAATCTGTCCTTAGAAAACATAACATTGAGGCTGTCATATGGAAAGAACTGTGAATTTAAAAACAGTTTAATGTTTGTAAGTTGACAGTGGTCAAATTTGCTTGCGTTAGCCGTAATGTTAGATCTTTTATTTGTTTGTAGAGCAAAAATAACATATCTCGGTTTTTCTAGGTTACTAGATGTTTTCACAGCCCACGTTTGACGCTGAGTTATTGGCAAAACTGGCCATTCATGCATTTCCCAGCTTCTAAATGGAACCACAATATCCCTATCAGATTCCAACATCCGCAATAGGCTTACTCGCCTTTCATCGGCCACCCGTACATGAGGTACCCTCCAAACTATTTTATCCAAATTCAATTTCCATTCAAGTTTGTCAGGTGTTGTTTCACTATCGGCTTCTATAACATCTGTATCATAAGACGATCTCAGTAAGACCAATTCTTGTTTGACATTAATGATTATTCTTCTGTAGTCCTCAGCGAATCCTAGTAAAAGCCGCAAAGGAATGCAAAAGTCAAAATAACCACTTGCATTAGGTTTTACTTTGGTTGCACTAGGTAATATCCACCCGGCTGTTTTTAATGTGTTTATTTCATTGGGTGATAAGGATACCAAACCTTTAAGTGCACTGCTCACACCGACTTTTTTAGTCGAATCCACTACAATGCCTGATATTTCATACCGAATTTCTTCGAACAAAAAGGCCATTGCATTGTTAATAAATGGCACTTTAGATGGCGTAGATCCATTTTTTGCCAAAACCCTTCCTTCAATATAAATATAACTTTCAGATGGTAAGGTATAAGCATCTTGATGTTGTATTGGAATTCGTATCTCATCATTATTTCCTAATTTCGATGAAGCGTAGGGGTTGTGTGTGTGAAACTCTTTCTCCCATAGTGTTTCGTCGAAAACCGGTCCATGTTTTATATCCAGTATGTCCATTTTCATTAACTTTAAAACCGAGTCCTTCTAAGAATTTAGTGTTCTCTCTGGTTAACCTCTCCGCGTTAGGAGATATACTGAAACTGTTCGAAGGTTGTTTGGTGCTATATCCAAATTCAAGTCCCATAGTTCTTTTATGGTGCTTGTCTAATGTGTAAGCGCAATGTAATAACTTCTCCTCTAAAATCCACAGTGTCACCGTCTTGGTCTAGTACGTTCAATACGATGTCTGAAATGTGAGTGGTGTTTAATGGAAGATATATTAGATTATGAGGCTTTTCAACTATCTTAAATCCCGGTGGAACGGTTGGATAGAATGAATGTAAAATATGTTGGTTTGAACCATCTTTGTAGGCCCCTTGAACAATATTACATGTAATATTAATAGTATTAACCTTGATAATGTTTACAGTTTTTGGACTCGTGTGAAACATATTTGGTTCAAGGATTGTGTCTTGGGATGGAAAACCAAGTAAAGGGCCAATCGATGCCGGTTGAGTTAGATCCAAATAAAATTTACATTTTATTTCACACTTTAAATTGTTGTTATTAGCCCTTAGTTCAATTGCATCCTTTCCCAACTTATTTTGGAGCTCTCTGTTTATGTCAGCTATTTCATAAGCACCAGTTTCAATCGCAACAAACTCAGGTAGCTCAGTGAGATCCTTAGCCGTTTTATTTTTTGTATAGTGTAATTTGTTGTTGACACCTTCTATTATATTTGGAATTGAGTTATAAGTTGTAAAATCCAAAAGTGCAATCTCCCACTGTTTATCTTCTCTTAGGTGTAATGGTGGAAATAGTGAACTCCTCAAAGTTGACGATGTGCCTGTAACTGTTACAGTACAGGAAGACATCTTATAGTTGACTGACGCTTGTGGCTAGAAAGTCCAAACATAAATGTCCGCATACTGATGTTTCTTCTTTTTGTCTTCTATCGCAATTAAAATACACTTTCGGCACTGAACCGAAATATTCCTGCAATTCTTTTGGAGGTGGAAGGTTCCCAAAACTGTCAAAATAAAACACAGAATCAGATAATTTCTTGTAACAAACCCAATGGGTACCAGCACCATGAATATCATCAAGATTTACGATTGCGGCTTCATTTTTCCAGATTTTTCTTGACAAACCGTTCCGCATAAACACACCTCTGAAAAAAGGTATTTTCAAACATGATGCATAGCGTTCAAGCTCCTCGTTGTTCAAGGCTTTATTTGGCAAAATTAATTTGTTGTTATTTAATATGCACGGTATGGTCTTAGGTATAATCCTTTTCCGTTTGACTTTTTTTTAGGACATGTTGAACACCTTTTCCTTTTACGATTTATTTTCTTATTAGTGCTACTTCTCTTCCTTGTGCCTCCACCGGATGTATTTTTCCTTCGTGTTGTCTTTCTTTTCCTCCTCCTCGACCCTCCTCCAACTGCTGTTTTGGCTTTCATAGCTGCTGTCACTGCTAATGCAGCTGCTCGTTCCCCAACACTTGCGTCACTAGATTTTACTCTCTGCCAAGCTTTTTCAGCAAGAGCTCTATCAGCGATTGATCTTCTTTCCGAATCTGAGTAATTTGAATATGCAATGTCATGCGCTTTGCAGGCTTCGTCCAATTTGTTTATTCCAGGATCTCCACGGGCTAAACGCTTCCGTAATTTCGTACCCGGACCACAGTATTGATAACCTCCAGGTAAATGTAGCTCTATTGGAAGTGCGTCGATAGCTGTATTTATTAGTGCACCTGAAGGTAAAGTCGCAAACGCTTTCTTAAAAAGACTTACTGCTGAACTAGTGAGTCCACCTCCTCTTCTCATGAGTGACGGATCACTACTAAATGGCTTCCTCCTATGCATGATAGTTTTAACGTGTTAGTTCCTTAGTGGTCAGCAATGGTAATGGTTTTTCTAGAACGCTCTTCGTATTATATATTGAATTTACACTGTTTGTAGGGGTTTCACTGCTGCCTCCGCGTGAAAAGGCGAAAGGATTCCTCCCAGACTGTAATTTATCTATTTGTTCATAAATATCTTTCTTTAGTTTGTATATCTCTTCCAAAACAAATATTCTATTTACAACATCAGTATCATTTTCAGCATTCGCCACATTTATAATTTTTTTATATTTGGCATCAAACACTTCTTCATCATTCTTGCAATTTAACGTTAATGTATGAATAATCCCAAGATTTACTGCTTCATCCTTAGAAATGGGATTTGCAATGTTGCACAAACGTTTCCCTCTTAGATCATAGTTTCCATCTCTAGTCAATTGAAAACCTTCACCAGGTGGACCCCTCCAAACCTCTCGGGCCAAAGAGCTTTCATGACGACCGAACTTGTCAACACTCATGTTTAGACTAAACCCTTAAGCTATGTATCTTCTACTTTTTAATTCTTCAGTTAAGGCAATCATTTCGTTATCCAGCCCGTTATGTCCAGCCTGAATAGATTCATATAATAACCGCATTCTGTCAACGAGCTTATTCACATTATTATAATATATGATGTTTGTATCATAGGCAGATTTCATAGACATCCCTTTACCTTTAGCTTTCGAAGGTTTTCCTCTAATATTAGAAAATAGCTTTGCAATTACATCCTTGTACATATCTGATTTATTTCTATGAATAGGTGCATTAGAAGAATAACCTTTTCTATGGAAATTAGTTAACAAACATATATTTTTAAAATTATTTAAATCCTTCTTGGAATATTTATGGGGAGACGACTTAAAGATCAACTCAAACAGTCCAGCGGTGCCTTTAAAAGTTTGATCTTTTACTTTAATATTATCTTTGTCATCCACTTCTATCACACTATCTCCCATTCGAAGACCATCTCTATCCATGCGAGCTCCATATACATGGTATCTTGACGGTTTCCTTGCCCCATGTAGCATTTTTAAAATATATTTTCGTGAAAGAGGTCCTTTGTTCCCAATTTCTTTACTTAAAATGCTGATATTTGTAGGGGAATCTGCTTCTTGTAAACTGCCTACATCTTGAGTTTCTACATCTGATTTACTGCTTGCTTCATCTTCATCTTCATCCTCTTTTTCCAATGAATGCGTTGACCTACTAAATAATTCCGAATCGATCTCTGAGTTGTCGGTTTCTGAAGATGAGTTTGCTTTAATTACTGGTTTTTCTGTTTCTATTTCTTCTTGATCCGTAAATTTAGATTTGTTAATTTTTTCATTTATTTTATTCAGAGGATCTACAATGGGTTTGAATGTTTCCTCTAAATATTTATTTCTAGCCACTAATCCTTCTTTTAGTAACAGGTGTTTCTTCCGTATAGAGTCACTGAGAACTTTTATTTCACTAAGCAACTCCGCCTGATTTGGCATTATTAATTTCGAGCGTTCTCTACAACGTCACAATAAATACTGAAGATTATACATGTAGATGTTAATGTAATAAGACAAATTGATCGAAACCTAATCTATAGCGACCGTTATTCATAGCCCTCTCTTTATCCACAACTAAAAATCCAAACTTTTCTTTCCATGCTCTCCCACACAATTCTCGAAACTTTTCAAATGTCATATCAGCACCAACGTGGTCGTTGTATATGTGTTTGAGATTTTTTTCATCCTGTTTGAAAACTATTAAGAAGTTAACATTGTCCCTAATTAACTGTTTTGGGATTTTACTGTATGTCTGACCAATGTAAATAGAGTCTATATGATTATGCCTTCCCATAGAAAAGTATGTTCTTATTCGCTCATGATTTTCAGAAGAAACATCGTCAAAAATAAAAATTGAATACGGCTCGGCATTGTTGGGCTCTATGATCTCACTACTCGTGTCAAATTTATACAATGAGACATCGGGCACATCATTCATAATCTTTTCCAATAACAGATATTTTGGTTGATTGAGAGACTTGGAAAAAATATATACATTATTAAAACTTAAACCGTTTGGCTTTGTTATTAAATTGAAAACAACGTTGGTTTTCCCACAGTTTGAAGGTCCACTAATAATACATCTCATTGTGTTGGGCAATAAAGTGCCATGCTTACTTACTTCCTTATCAAAGATATCCGGTGTCAAACAATCAATGTCATTGACGTCAAGTCTATCCTTTTGATAGATTACTTCCATGATGTTAGTTATACTTGAGCAGTCTATCTGAATGCTGCGACCTTACTGGTTTTTCCATTTCAAAGTAAGTCCTTTTGATCTACCCAAGTATCTTCGGTCTTATCAAATCCCAACCATCTCACTAAAAGCTTATTACCTCTTTTCGTTACAATATTCTCAACCAAATAAACACTACCTGTTTTAGATTTTAACAATTCGTGGCCATAAAATCCCCCCTGCAATATTTCCCCTTTACTACCCTTTAAAATGTATGTTTCTGGAAAGGTTGGTTGCACTCGATGCACTGTGAAAACTTCATTTGTCCAATTGGGTAGGTATCCTTTGGTGAATATCTGTTTATATTTACTTATTCTCACATGGTCTCCAATGGAAAATTTCAGAGGAGGCTTTTTATCTAACCGTGGCGTAGTATTTTCCTTTATGCGTTTCAAAACTAAAGATTCATTTTTTTTGTTCACCTGATTTGGTTTCATACCTATAGTACGATGTTTTGTATTGTTGTAATCTTTGATTAGAGTTGGAAGAATATCAAACCACACATAACTTCCTCTTTCTGAAAATTTCTTGTACATCAATGTTTTCAATGTGCGATTGAAACGTTCTACAATGGAGGCTTTCTTTTCACTAAAAGTAGAATAGTGATTTATTTTATTTTTCTTCATCAGATCAGAAAAATCTTTGTTAAAAAATTCTGTGCCATCGTCTGTCTGTAGATGCTTTATACGTTTTCCTATTGCTTGCAGTACCTTTCTCATAGCTTCAGTAACCGAAGGCCCATTTTTATTTTTAAGGGGAATAGCACTGGCAACCTTTGTAAAACAGTCAATTACTGTTAAAATGTATTTGAAACCTTTGTTTATTCTACTGTATGGTTTCATTTCTACAAGGTCAGCTTGATATAAGTCATTAATACCCTTCACGACCGTTGATCTTCTGGGAAAATTTCTTCTAACTGGTTTGTGAAGTTCTTCAACTATAATTTTTCTCTCGTCCATTGGTCTGCTTCATTCTTCGTCCATTATACAACTGAACGATAATTGTAATTTATTCAATTATACTTGTATGCATTTCAAAAGTCAAATTGATATAAAAAAGATGAGTTCAAGGTCATCCAATTCAAGTTTTAAAAAACTTTACAGTTTTAAGTCAAATTGATATAAAAACATGAGTTCAAGGTCATTCAATTTAAGTTTTAAAAAACTTTACAGTTTTACAGTTCTTCTTTACAGTACAATACAGATTTTGTGGATGTCCGTTACTTTTTTGAATGTCTTATTCAATCCATTTCTGTTAATGAATAGTGCCCATAAGGGAGTGTGTGGATCTTATTTTGAAGGATCACACGCTTGTCGTCTCTGGCTGACAATGACTTCTTTTTTACTGTCATACTGTACAAATTATGCTTAAAACTCCGGATGGTGTTGAAAGTTGCATTGTACTCAGCTCCTCTAAATAAACAGTTATAGTAATGTTCGAATCTCATGTTCTTCATTATATAATTTTTTTTAATTCCTTTTGCCTTTTTAATGATTCCGGCTTCGTTTTCATCCGCCGTGTCATTTTCTGTTCTGCCTGTAAACATCCTTAAGGCATACATCTTTGACATAAGTGCTACAATTTCTTCTAGGGGCACACCAGAAGTTTCATCTTTAAACTTTCCTATCACCTTTTTGTTTACGCAGTTGTCATAGGTTGGATGATCAATGGGGTAGTCTGAGAAGTCAAAGGAATTCCTGTGAGGAAACACTCTGAGGTCTTCATACATGTCGAGTGTCTTGATCCAGTAGACGATCCCATCAGTGTCCATGTAGCATATTCCAATTTTATCCCGTCCGTAATAGGAAACCATCTTGTTGTAATGGAAGTCATACATATGGGTCTTTGAGATGTCTAGTATACACATTCCTACATATAGAGGTCGATCCATGACAACATTGGTTTTGTCCATGCAGACTGCTACAAGATTTTCATTAATTACAATAGAAGTTTTGAAGTTAGGCTTTTGAACTAATTTTAACATTTTCTTTTCGTCAGAGACCAGTTTCAGATTCATGTGATTCCTTTTGTTTTCCAGACATTTTCCATAAACTGCGTTATTCATCAGTTTATAAAATTCTTTGTGGAAATTCGATGTTGCAGCAGCTCTTCTGGCAGTATTAGAATCAATATATTGTTTCAACCAAGTCTTTTGTGTAAATTGGAGTACCCGATTAATTCTAACAATTTTTATGCCCAGTTCAATCGCTTGTTGTACAATCCAGTAATGTGCTATATAGTTAGTTTTATTTTCGAGTGTTGTCATCAATTTGGGATGTTTGCCTCCAGGAGGAATCTCGGTCCTTGGTAGTAGAGGGAGATCGTAATGATGGTCGTGAAGATTTTGTGGATACTCAAAGTCAAAGTCCAAAATGTATCCAATATCATTGAACTTTGGGATGTTTACGATGTCTCCTAATACAGTA
Source organism: Neoaliturus tenellus (assembly GCA_030545055.2). Lineage (NCBI taxonomy): Eukaryota > Metazoa > Arthropoda > Insecta > Hemiptera > Cicadellidae > Neoaliturus > Neoaliturus tenellus. Next base: position 190,847,409 of record CM061533.1, on the reverse strand, counting down.
GGTTCTACCCAGCAAAAACCACCGTAAGGCAATGGCATGGACATGGCATAACCATATAGGTTATTGGCGTCAAAGTAGCCCAGATATACTGAATCTTCTCTTGGATTATAATTTGGAAGATGTTTGTTATTGGCTTTTACATAACGTGTAACTGATTGTGTTAGCCCTCCTCGAACACCATCTTCAATCATGAGAACCATGTCAATGTCCGTCAAAAGTTGGAGTTCACATTTAGTTTCTTTCATCATTGCCTGCCAAGCTAATCCCGGAGAGGTGAAATAATAAATACAGTCGAGTCCATAAGCTTTCAAACAGGAATTTCTAAACTCCTCCATTACATCACAAAGGAGAGTTACATCAAGTTTCACATAGAAATCACTGTAATCTCCAAGCGTAGACGTGTCCATGTCTTAACAGCATGATCATAATCCTCCGGATCTACTGGTGATTCATTGAGTTTACTATAAAACATTTCTGGTGGAGGTAGTTCAGTCTCGTCAAATCGGGCAATGGAGTCTATGTAGTCGTAGGGAAATACTCCTTTCCTTAATACAAGCTCCAACTTATCTTCTGAAACAAGCTTCCTTGTTTCAATCAGGTCTCCTCTTTCTAAATTCTTTGAAAGTGTCATCAAACTGAAAGGCATAAACCTTAATGAATCTATGAACCTTAATTTTATGTTTTATACTTTCTTTGAAAAACTGATGAATTTTTCGGTTGTTTGTGCCAATACGTCAATTTGACCTTTGTCTCGACCTAGCTCTGGGATGATAAAGTGAGCGTCGTAACCACTTAGGTTGTGTAATACGACGGGTATAAAATTGGGTAGCTTGAAGTTGATGTTGCAGGCGTTGCATGCAGCTCCTCGGTAAGCGCCTGTCAAATGATCATGGTCACGCACTTTAATGTTGTCTTCAGTAAACTCGTTTTTACACAAGTAACAAACTATCTCCATTAGATGACATAGTTCTTGAAGTGGGCTCAGAGTTTCCATTGGAACGATGTAACTATAGAGGGTAGATACCTTTTCAGCAATAATGTACAAATCGTCAACAAATCGTTTTGCAGCTTCCTCTCCTCGGTAAAGTTTTGGAGATGTTGGAATACCATAGTGCTGAAGATGTTCTTCGGAAAGTGTCGATTTTACCAAAAGACAATAGCTGTTTGGTTCATGTCTTTGATATTTTCCACAGTCAGGTGCGTCTGGATCTACATTTTCTACCGGTATCAATGAAGATTCAAAATCCGCGTAAATGACTATTGGGATTCGATACTGGTGATGTATGTTCCTAAACTTTAGAACGGAATTCCTCATGGTAGGCAGGATAACTTTTACTGCAGCATGATCTCCACAAAGCTTAGAGTGTTCCATGAGCCAACTATGACCACCTCTATTAAAAGAGATATTTTTAAAACAGAAACATCTTTTACACACCGTTATTCGATTGTTCCTTTTGGTAAGTTGTTTGTGAATCAGTTTAGTAAAATCTTTTATATACACATAATGTGAAACATCACCATCTGTTAGTAGCAATAAATCTGTATGATCTGCCAGTTCCCGAGTCACTACCTTCAAAGGGTACACATTGTTTCTACTGTCGAGTCCAAAAACATTAATAGATACACCTGGATTGCGTTTCTCAAAACGTCCTATCTCGGCCAATGACACTGGGTAGTTTAGTCCATTAAAATTATACCTACAGATTAGTTCTTGATATCTTCTATTTGGTCATTCCGGATGTTGGACACCTTCATGCGCAAGATGTTTTGCTAACATTGAATACCTGAAGCACTCATTGTCATTGTTTTGAACATTGATACATGAAAAAGTATTTTTTATCTTTGCTGGCAGTGGAATAAAACTGCTGCCACGATCACCGTATCCACGTTTATGAACGCGTAAATCCAGACTGTTTATGTTGAGCAAGGACCATCCAGACCCACGAGCTTCATGTTCAGTTATTATAAGTACCAATTCCTGTAAACATTCCTCAACAATTTCATCGATGTTTGACGTCACCATGATACTGCGGTTTCTAGAGAGAAACCCTCTGTTGGACAGTTCTCCTTCAACATTATTAAAAGTTGTATCTAATAGCAATCCAAATTTTATGAAATTCAATCGGTGGAGTTCATAATTTAGTTTTTCAACGATGACATCTTTTACAATAGTCAGGAAATTTTGTAGTTCAAGCGAATTTGTATTGTTTATTCTATAATGTCGGACAACAGCTCTCTCAAATGCTTCCACTAAAACTTCCACTCCCAACGTAGAATCTTGACTCGGAGTTCCTGTAGTCGAAGGTTCAGACGATTCATCAGCAGAATCCATCACATCTTCTCTTGGGGGTGCAGCTTCACTCGGTGTTCCTGTAGTCGAAGGTTGAGACGATTCATCTATAGGATCCACCACATCTTCTCTTGGGGGTGCATATGCGATGACACTTGGCCTATTCTGCTCCGTAGAATTTTCGGCAAGGAAGCGCACAAAATCCGGATGGTCTTCACAGTCGGACGGTGTATTTTCCGTAGCATTATGATAAATTTCACAATGCAATACATACAAATCTTCGTTAGAGAAATCTTCATTACAACGATGGCAGTAATACATCGTAGTTGAATTGCTGTTCCATGCGCTGTATGCAGTTCCAGAAGTAGGAATGAGAACAAATGCTTAATTTTCTACTTGTATATCAAATGCTTACCTCAGCACTAAATTCCTATTGGTTCATTTTTTGCTGACATCAGCACCTTTAATCTCATTGGATCATCAAATTAACCTGTGAACATGAATGTATTTTAAAATCATTATTGCACGAACCTTTCTAGCGACAACATCGTAATGGAGCAGCCTGTACAGGTCCCTGAAATATCCTCTACTACACCACCTTTTCAAATATTGCCTACGGGGAGGCAAGTCACCGGTGAAAATCAACCCGTACAAGTTCATTCTGTAACAAGCAGAACTAGTATAACATCAAGAGAAGTGATCGCTGTGTTGGAAAGATTAGTGGGAGCAGATTATTTGTCCGATGAAGATGCCAACACAGAGTAGTTACGCTCCATAAGGGTTTACTGTGTAAAACCTATACAAAACAGCCGTTTTCACGGCTACCAATTTTCACTCGTTTGTAGCAGCAGCTTGTAGCAAATATAAAATTAAATAAAAATACAAAATAAGTTAGCTCTGCAAAGTCTTTAAACGATTGAGTGTAATGGTGGCCTTTAGAAAGGCCGTTTTGAAGTAGACTAAAAGTCTAACTATCGCTTAAGTATGCGACACCATCATCATCCTCCTCATCGCTGCAACCGTCAAATAGTCTCCGTCTGGCATCAGGAGCATCAGGTAGAACAGGGGTCGTGTCTCCCTCGCCATCTTCGATCGGAAGGAAATATTCAATGCTGTCGGCTTCGGACTCTGTGACATGGTAAGCAACGGTCAAATCAATGAATTCATCAATGTCCGATGTGAAAGATGATGTTTCAGCTTCATCGAAGTTGCTGAAAACTTCCATGTCAACATGAGGATCGTCGTCTGGCATAGCAATTACTTCCTCAACGACCACATCAAACTCTTCATGTAACACATCTTCCATCGTGTCTTGCAGTCGCTTCCAGGTGGGAGGCATGTCAAGTGGTGCCATGGTGGGTAGGATGAGAATGAAAATGGACCACAACATGCGCTTAAGTGCGACCCAACGTACCGTACAGAATATTCTGGTAGCTTCTTAAATCGCATACCATTTTATTTTGCTGACCTACTCAAATAACTAATGTTTGGTGTGAGCAAATATCTCTCAATAGAACAATTCATTGGGAAACAGAACATAGAAACTTTAAAAAAAGTGGTTATTAATGTTAGTTTGTTTTGAGTTCGTTAAATCTTTTAGTTCAATATCATAATGTATTTTGTTGGTTGAACACTAAAAGAGGTGGCACTGATAGTGTCAAAACGAGTGAATGTTGGTTTGAGGAAATATTTCTCAATAAAACAATTCATTGGGAAACAGAACACTGAAACTTAAAAAAGAAGTCATGAATGTTAGTTTGTTTTGGGCTCGTTAAATCTTTTAATTTAATATCATAATATACTTTGTTGGTCAAAGACTAAAAGAGGCTGCACTGTTAGTGTCAAAACGAGAAATGGTGGTTATAGTGTCGAAACGACAAATATGAAATTAAATAAAAATACAATATAAGTTAGCTCAGCAAAGTCTTTAAACGATTGAGTGTAATGGTGGCCTTGAAAAAGGCCGTTTGTGTCCGCCCTCAGATGTTGTGTGAGGTGGTGCCGTCGGTCCGCAGACTGTGCCCTTACGGGCATTTGATGATGACGATGACCCGGCCGCTGATCTTAAGTAGGCGCCCAAGGTCCTTCAGCACCGCGGACTTTAGAGGCATGTCATCCTCCAGAGGAGTTGGCGGGACCCACACCCCAGGTTCCAACAGCCGGAGCCGGACTGTCTTCCCGCGGGGGTCGGCCGCGATGCTGTCCAGGTCCTTGGCGACCAGAGCGATGTCCGATCGGTCCCGGACTTCTCTTTGAAGGTTGGCCCGCTGGTTCCATGGCTATTCTGCGATGTGGTGGCTCCTCGCCGTCTGGTGGTGGACGATCTCGTAGGCCATGTTCACCTCATGCATTTTCATTTGAATGGTACGCTTAAGTGCGACCCAACGTACCGTACAGAATACACTGGTAGCTTCTTAAATCGCATAAGCTATGCTGATTCATCATTTTATTTTGCTAACCTATTCAAACAACTAATATTTGGTTTGGGCAAATATTTCTTAATAAAAAAAAATCATTGGGAAACAGAACACAGAAACTTATTTTATAAGTTCCTTAAAAAGAAGTTATAAATGTTAGTTTGTTTGGGAGCTCGTTAAATCTTTTAATTTAATATCATAATGTACTTTGTTAGTCAGTCTAAAAGAGGCTGCACTTATAGCTGCAAAACGAGTGAATGAAATGGTGGCCTTGAGAAAGGCCGTTTAGGACCAGCTCCTCCAGCTTAGTCGGACTCCCACATCGGCGTTGCTTTTCGTCTCTCTGTCTTCGGTACATTCTTTTTAAACATTAAATATGACCCAGTCTTGGGTATTGGCATCATGAATTTAGGCAGTCTTACCTTTATAATTTTATGTTCATCTAGAAAGATGACCATTCTAGGCTCTTTGGTCTGTTGCAGAAGTTTATACTTCTTCGACACCTTCAGTCTTTCAAATTTTGTACCCTCAGCGAACGGTTCCAAGTCGAAACTTGCTTTGGGTCTTGCCGCTCGGTTGTGTGTCGAGCACAAATCCTCGCCCAGCCTGCAGTACTTGCCACACGCCTCGCCCTTCTTCGCTCCTCTCTTCAACTCGTAGGTACACCGTGGAGCGTTCTTCACCCTGGGCGTCAACCGTATTTTCGGTGTACCGTAGGTCGAACTTCCCGTCGAAAGCTTGGGGTCAGTCCTTCTGATGTAGTCCCTGGTCTCTTCATCTGACGACTCCGAGAGGTCGGGACCAAAGTTCAGCGGACGTGCGATGTACTTCGGGGCGCTCGATGTAGGAGCCTCGTCTGCCGGATCGAAGATGGACTTCTTTGGCAGGATTGCTTGCACAGCTGCAGTAGTCTCTGAAGGGTCCATGTCTCCTGGCTTCAGTGGAATCAAGAGCGAATGGAAAATGCCCTAAGGTACAACACCAACGTACCGTATAGGAAACAAGGATAGTTAAGTTGATGAAAGACTTGTAATTTTCTTTACTCAAACCTTTAGCGCATTTAAAATAAACTATGTTGACCGAAAAATTAATGAAATTTACGGTTAAAATACATTACTTTGAGCCGGTATCTACTTGGCGTTGTGATTATTAACACATGAGGTGCTGCATTAAAATAGTAACGTAGCTACTGCATGAGTGCACAAACGACTTGAAAATTTGGTGGCCTTTAGAAAGGCCGTTTTGTCCACGGTGGAAACTAGATCCAGTAGGCGAATCCCTTCGGATAGCGAGGGTCCTGGCCTGGCTCGTCCTTCTTCAGGAACCTCGTAGAAGTGCTGGGCCACTCCATTGATCTCGGCAGCTGGACCCTCAACGTCTGCGTCGAATCCCTCACGAAAACCAGTCGACCTGATGTCTCGGTGTACAGCACTTCGTAGAGGCCTGGATCGAGACGCCACAGCCGGTGAATTGGAGGTGTGGAGGAGCTGAACCGAGCCAGTGGAGCTGCAAACCTCCGTTCCAACCTTGCCAGCTTCTTCTGCGGAGTCGTTGACAGTATTTCGGCCCAGGTGTCTTGGATAGGCGTGACGAGCTCCCACTGTCGAGTCATCTCAGCCAGAATCTCCTCCATGGGCGGCAAGTCTGCCCAAGTCACCCGCTTCTTTTGGACCGCGCCGTCAGAATTCTCGCTGGCCCTCTTCAGGATCGGGCGAGGAGCAGAGGTCGTTCCAGTCTGGTCCATCTTGGCTCTTCAGCGGTGCAGGAACAAGTGAAGGGAGCTCGACAAGCTCTCGGGTTTTGTCAACTCGCTCTGGCTTCCTATTGGTGCGCATGAATTACACTTACTCAGCATTTTTTCCGTGGCCTTTAGAAAGGCCGTTTCAAATGTCGGGAGGAACGGGAACCAAATACATTAGCCCAAAAGTTTTAATCGTTTAGGCCAGAACATGTTTAGCCCGATGAAAGTTCTAAAACAGTATTCTGTACGGTACGTAGCTAGGGGAAAGAATCGAGTGATTTTGACCGTGATGTTTAAACTTTTTCCGCCAATCTTTATAGAACATGGTCGGACATTGTTAGGGGAATAAAATAAAGTAGTTTGACCACGACGATTAAATATTTTCCGCCAAATATTTTGTGTGGATGCGTTGTTGTAGTTAGCGCAGTAGAATAAAGTTATTTTGGTGACAAGGTTAGAAATATCTTGCCAGCTTCATCGAGTTCATTCATTTTGACACAAATAATTTGCTTTGAGTACGGTAAGTAATGGAAATGGCCCTACAGCAGTGAAGTATCCCGCCAAAAGATCTCGTGACCGGTGAAATTTACAAAACCGATTTCTGTACAGTACGTAGTAAGGGGAACAAAATAAAGTTGTTTTGACCGCGAAGTTTAAAAGTTTTCCGCCAAACGTTATTTACTACGGTCGGGCATCGTCAGGGGAGCCAAATAAAGAAGTTTGACCGTGAGGTTTAAAAACTTTCTGCTAAATTTTAAGGAGACACATCCCTTTGTGTCACTATGATGCATAACAAATTTCGGTACACTTTTGTTGACTGAAATCGGTGGTAGTTAGTTGATAAAAATATAATGTGTTTAGAGCTGAAGACTTAACATTATTAATCCAAAACTTTGTGTTTTAAGTCTGTAGCAATTAGGGGGCCGATAAAGCGGTTTGACCGAGACAATTAAAAGTTCTGGGCGAAAGTAAGTGAGTGAAGTGGCATGATAAATAAGGAAAAAGAATTGTATTTTATATTCATTTTTGTATAATAATAATATATTGCACATCGAATAGTCCATTAGTTTTTGGATACGAATTATTTCAGCGTTCGACTTGATTGCAAAACGATTAATATTGGTGGCCTTTAGAAAGGCCGTTTTGTGGTATCAATTAAATTAAACTGATATCCACTTAGCGGTGACTCGCTGGCTCAGTTGTCCATCCGTTGGCATCCCAATCTCCAAGTACGTCTTCTTCGGACTCCGATGTGGAAGAGGTACGCCAGTGGGTAATGGCGTTTGCACGACGGTTCTCCCCAGAAGCAGCAAGGCCACTCTCTCTTCCGCATTGAAGTCCAGGAGACAATAAAGCCCGGGCTTGAGCTTCCACAGGCGGTGGGTCTTGACTCCCGGAAACGGTGATTTGGGCCGGCATCGTTCACCGGGCGTGATGGGTGAAATCGGCCTGCCTTCCGTTGTTGGGACGACCCCGGGAGCCGGAGCTGAAGTTGGTCCCGCCTGCAGAACATATTTCTCTGCGTAGTCTCTCTTCCCCCCAAGAATTTCTCGAAGAAGACTTTCGGCTCTCACGGCGTTGGAGGAGATGACAACCCGCTGAGGCAGAACTGGAGTGGGTGACGCCGGCTTGGTCCTCGTTCGATTCCGCACCGGAGATTTGGGGTTTTTAGCGGGCAACTGAGCAACGGGGTCCCTCCAAGGCATAACCATCTTCTTGGGCCGAGTAGGTTTCCTCAGAAGCATCGGTGGAGTCTTCTCTGTGGCTGGCATCCTCGGGATCTGGCTGGAGTGATGAATAATTCCGCAGCGTGGCCGTGGGGTAGTCATAAACTCTAGCTCGCTTCTGATTGGCCCAGCCGCTGAGCCAATGAGAGACGTCGATTTCTCGCTGAGTCAGCGGAAAAGTTGATAAAACCAGGAGCTGCTCTCGCCACAGCATCACTCCGGATCGAGCCGTCACGGGACCATCCAAGAAGCAGCTCCGACCTCTCCGGCCGACTTTTGGGACTCGGCGGACACCATCGGAGACACCGGGCATTCGGCGTTGTCTTCGGAGAAGCGCATCCCTACGTGGTATACCGCCTCGGAGCCAAAGCCAAGCGTGCACCCAAGCAGGTCAACTCGCTTGCGCCGCTCGATGTCTACGGAGGTTGCCGTCGAGTCACCGGGGTTGAGCGCCGCCCCTGTACCGAGGAATGTCGCCGTGCCTGGGAAAGACTACTCCGTACGAGGGCGAGAAGTTTCGGAGCCGCTGTGAGACGTTCCCTGGGCGTCAAGATCAGTTTGATCACGGGACCGTTAGGTCCCTTCCCTCGTTTGCACTTGGCCTCTGCGCTTGCCTTCTTTACTGTCCTTTCTTTGCATGGCTTTTGCGTGGGTTCTTTCTTATATTTTTACTAACTAACACTCAAGGGTACTTAAACTATGTTCCCTTACCTGATTCCTATCACACCCCCCAAAAACAAACATACCCGGGTGGTTCGCGCAGTGCGGTTTCTGCGGTCCCCCACACCTTGGTTCACTCGGTCGGCTGGCCTGCCCAGCTACGATGAACTGCCCCTATACTTGGCTGGTCGGCTGGCATGTCCGCTACAGTCAAGTTCCTTTTTTTTCTAAGTCCCAAATGACCTTGAACATGTTTGAACCTGCCCGGGGTAAAAATATTAGTTAAAGTCCGGGGAAACAAAATAATTATTAGTGGCGGACTAAATAATCTAAAGTGTCGGAGACTTACAGATGAAGCCCGCAGTAAAAATTTTGAGAGAAAGCCGAAACGGCCTTTCTAAAGGCCACGTTAGTAAACAGGATAAATCAAATAATTCAGATAGAAAAGTGAAATGATGGTGTATAAAAGAATAATGAAACTGGTCAGAAATAAAAATAGAATATTTGCATCAAATAATTGTGGTTAAGCGGAGTTTGTAGAGAAATAGAAAGGGGAAGAATGTTATTTATTGACCGGGTAGTTAAAACGGCCTCTGTGATTTGTTGAATCATAAAACCGGTTGAATAATTGTTCAATAATAAAATTTGATGAAATAAACTATGATTTGATATAAAAGTGTAAGTGATAAACGAAGAAAGAGCATAAAAAAAACCCTTGTAAAATAATCCCAAGTAAACGAATTATGTTGTGATCTAGTTTTAAATTAGTAGCAATTACCGCCGTTTGCAAGTTAATGGGGGAAGGAATTAAGCCTTACTAGCCTGATCGGCGCAACACCCGGGGGGGTTTGTAACTAAGGGGGGGGGGGGGGGGTCTGGGGGGGGCAAAGCCCCCCCCAGCGCGCTTATCTTATCTTATCTAAGATCTAAGATAAGATAAGAGATAAGATAAGATAACAGATAAGATAAGAGATAAGATAACCTTCCAAGAGGGACCACCCACGTCGAAATTATAAAAACTTCGTTTTTGCTCGTTTTTCTTCGTTTTTTTTTTGCAAAAAAATTGTAAATTCATGTATATTATCATTTTAGACAATTATTTAACACTATTTCATCATAAATAAACGTAAAATAAAGTGAAAATTAGGCCTCTCTGGTCTCTGCTTTAAGTTCAATAGCGTATTAGTGACGTCACACCACCACGTCACACCCGTGACGTCACACACTCCACCTCGTCACCGTATGACGTCACACATATGTCATCACACGTCACTAATACGTAACCACTGATTAAAAACCGCTGAATTTGCGTTTGTCCCAGGTCTCCCATAATGCCTCTACTTAGGCCTCAATTACAAATAAAAAAACTTACGTAAATTTATATCCAAATTTTGATGACTTGTTGTTAACAACTTTTTGTCTTCCTCTTCTTCCTTTCCGTCCCCTATTCGTTGGAGTTTCACTTCTTGATGAAGTGTTGTCTGTTGTCCCACTACCAACACTGGAGGTTTCATCCTAAAAATAAAATACCCCATTGTTTAATAATAACAAACAGTCAAACCTCCAAATAGCCAAAGAAAAATTAAATACCTGAAATCATCCATGATGGAAAACTTATAAAGAACCATCACAAAGTAGCCAAAGTCTTTAATGAACATTTTTTGTACATTGCCAAATCAGATCCGTCTCTGAGAGTAAATCGAACTATAGATAGGGATGCTTCCTTAATAGTACTGGCTCTGGTTAGTGAAGACAAGGTAGCCAGTGTTATTCAAAGGCTTGAAACAAAGCGATCAAATAACATAAATTGTATATCAATGTGGCTCTTAAAACAATGTCACAAGCCTCTCATAAAACCCTTAACTAAGTTAATAAATGCCTCTATCAAAAGTGGAATATTTCCCTCTAGTTTAAAACAAGCTAAAGTTGTTCCGATATTCAAGAAGAACGACCCTTGCGATCCAACCAACTATCGCCCAATTTCAATTCTACCTGTTGTAAGTAAAATATTTGAAAAATTATTTTTGGAAAGCCTTATAAATTTCTTGAATAAATTTCAAATTTTAGATTCTAACCAATTTAGATATAGGAAAAATTTATCTATAATCAATGCAGTAACAAGTTTTGTAGAGAATATTATCGAAGGTTTGGAAAAGAGGGAACATGCACTTGGAGTGTTTCTAGACCTTTCCAAGGCTTTTGATTGTGTACATTAAGGAACGCTTTTAGAGAACCTTTATTCAATATGTATAGGTGGTGTGCCTAATCAGTGGATAAACTCACACCCTACCTTGAGGGTCAAAAGCAGTATGTACAGGTAGCTGATTCAGAATCAAAAACATCACAATTAAATTCTGGAGTTCCAAAAGGTTCTATTTTGGGAGTAGTTCTCTTCCTCATTTATGTCAATGGCTTAAGCACATCAGTAAATAGGTTTAAATAAACGGTATCAGATAACTGACACATACTTTCTCCCAAGAATATGAAAAGGTGTTAAAAGCCTCAAAACATTAATGTCTTGATGGCTCAGTCGGATAGCCACCAGGTGAGCAGCACGAGTTTTTGCATCCAAAAATTGAGTTTTTTAACACATTTTGCTCTATAACTTTTGAACGTGCATTTTCCCGGAGATGCGGGTGGTGTCATTTTATTCAGCATTTTAAACTTAATAAACCACAAAAATTTAATCAAAATCGTTTTTGAGAAATTTTGATTTTTCACGTTTTTTGGGGGTTTTTAGGGGTGAACTACCCTTAAAAATCAAAAATTCAAAAAAATGAAAAAAACACCTGGAATTATTGTGGGTTTGAACCTACATACCAAGTTTCATCAAAATTGGACCATTTGGAAATTCTCTAGCTCTGTTTACATCCAGACACACAGACACACACACACACACACACACACACACACACACACACACACACACACACACACACACACACACACAGACATCACTCTGAAAACCACTTTTTTGGACCCAGGGGGCACCAAAATGGATAAATTTACAAACAATTCAAATTTTAAAATTTTGGCGAAACTAATACCTTCTCCATATACACAATAATAGGGGGAAAGGAGGCTCCAAAATGGATACATACATCATCAAAGGAATTGGAAAATTTTACGAATACAATACTTTCTCCATATACTATGGTATAGGGGGAGAAAGTAAAAAAGTAACACAATATGCTGATGATACAACCCTCTGCATTAGCGATTCTTCAGTATAAAACCTAGAAATTCAAACTTTTATTGACTTAAATTCATGTATCCAATTCTTCTCAGACAAGAACCTCAAGACTCATAGCTCAAAATATTGTGTTATAAACTTTTATCTTCGCCAGCAAGAAAACCTACTAACACCCAATGTTATGGTGGATGACGCTTTAGTAGAATAAGTGAGTTTTACTTGGTTTCTAGGAGTGCACATCGATAGCGAAGTGACATGGGAAAATCACATTGATTTTATCTGTGGAAAGATTCATTCTGGCCTGTTTGCTTTGCGTAAACTGTCAAACAATTGCTCTGAAACCGTTCTGAGAATGGCCTATTTTGGGTTAGTCTATCCTTTCTTGACATATGGAATTTGTGTTTGGGGAGGGTGAGCCAAAAAATAAATTTGAAAAGGTTTTTAAACTCCAAAAAACATCTGTAAGAATCTTAAAAAATTGGATTATAGAGAGACTTGCAGAGATGCATTTAAGAAACTTGAATTTTTTACTTTGGCCAGTCTTTACATCCTTGAGGCAGCTTGTTTTAGAAAATTCAAATGCGAACTGAAAAGGGGACAACATATTCATCATTATGAAACCAGAAGTAAGGATATTTTTCAGCCTGAAAGGCAAAGGACTACAGCTTTTGAACATCTACCATCACAAGTCAGCATAAGTTCTGAATCATCTGCCAAACTCACTAAAAAGTATCAATGACCATTAAAATTTCAAATCTTGTTTGAAAAAATTGCTGTTGTCAATGGCATTCTACTCATTAGATGAGTTCTTTGCCCACCGTTGGAGTAACTGGTTGTTTTTTTTATATTTATTTATTTATTTATTTATTTTAAAGACGGTCTGTATTAAGTATACAAATACAGTAAAACCTCGATAGTTCGACAAGGTCCATGACAACTTAACATGTTAATAAAGACTGTTTGTGTCCATATTGGAGACTGACAAAGGTGAAAATGGAGACAAAGTGGCGAATGATTTGAATATTGGTTATGTTAAAGTTCAATTAAGTTATGATTTCATTAAAATTTAGTGTTTCCTCAATTCAAATCATGATTTTTACACTCCCATTGTTAAGATTTCCTATATACTCCCTATAGTTCGACATTTTGATAGTTCGATGCCCTCTTGGTCCACAAAGTGTCGAACTATCAAGGTTCTACTGTAACAATTTTTTTTACTTCTCTTTTAACAAAAACTAATTTTCAAGTCATATTGGTTCATTTTAGCGAATTTCCTTATAGGGAATACGCTATTACGGTAGGAGCCATGGTAAGACCTAAGCCCGGGACCATGTTACTTTTTCATTTTGAGGTCCCCAGAAGCCAAAAATACCGTTCGTTCATTTTCATATATATAGCTACATTTTAAGAAAAATCTTAAAATTTCATGATAACACTATATTTTGCATTACGCGTCATCAGGTGTATAAAATATAAAAATTGTAAAAAAACTAACAACTAAAACATTTTTAAATAAACATCAAAACTTAAACATAAAATTAAGCAATAATATAAATAAAGATCATGTGTAGATTTTCTAGAAGTCATTCTAATCATCTCAGGTTCAGTCCATTAGGAAATTTTGATTTCATAACCATTTGGTGAGCCTGCTCCATATATCTGAGGTCTTGTACAGTGGAATCTGAACCGAGTTGACGGATTGGTAATATGCTATATAACTCCTCAAACTGTTCGTTATGATCTTCTGCATGTTTGACTAATGGCTGTTCTGTCTTTTTGTGGTTAAATGCAAATCTGTGGCCAGTGATCCTTGTTCTTAACGAGTTTATTGTTGATCCTATATAATCTTTTTGGCATTGATTGCATTTAATCTGATAAACAATGTTTGAGGAGTCACATGAGAGATGGTCTTTGATTTTGTATGATTTTTTGTAGAGTGGCTTGTAAAGGAAGATGAGCCCGTGAACATCTTACAAACAAGGCATCTAGGTTTATTACAAGGCTCTGCTTTTTTCTTCTTAAAATTTTTACTTTTATTTTCACTGGTGGTAAGGGGAAGTTTTGGTCTTGATAATATTTCTTTGAGGACTGGAGGTCTTTTGAAGATAATTCTTGGTACTCTTTTAAATATGTCGTTAGCAGAAGATGATTGCTGTAAGATGTTAAAAGCAATTTTAAGAATATTATTTAGTTTATACAAACCTGGATGGTAGGTTGTAATAAACTTAGGATCATCTTTATTAAAATTTGTGGTTTGAGAGGTATTAAAATTCTTAGGGTTAAGTTTACTGTTCAATAACTTTCTTGGATAACCTCTCTTACCAAAAGCTACCAATAAATTATCTATATATTTCTCCACATCTTTTCGTTCAGAACATAAATTTATAGCTCTCTTCGCTAGTCCTTTTGGGATTGCTTTCTTGACATGTGGAGGATGACAACTATCATAGTGAAGGTATTGGAACGAATTTGTATTCTTTATATTGATAGTTGACTTCAAAATTCCTTTTTCAATATCAATTTTGACATCTAAAAATGTTACCGTAGTCTTGGAAATATTCCATGTGTACTTTAAGTTATTGAAGCTGTTAAGAGAATCCAGAAACTGGTCAAGTTTTTCACGACCAAATGTCCATATCATAAATATATCGTCAATGTAGCGTTTCCAGAATATAGGCCTGTATGGTTGAGAGTTCAAAAAGTTTTCTTCCAATTTTCCCATATAAAGATTGGCATAACTCGGAGCCATTCTGGTTCCCATGGCCGTACCTTGAAGTTGTAGGTAGTAAGAGTTCTGGAATCGGAAGCAGTTCATTGTCAGGATAAAGTTAATCAGTGAAATTAAAAATTTGGTTGAAGGGGACTTGGTAGCTCTTTTTTCTAGGTAATATTCTGCAGCTTCTTTCCCTTCAGTGTGTGAGATATTCGTGTATAAGGAAGTAACATCAATCGTAACCAAAAGAGTGTCTTCAGGCAATGGTTGTCCAACACTTTTCAGTTTATCCAAAAAATCATTTGAGTTCTTTACATAACTTGGTAAATCTTTTACTGAATCTTGAAGATTTGAATCTACAAATGCAGAGATTCGTTCTATAGGACATGAGATCGATGATACAATTGGTCGTCCTGGTGGAGGTATAACTCCCTTGTGTAGTTTTGGTAGTATATAAAAAATTGGTGTCTTTGGATTTTTTTGAATTAGTAGATTTATCGACTTTTCACTTATCCCTTCTTTTGGACCATTTCTTTTGATATATTTTTCTATATCTTTTGAGAACTTTTCTGTCATATCATTATCTAATAGTTTATATGTTGAGCAGTCATCCAATTGCCTTTTAGCCTCTTTAATGTAATCTTCTGTGTTCATTATGACTGACATGTCTCCTTTGTCAGCTGGCAGAATAATGATATTTTTGTTGTTTCGTAATTTAGTAATAGCTTTGCGTTCTTCAACCGATAGATTGTCATATTTTGGTAGGTTGTCTTGGAAACTAGGATCAGACACATTTGACAGTATCACATTAAGAAATTGTTCAATGGGGTGGTCGGGGTTTAGATGTTGGGGTTCATAGTCAGATTTATGCTTGAATTTGATCAAACATTGTTCAATATCACCAGCATTATTTGCATTTCCATTATTATTGTCACATTTGTTTAGTAAGTGATATCTATTTCTTACTTTTTTTGCAAACTCTAATGCATCTGATACTAATTTCATGTGGTCAAATTGGGGGGTGGGAGCAAAGTTGAGTCCTTTCTCTATTACTTTTATTTCATCATCATTTAGTTCATAATTAGACAAGTTTAAATGACATTTTTTAGTATCCTTAATAGACAATGAACTGTTAGGATTATTGTCTATATTAACTGTTGTAGTTTTTTGTGGTAGAACATCTTTGAAAAGTTTTCTAATGTTAGACAAGGCGTCTTGTATTGCATTATTAGCGAATTTCCCATAGGGAATAAGCTTTTACCGTAGGTCTCATGGTAAGACCTAAGTTCGGGACCATGTTACTTTTTCGTTTTTAGGTGCCCAGAGACCAAAAATAATAGTCATTAAAAATTTTATATATATATATATGTATATATATATGTATATATATATGTATATATATATGTACATATATATATATATATATATTTGTGTGTATATGTGTCCCTAGACACGATAACTCTCGTAAAAATGGTCCAATCGACACCAAATTTGGTAGAGATGTGTAATCCTACGTTTATTCGGATGAGTTCGAAAACCAGACCGATCGACCTACCGGAAGGGGTAGTTTTGGGGGGTTTTGTACCCCAAAAATAAGTTTTTTGCATTTTTCATATGTAAATTTTAAATTTTTATTTTGACCATTGGATTTAGCTCAAAAAAACACACAATTTAGTATTTTGAAGCTTTGCTCTATCTCCATTGGTTACCGAGATATTACAAAGTCTAAAGACAGTACATTGTCTTTTAGGGCTCCAATGTTAATCTTATGGAGAATAAGGATGTGTTAATATTTCACTTATTAACCAATATTTTTGGATGAAACTTGGTATTTAGCTTCATTTGGTTGAGATTCATCCATTTAAGGTAAAAAATCTTGGTTTTTGTACTTATCATGGCAGCAAACCTGCATACTCTTTCCCCATGTTAATCATATGGAGAATAGGCAAACTCTTTTATTTATGGACAGATATTGATGAAACTTACTATATGTCTTTATATGGTCGAAATAAATTTTTTCTATGCTAAAAACCTACTTTTAGTGTCCCCCATGGCAGCACACCTGCATACTCTTTCCCTATATTTATCTTAAGGAGAATAGACATTTACTTCCCTATTTATGAGCACGTGATGAAATTTTGTTTACAAGTTTAGCTGGTCGAAATTAATATTAC
Organism: Neoaliturus tenellus; assembly: GCA_030545055.2. Lineage (NCBI taxonomy): Eukaryota > Metazoa > Arthropoda > Insecta > Hemiptera > Cicadellidae > Neoaliturus > Neoaliturus tenellus. Next base: position 190,830,494 of record CM061533.1, on the reverse strand, counting down.
TAATTTGGAAATTCGCTGAGTACGCAGGTCTGCTGCGACGGGGGGTATTGTAATTAATTTGTTCACAATACAATATTTGGGCATTGTCCACCTGATCCAATTCATTAGTTGTTGCCTGACTTTTTCTTAATACATCCAGCTTTTTAAGGTGGTTTTTTGCCTTCTGGCTCATAAAACCTATAGCTTCCCGGTTAATTTTATCTAGTTCTTGTCCAATTTCCGGGTACTGACTTATTATTAGACTATTAAACTTAGACACCTGTGCCTGGTGAATCTTTATTAATTTGACTCAAGTACATTTGATGCACAGTATGAGTTAAAATCATGTTGGTGTTCACTGCTATTATTTTCACAGCATTATGCATGCACTTTGGGAGTCCTGAAAGTGGAAACTTGATTGTCAATCCCTTGGGTGTTAAGCCTAGGTGAATGCAAGCTGATAAAAAAAGAACATGGAGGTAGCACTTAGCTAATTTCATTGTATGAAATTGAAATTGATTGACCCAAAAATCTTTCATTCCTTAATGAAGATATTGAATATTTGGTAAAAAAATCAGAACAAAAAACGAAACGAAACAAAACAAAATTGTATATGTGTCAATAGACTTACTGTTTTTTTCTTTAAGGGGATGCCTTCAGCTATATAGAGGCTACATTTTAAGAAAAATCTTAAAATTTCATGATAACACTATATTTCGCATTACGCGTCATCAGGTGTATAAAATATAAAAATTGTAAAAAAACTAACAACTAAAACATTTTTAAATAAACATCAAAACTTAAACATAAAATTAAACAATAATATAAATAAAGATCATGTGTAGATTTTCTAGAAGTCATTCTAATCATCTCAGGTTCAGTCCATTAGGAAATTTTGATTTCATAACCATTTGGTGAGCCTGCTCCATATATCTGAGGTCTTGTACAGTGGAATCTGAACCGAGTTGACGGATTGGTAATATGCTATATAACTCCTCAAACTGTTCGTTATGATCTTCTGCATGTTTGACTAATGGCTGTTCTGTCTTTTTGTGGTTAAATGCAAATCTGTGGCCAGTGATCCTTGTTCTTAACGAGTTTATTGTTGATCCTATATAATCTTTTTGGCATTGATTGCATTTAATCTGATAAACAATGTTTGAGGAGTCACATGAGAGATGGTCTTTGATTTTGTATGATTTTTTTGTAGAGTGGCTTGTAAAGGAAGATGAGCCCGTGAACATCTTACAAACAAGGCATCTAGGTTTATTACAAGGCTCTGCTTTTTTCTTCTTAAAATTTTTACTTTTATTTTCACTGGTGGTAAGGGGAAGTTTTGGTCTTGATAATATTTCTTTGAGGACTGGAGGTCTTTTGAAGATAATTCTTGGTACTCTTTTAAATGTGTCGTTAGCAGAAGATGATTGCTGTAAGATGTTAAAAGCAATTTTAAGAATATTATTTAGTTTATACAAACCTGGATGGTAGGTTGTAATAAACTTAGGATCATCTTTATTAAAATTTGTGGTTTGAGAGGTATTAAAATTCTTAGGGTTAAGTTTACTGTTCAATAACTTTCTTGGATAACCTCTCTTACCAAAAGCTACCAATAAATTATCTATATATTTCTCCACATCTTTTCGTTCAGAACATAAATTTATAGCTCTCTTCGCTAGTCCTTTTGGGATTGCTTTCTTGACATGTGGAGGATGACAACTATCATAGTGAAGGTATTGGAACGTATTTGTATTCTTTATATTGATAGTTGACTTCAAAATTCCTTTTTCAATATCAATTTTGACATCTAAAAATGTTACCGTAGTCTTGGAAATATTCCATGTGTACTTTAAGTTATTGAAGCTGTTAAGAGAATCCAGAAACTGGTCAAGTTTTTCACGACCAAATGTCCATATCATAAATATATCGTCGATGTAGCGTTTCCAGAATATAGGCCTGTATGGTTGAGAGTTCAAAAAGTTTTCTTCCAATTTTCCCATATAAAGATTGGCATAACTCGGAGCCATTCTGGTTCCCATGGCCGTACCTTGAAGTTGTAGGTAGTAAGAGTTCTGGAATCGGAAGCAGTTCATTGTCAGGATAAAGTTAATCAGTGAAATTAAAAATTTGGTTGAAGGGGACTTGGTAGCTCTTTTTTCTAGGTAATATTCTGCAGCTTCTTTCCCTTCAGTGTGTGAGATATTCGTGTATAAGGAAGTAACATCAATCGTAACCAAAAGAGTGTCTTCAGGCAATGGTTGTCCAACACTTTTCAGTTTATCCAAAAAATCATTTGAGTTCTTTACATAACTTGGTAAATCTTTTACTGAATCTTGAAGATTTGAATCTACAAATGCAGAGATTCGTTCTGTAGGACATGAGATCGATGATACAATTGGTCGTCCTGGTGGAGGTATAACTCCCTTGTGTAGTTTTGGTAGTATATAAAAAATTGGTGTCTTTGGATTTTTTTGAATTAGTAGATTTATCGACTTTTCACTTATCCCTTCTTTTGGACCATTTCTTTTGATATATTTTTCTATATCTTTTGAGAACTTTTCTGTCATATCATTATCTAATAGTTTATATGTTGAGCAGTCATCCAATTGCCTTTTAGCCTCTTTAATGTAATCTTCTGTGTTCATTATGACTGACATGTCTCCTTTGTCAGCTGGCAGAATAATGATATTTTTGTTGTTTCGTAATTTAGTAATAGCTTTGCGTTCTTCAACCGATAGATTGTCATATTTTGGTAGGTTGTCTTGGAAACTAGGATCAGACACATTTGACAGTATCACATTAAGAAATTGTTCAATGGGGTGGTCGGGGTTTAGATGTTGGGGTTCATAGTCAGATTTATGCTTGAATTTGATCAAACATTGTTCAATATCACCAGCATTATTTGCATTTCCATTATTATTGTCACATTTGTTTAGTAAGTGATATCTATTTCTTACTTTTTTTGCAAACTCTAATGCATCTGATACTAATTTCATGTGGTCAAATTGGGGGGTGGGAGCAAAGTTGAGTCCTTTCTCTATTACTTTTATTTCATCATCATTTAGTTCATAATTAGACAAGTTTAAATGACATTTTTTAGTATCCTTAATAGACAATGAACTGTTAGGATTATTGTCTATATTAACTGTTGTAGTTTTTTGTGGTAGAACATCTTTGAAAAGTTTTCTAATGTTAGACAAGGCGTCTTGTATTGCATTATTAGCGAATTTCCCATAGGGAATAAGCTTTTACCGTAGGTCTCATGGTAAGACCTAAGTTCGGGACCATGTTACTTTTTCGTTTTTAGGTGCCCAGAGACCAAAAATAATAGTCATTAAAAATTTTATATATATATATATATGTATATATATATGTATATATATATGTACATATATATATATATATATATATATTTGTGTGTATATGTGTCCCTAGACACGATAACTCTCGTAAAAATGGTCCAATCGACACCAAATTTGGTAGAGATGTGTAATCCTACGTTTATTCGGATGAGTTCGAAAACCAGACCGATCGACCTACCGGAAGGGGTAGTTTTGGGGGGTTTTGTACCCCAAAAATAAGTTTTTTGCATTTTTCATATGTAAATTTTAAATTTTTATTTTGACCATTGGATTTAGCTCAAAAAAACACACAATTTAGTATTTTGAAGCTTTGCTCTATCTCCATTGGTTACCGAGATATTACAAAGTCTAAAGACAGTACATTGTCTTTTAGGGCTCCAATGTTAATCTTATGGAGAATAAGGATGTGTTAATATTTCACTTATTAACCAATATTTTTGGATGAAACTTGGTATTTAGCTTCATTTGGTTGAGATTCATCCATTTAAGGTAAAAAATCTTGGTTTTTGTACTTATCATGGCAGCAAACCTGCATACTCTTTCCCCATGTTAATCATATGGAGAATAGGCAAACTCTTTTATTTATGGACAGATATTGATGAAACTTACTATATGTCTTTATATGGTCGAAATAAATTTTTTCTATGCTAAAAACCTACTTTTAGTGTCCCCCATGGCAGCACACCTGCATACTCTTTCCCTATATTTATCTTAAGGAGAATAGACATTTACTTCCCTATTTATGAGCACGTGATGAAATTTTGTTTACAAGTTTAGCTGGTCGAAATTAATATTACTAATTTGGAAATTCGCTGAGTACGCAGGTCTGCTGCGACGGGGGGTATTGTAATTAATTTGTTCACAATACAATATTTGGGCATTGTCCACCTGATCCAATTCATTAGTTGTTGCCTGACTTTTTCTTAATACATCCAGCTTTTTAAGGTGGTTTTTTGCCTTCTGGCTCATAAAACCTATAGCTTCCCGGTTAATTTTATCTAGTTCTTGTCCAATTTCCGGGTACTGACTTATTATTAGACTATTAAACTTAGACACCTGTGCCTGGTGAATCTTTATTAATTTGACTCAAGTACATTTGATGCACAGTATGAGTTAAAATCATGTTGGTGTTCACTGCTATTATTTTCACAGCATTATGCATGCACTTTGGGAGTCCTGAAAGTGGAAACTTGATTGTCAATCCCTTGGGTGTTAAGCCTAGGTGAATGCAAGCTGATAAAAAAAGAACATGGAGGTAGCACTTAGCTAATTTCATTGTATGAAATTGAAATTGATTGACCCAAAAATCTTTCATTCCTTAATGAAGATATTGAATATTTGGTAAAAAAATCAGAACAAAAAACGAAACGAAACAAAACAAAATTGTATATGTGTCAATAGACTTACTGTTTTTTTCTTTAAGGGGATGCCTTCAGCTATATAGAGGCTACATTTTAAGAAAAATCTTAAAATTTCATGATAACACTATATTTCGCATTACGCGTCATCAGGTGTATAAAATATAAAAATTGTAAAAAAACTAACAACTAAAACATTTTTAAATAAACATCAAAACTTAAACATAAAATTAAACAATAATATAAATAAAGATCATGTGTAGATTTTCTAGAAGTCATTCTAATCATCTCAGGTTCAGTCCATTAGGAAATTTTGATTTCATAACCATTTGGTGAGCCTGCTCCATATATCTGAGGTCTTGTACAGTGGAATCTGAACCGAGTTGACGGATTGGTAATATGCTATATAACTCCTCAAACTGTTCGTTATGATCTTCTGCATGTTTGACTAATGGCTGTTCTGTCTTTTTGTGGTTAAATGCAAATCTGTGGCCAGTGATCCTTGTTCTTAACGAGTTTATTGTTGATCCTATATAATCTTTTTGGCATTGATTGCATTTAATCTGATAAACAATGTTTGAGGAGTCACATGAGAGATGGTCTTTGATTTTGTATGATTTTTTTGTAGAGTGGCTTGTAAAGGAAGATGAGCCCGTGAACATCTTACAAACAAGGCATCTAGGTTTATTACAAGGCTCTGCTTTTTTCTTCTTAAAATTTTTACTTTTATTTTCACTGGTGGTAAGGGGAAGTTTTGGTCTTGATAATATTTCTTTGAGGACTGGAGGTCTTTTGAAGATAATTCTTGGTACTCTTTTAAATGTGTCGTTAGCAGAAGATGATTGCTGTAAGATGTTAAAAGCAATTTTAAGAATATTATTTAGTTTATACAAACCTGGATGGTAGGTTGTAATAAACTTAGGATCATCTTTATTAAAATTTGTGGTTTGAGAGGTATTAAAATTCTTAGGGTTAAGTTTACTGTTCAATAACTTTCTTGGATAACCTCTCTTACCAAAAGCTACCAATAAATTATCTATATATTTCTCCACATCTTTTCGTTCAGAACATAAATTTATAGCTCTCTTCGCTAGTCCTTTTGGGATTGCTTTCTTGACATGTGGAGGATGACAACTATCATAGTGAAGGTATTGGAACGTATTTGTATTCTTTATATTGATAGTTGACTTCAAAATTCCTTTTTCAATATCAATTTTGACATCTAAAAATGTTACCGTAGTCTTGGAAATATTCCATGTGTACTTTAAGTTATTGAAGCTGTTAAGAGAATCCAGAAACTGGTCAAGTTTTTCACGACCAAATGTCCATATCATAAATATATCGTCGATGTAGCGTTTCCAGAATATAGGCCTGTATGGTTGAGAGTTCAAAAAGTTTTCTTCCAATTTTCCCATATAAAGATTGGCATAACTCGGAGCCATTCTGGTTCCCATGGCCGTACCTTGAAGTTGTAGGTAGTAAGAGTTCTGGAATCGGAAGCAGTTCATTGTCAGGATAAAGTTAATCAGTGAAATTAAAAATTTGGTTGAAGGGGACTTGGTAGCTCTTTTTTCTAGGTAATATTCTGCAGCTTCTTTCCCTTCAGTGTGTGAGATATTCGTGTATAAGGAAGTAACATCAATCGTAACCAAAAGAGTGTCTTCAGGCAATGGTTGTCCAACACTTTTCAGTTTATCCAAAAAATCATTTGAGTTCTTTACATAACTTGGTAAATCTTTTACTGAATCTTGAAGATTTGAATCTACAAATGCAGAGATTCGTTCTGTAGGACATGAGATCGATGATACAATTGGTCGTCCTGGTGGAGGTATAACTCCCTTGTGTAGTTTTGGTAGTATATAAAAAATTGGTGTCTTTGGATTTTTTTGAATTAGTAGATTTATCGACTTTTCACTTATCCCTTCTTTTGGACCATTTCTTTTGATATATTTTTCTATATCTTTTGAGAACTTTTCTGTCATATCATTATCTAATAGTTTATATGTTGAGCAGTCATCCAATTGCCTTTTAGCCTCTTTAATGTAATCTTCTGTGTTCATTATGACTGACATGTCTCCTTTGTCAGCTGGCAGAATAATGATATTTTTGTTGTTTCGTAATTTAGTAATAGCTTTGCGTTCTTCAACCGATAGATTGTCATATTTTGGTAGGTTGTCTTGGAAACTAGGATCAGACACATTTGACAGTATCACATTAAGAAATTGTTCAATGGGGTGGTCGGGGTTTAGATGTTGGGGTTCATAGTCAGATTTATGCTTGAATTTGATCAAACATTGTTCAATATCACCAGCATTATTTGCATTTCCATTATTATTGTCACATTTGTTTAGTAAGTGATATCTATTTCTTACTTTTTTTGCAAACTCTAATGCATCTGATACTAATTTCATGTGGTCAAATTGGGGGGTGGGAGCAAAGTTGAGTCCTTTCTCTATTACTTTTATTTCATCATCATTTAGTTCATAATTAGACAAGTTTAAATGACATTTTTTAGTATCCTTAATAGACAATGAACTGTTAGGATTATTGTCTATATTAACTGTTGTAGTTTTTTGTGGTAGAACATCTTTGAAAAGTTTTCTAATGTTAGACAAGGCGTCTTGTATTGCATTATTAGCGAATTTCCCATAGGGAATAAGCTTTTACCGTAGGTCTCATGGTAAGACCTAAGTTCGGGACCATGTTACTTTTTCGTTTTTAGGTGCCCAGAGACCAAAAATAATAGTCATTAAAAATTTTATATATATATATATGTATATGTATATGTATATATATATGTACATATATATATATATATATATATTTGTGTGTATATGTGTCCCTAGACACGATAACTCTCGTAAAAATGGTCCAATCGACACCAAATTTGTTAGAGATGTGTAATCCTACGTTTATTCGGATGAGTTCGAAAACCAGACCGATCGACCTACCGGAAGGGGTAGTTTTGGGGGGTTTTGTACCCCAAAAATAAGTTTTTTGCATTTTTCATATGTAAATTTTAAATTTTTATTTTGACCATTGGATTTAGCTCAAAAAAACACACAATTTAGTATTTTGAAGCTTTGCTCTATCTCCATTGGTTACCGAGATATTACAAAGTCTAAAGACAGTACATTGTCTTTTAGGGCTCCAATGTTAATCTTATGGAGAATAAGGATGTGTTAATATTTCACTTATTAACCAATATTTTTGGATGAAACTTGGTATTTAGCTTCATTTGGTTGAGATTCATCCATTTAAGGTAAAAAATCTTGGTTTTTGTACTTATCATGGCAGCAAACCTGCATACTCTTTCCCCATGTTAATCATATGGAGAATAGGCAAACTCTTTTATTTATGGACAGATATTGATGAAACTTACTATATGTCTTTATATGGTCGAAATAAATTTTTTCTATGCTAAAAACCTACTTTTAGTGTCCCCCATGGCAGCACACCTGCATACTCTTTCCCTATATTTATCTTAAGGAGAATAGACATTTACTTCCCTATTTATGAGCACGTGATGAAATTTTGTTTACAAGTTTAGCTGGTCGAAATTAATATTACTAATTTGGAAATTCGCTGAGTACGCAGGTCTGCTGCGACGGGGGGTATTGTAATTAATTTGTTCACAATACAATATTTGGGCATTGTCCACCTGATCCAATTCATTAGTTGTTGCCTGACTTTTTCTTAATACATCCAGCTTTTTAAGGTGGTTTTTTGCCTTCTGGCTCATAAAACCTATAGCTTCCCGGTTAATTTTATCTAGTTCTTGTCCAATTTCCGGGTACTGACTTATTATTAGACTATTAAACTTAGACACCTGTGCCTGGTGAATCTTTATTAATTTGACTCAAGTACATTTGATGCACAGTATGAGTTAAAATCATGTTGGTGTTCACTGCTATTATTTTCACAGCATTATGCATGCACTTTGGGAGTCCTGAAAGTGGAAACTTGATTGTCAATCCCTTGGGTGTTAAGCCTAGGTGAATGCAAGCTGATAAAAAAAGAACATGGAGGTAGCACTTAGCTAATTTCATTGTATGAAATTGAAATTGATTGACCCAAAAATCTTTCATTCCTTAATGAAGATATTGAATATTTGGTAAAAAAATCAGAACAAAAAACGAAACGAAACAAAACAAAATTGTATATGTGTCAATAGACTTACTGTTTTTTTCTTTAAGGGGATGCCTTCAGCTATATAGAGGCTACATTTTAAGAAAAATCTTAAAATTTCATGATAACACTATATTTCGCATTACGCGTCATCAGGTGTATAAAATATAAAAATTGTAAAAAAACTAACAACTAAAACATTTTTAAATAAACATCAAAACTTAAACATAAAATTAAACAATAATATAAATAAAGATCATGTGTAGATTTTCTAGAAGTCATTCTAATCATCTCAGGTTCAGTCCATTAGGAAATTTTGATTTCATAACCATTTGGTGAGCCTGCTCCATATATCTGAGGTCTTGTACAGTGGAATCTGAACCGAGTTGACGGATTGGTAATATGCTATATAACTCCTCAAACTGTTCGTTATGATCTTCTGCATGTTTGACTAATGGCTGTTCTGTCTTTTTGTGGTTAAATGCAAATCTGTGGCCAGTGATCCTTGTTCTTAACGAGTTTATTGTTGATCCTATATAATCTTTTTGGCATTGATTGCATTTAATCTGATAAACAATGTTTGAGGAGTCACATGAGAGATGGTCTTTGATTTTGTATGATTTTTTTGTAGAGTGGCTTGTAAAGGAAGATGAGCCCGTGAACATCTTACAAACAAGGCATCTAGGTTTATTACAAGGCTCTGCTTTTTTCTTCTTAAAATTTTTACTTTTATTTTCACTGGTGGTAAGGGGAAGTTTTGGTCTTGATAATATTTCTTTGAGGACTGGAGGTCTTTTGAAGATAATTCTTGGTACTCTTTTAAATGTGTCGTTAGCAGAAGATGATTGCTGTAAGATGTTAAAAGCAATTTTAAGAATATTATTTAGTTTATACAAACCTGGATGGTAGGTTGTAATAAACTTAGGATCATCTTTATTAAAATTTGTGGTTTGAGAGGTATTAAAATTCTTAGGGTTAAGTTTACTGTTCAATAACTTTCTTGGATAACCTCTCTTACCAAAAGCTACCAATAAATTATCTATATATTTCTCCACATCTTTTCGTTCAGAACATAAATTTATAGCTCTCTTCGCTAGTCCTTTTGGGATTGCTTTCTTGACATGTGGAGGATGACAACTATCATAGTGAAGGTATTGGAACGTATTTGTATTCTTTATATTGATAGTTGACTTCAAAATTCCTTTTTCAATATCAATTTTGACATCTAAAAATGTTACCGTAGTCTTGGAAATATTCCATGTGTACTTTAAGTTATTGAAGCTGTTAAGAGAATCCAGAAACTGGTCAAGTTTTTCACGACCAAATGTCCATATCATAAATATATCGTCGATGTAGCGTTTCCAGAATATAGGCCTGTATGGTTGAGAGTTCAAAAAGTTTTCTTCCAATTTTCCCATATAAAGATTGGCATAACTCGGAGCCATTCTGGTTCCCATGGCCGTACCTTGAAGTTGTAGGTAGTAAGAGTTCTGGAATCGGAAGCAGTTCATTGTCAGGATAAAGTTAATCAGTGAAATTAAAAATTTGGTTGAAGGGGACTTGGTAGCTCTTTTTTCTAGGTAATATTCTGCAGCTTCTTTCCCTTCAGTGTGTGAGATATTCGTGTATAAGGAAGTAACATCAATCGTAACCAAAAGAGTGTCTTCAGGCAATAGTTGTCCAACACTTTTCAGTTTATCCAAAAAATCATTTGAGTTCTTTACATAACTTGGTAAATCTTTTACTGAATCTTGAAGATTTGAATCTACAAATGCAGAGATTCGTTCTGTAGGACATGAGATCGATGATACAATTGGTCGTCCTGGTGGAGGTATAACTCCCTTGTGTAGTTTTGGTAGTATATAAAAAATTGGTGTCTTTGGATTTTTTTGAATTAGTAGATTTATCGACTTTTCACTTATCCCTTCTTTTGGACCATTTCTTTTGATATATTTTTTTATATCTTTTGAGAACTTTTCTGTCATATCATTATCTAATAGTTTATATGTTGAGCAGTCATCCAATTGCCTTTTAGCCTCTTTAATGTAATCTTCTGTGTTCATTATGACTGACATGTCTCCTTTGTCAGCTGGCAGAATAATGATATTTTTGTTGTTTCGTAATTTAGTAATAGCTTTGCGTTCTTCAACCGATAGATTGTCATATTTTGGTAGGTTGTCTTGGAAACTAGGATCAGACACATTTGACAGTATCACATTAAGAAATTGTTCAATGGGGTGGTCGGGGTTTAGATGTTGGGGTTCATAGTCAGATTTATGCTTGAATTTGATCAAACATTGTTCAATATCACCAGCATTATTTGCATTTCCATTATTATTGTCACATTTGTTTAGTAAGTGATATCTATTTCTTACTTTTTTTGCAAACTCTAATGCATCTGATACTAATTTCATGTGGTCAAATTGGGGGGTGGGAGCAAAGTTGAGTCCTTTCTCTATTACTTTTATTTCATCATCATTTAGTTCATAATTAGACAAGTTTAAATGACATTTTTTAGTATCCTTAATAGACAATGAACTGTTAGGATTATTGTCTATATTAACTGTTGTAGTTTTTTGTGGTAGAACATCTTTGAAAAGTTTTCTAATGTTAGACAAGGCGTCTTGTATTGCATTATTAGCGAATTTCCCATAGGGAATAAGCTTTTACCGTAGGTCTCATGGTAAGACCTAAGTTCGGGACCATGTTACTTTTTCGTTTTTAGGTGCCCAGAGACCAAAAATAATAGTCATTAAAAATTTTATATATATATATATGTATATATATATGTATATATATATGTACATATATATATATATATATTTGTGTGTATATGTGTCCCTAGACACGATAACTCTCGTAAAAATGGTCCAATCGACACCAAATTTGGTAGAGATGTGTAATCCTACGTTTATTCGGATGAGTTCGAAAACCAGACCGATCGACCTACCGGAAGGGGTAGTTTTGGGGGGTTTTGTACCCCAAAAATAAGTTTTTTGCATTTTTCATATGTAAATTTTAAATTTTTATTTTGACCATTGGATTTAGCTCAAAAAAACACACAATTTAGTATTTTGAAGCTTTGCTCTATCTCCATTGGTTACCGAGATATTACAAAGTCTAAAGACAGTACATTGTCTTTTAGGGCTCCAATGTTAATCTTATGGAGAATAAGGATGTGTTAATATTTCACTTATTAACCAATATTTTTGGATGAAACTTGGTATTTAGCTTCATTTGGTTGAGATTCATCCATTTAAGGTAAAAAATCTTGGTTTTTGTACTTATCATGGCAGCAAACCTGCATACTCTTTCCCCATGTTAATCATATGGAGAATAGGCAAACTCTTTTATTTATGGACAGATATTGATGAAACTTACTATATGTCTTTATATGGTCGAAATAAATTTTTTCTATGCTAAAAACCTACTTTTAGTGTCCCCCATGGCAGCACACCTGCATACTCTTTCCCTATATTTATCTTAAGGAGAATAGACATTTACTTCCCTATTTATGAGCACGTGATGAAATTTTGTTTACAAGTTTAGCTGGTCGAAATTAATATTACTAATTTGGAAATTCGCTGAGTACGCAGGTCTGCTGCGACGGGGGGTATTGTAATTAATTTGTTCACAATACAATATTTGGGCATTGTCCACCTGATCCAATTCATTAGTTGTTGCCTGACTTTTTCTTAATACATCCAGCTTTTTAAGGTGGTTTTTTGCCTTCTGGCTCATAAAACCTATAGCTTCCCGGTTAATTTTATCTAGTTCTTGTCCAATTTCCGGGTACTGACTTATTATTAGACTATTAAACTTAGACACCTGTGCCTGGTGAATCTTTATTAATTTGACTCAAGTACATTTGATGCACAGTATGAGTTAAAATCATGTTGGTGTTCACTGCTATTATTTTCACAGCATTATGCATGCACTTTGGGAGTCCTGAAAGTGGAAACTTGATTGTCAATCCCTTGGGTGTTAAGCCTAGGTGAATGCAAGCTGATAAAAAAAGAACATGGAGGTAGCACTTAGCTAATTTCATTGTATGAAATTGAAATTGATTGACCCAAAAATCTTTCATTCCTTAATGAAGATATTGAATATTTGGTAAAAAAATCAGAACAAAAAACGAAACGAAACAAAACAAAATTGTATATGTGTCAATAGACTTACTGTTTTTTTCTTTAAGGGGATGCCTTCAGCTATATAGAGGCTACATTTTAAGAAAAATCTTAAAATTTCATGATAACACTATATTTCGCATTACGCGTCATCAGGTGTATAAAATATAAAAATTGTAAAAAAACTAACAACTAAAACATTTTTAAATAAACATCAAAACTTAAACATAAAATTAAACAATAATATAAATAAAGATCATGTGTAGATTTTCTAGAAGTCATTCTAATCATCTCAGGTTCAGTCCATTAGGAAATTTTGATTTCATAACCATTTGGTGAGCCTGCTCCATATATCTGAGGTCTTGTACAGTGGAATCTGAACCGAGTTGACGGATTGGTAATATGCTATATAACTCCTCAAACTGTTCGTTATGATCTTCTGCATGTTTGACTAATGGCTGTTCTGTCTTTTTGTGGTTAAATGCAAATCTGTGGCCAGTGATCCTTGTTCTTAACGAGTTTATTGTTGATCCTATATAATCTTTTTGGCATTGATTGCATTTAATCTGATAAACAATGTTTGAGGAGTCACATGAGAGATGGTCTTTGATTTTGTATGATTTTTTTGTAGAGTGGCTTGTAAAGGAAGATGAGCCCGTGAACATCTTACAAACAAGGCATCTAGGTTTATTACAAGGCTCTGCTTTTTTCTTCTTAAAATTTTTACTTTTATTTTCACTGGTGGTAAGGGGAAGTTTTGGTCTTGATAATATTTCTTTGAGGACTGGAGGTCTTTTGAAGATAATTCTTGGTACTCTTTTAAATGTGTCGTTAGCAGAAGATGATTGCTGTAAGATGTTAAAAGCAATTTTAAGAATATTATTTAGTTTATACAAACCTGGATGGTAGGTTGTAATAAACTTAGGATCATCTTTATTAAAATTTGTGGTTTGAGAGGTATTAAAATTCTTAGGGTTAAGTTTACTGTTCAATAACTTTCTTGGATAACCTCTCTTACCAAAAGCTACCAATAAATTATCTATATATTTCTCCACATCTTTTCGTTCAGAACATAAATTTATAGCTCTCTTCGCTAGTCCTTTTGGGATTGCTTTCTTGACATGTGGAGGATGACAACTATCATAGTGAAGGTATTGGAACGTATTTGTATTCTTTATATTGATAGTTGACTTCAAAATTCCTTTTTCAATATCAATTTTGACATCTAAAAATGTTACCGTAGTCTTGGAAATATTCCATGTGTACTTTAAGTTATTGAAGCTGTTAAGAGAATCCAGAAACTGGTCAAGTTTTTCACGACCAAATGTCCATATCATAAATATATCGTCGATGTAGCGTTTCCAGAATATAGGCCTGTATGGTTGAGAGTTCAAAAAGTTTTCTTCCAATTTTCCCATATAAAGATTGGCATAACTCGGAGCCATTCTGGTTCCCATGGCCGTACCTTGAAGTTGTAGGTAGTAAGAGTTCTGGAATCGGAAGCAGTTCATTGTCAGGATAAAGTTAATCAGTGAAATTAAAAATTTGGTTGAAGGGGACTTGGTAGCTCTTTTTTCTAGGTAATATTCTGCAGCTTCTTTCCCTTCAGTGTGTGAGATATTCGTGTATAAGGAAGTAACATCAATCGTAACCAAAAGAGTGTCTTCAGGCAATGGTTGTCCAACACTTTTCAGTTTATCCAAAAAATCATTTGAGTTCTTTACATAACTTGGTAAATCTTTTACTGAATCTTGAAGATTTGAATCTACAAATGCAGAGATTCGTTCTGTAGGACATGAGATCGATGATACAATTGGTCGTCCTGGTGGAGGTATAACTCCCTTGTGTAGTTTTGGTAGTATATAAAAAATTGGTGTCTTTGGATTTTTTTGAATTAGTAGATTTATCGACTTTTCACTTATCCCTTCTTTTGGACCATTTCTTTTGATATATTTTTCTATATCTTTTGAGAACTTTTCTGTCATATCATTATCTAATAGTTTATATGTTGAGCAGTCATCCAATTGCCTTTTAGCCTCTTTAATGTAATCTTCTGTGTTCATTATGACTGACATGTCTCCTTTGTCAGCTGGCAGAATAATGATATTTTTGTTGTTTCGTAATTTAGTAATAGCTTTGCGTTCTTCAACCGATAGATTGTCATATTTTGGTAGGTTGTCTTGGAAACTAGGATCAGACACATTTGACAGTATCACATTAAGAAATTGTTCAATGGGGTGGTCGGGGTTTAGATGTTGGGGTTCATAGTCAGATTTATGCTTGAATTTGATCAAACATTGTTCAATATCACCAGCATTATTTGCATTTCCATTATTATTGTCACATTTGTTTAGTAAGTGATATCTATTTCTTACTTTTTTTGCAAACTCTAATGCATCTGATACTAATTTCATGTGGTCAAATTGGGGGGTGGGAGCAAAGTTGAGTCCTTTCTCTATTACTTTTATTTCATCATCATTTAGTTCATAATTAGACAAGTTTAAATGACATTTTTTAGTATCCTTAATAGACAATGAACTGTTAGGATTATTGTCTATATTAACTGTTGTAGTTTTTTGTGGTAGAACATCTTTGAAAAGTTTTCTAATGTTAGACAAGGCGTCTTGTATTGCATTATTGTAATTAATTTGTTCACAATACAATATTTGGGCATTGTCCACCTGATCCAATTCATTAGTTGTTGCCTGACTTTTTCTTAATACATCCAGCTTATTAAGGTGGTTTTTTGCCTTCTGGCTCATAAAACCTATAGCTTCCCGGTTAATTTTATCTAGTTCTTGTCCAATTTCCGGGTACTGACTTATTATTAGACTATTAAACTTAGACACCTGTGCCTGGTGAATCTTTATTTGACTCAAGTACATTTGATGCACAGTATGAGTTAAAATCATATTGGTGTTCACTGCTATTATTTTCACAGCATTATGCATGCACTTTGGGAGTCCTGAAAGTGGAAACTTGATTGTCAATCCCTTGGGTGTTAAGCCTAGGTGAATGCAAGCTGATAAAAAAAGAACATGGAGGTAGCACTTAGCTAATTTCATTGTATGAAACTGAAATTGATTGACCCAAAAATCTTTCATTCCTTAATGAAGATATTGAATATTTGGTAAAAAAATCAGAACAAAAAACGAAACGAAACAAAACAAAATTGTATATGTGTCAATAGACTTACTGTTTTTTTCTTTAAGGGGAGCCTTCAGCTATATATAGCTACATTTTAAGAAAAATCTTAAAATTTCATGATAACACTATATTTCGCATTACGCGTCATCAGGTGTATAAAATATAAAAATTGTAAAAAAACTAACAACTAAAACATTTTTAAATAAACATCAAAACTTAAACATAAAATTAAACAATAATATAAATAAAGATCATGTGTAGATTTCTAGAAGTCATTCTAATCATCTCAGGTTCAGTCCATTAGGAAATTTTGATTTCATAACCATTTGGTGAGCCTGCTCCATATATCTGAGGTCTTGTACAGTGGAATCTGAACCGAGTTGACGGATTGGTAATATGCTATATAACTCCTCAAACTGTTCGTTATGATCTTCTGCATGTTTGACTAATGGCTGTTCTGTCTTTTTGTGGTTAAATGCAAATCTGTGGCCAGTGATCCTTGTTCTTAACAAGTTTATTGTTGATCCTATATAATCTTTTTGGCATTGATTGCATTTAATCTGATAAACAATGTTTGAGGAGTCACATGAGAGATGGTCTTTGATTTTGTATGATTTTTTTGTAGAGTGGCTTGTAAAGGAAGATGAGCCCGTGAACATCTTACAAACAAGGCATCTAGGTTTATTACAAGGCTCTGCTTTTTTTCTTCTTAAAATTTTTACTTTTATTTTCACTGGTGGTAAGGGGAAGTTTTGGTCTTGATAATATTTCTTTGAGGACTGGAGGTCTTTTGAAGATAATTCTTGGTACTCTTTTAAATGTGTCGTTAGCAGAAGATGATTGCTGTAAGATGTTAAAAGCAATTTTAAGAATATTATTTAGTTTATACAAACCTGGATGGTAGGTTGTAATAAACTTAGGATCATCTTTATTAAAATTTGTGGTTTGAGAGGTATTAAAATTCTTAGGGTTAAGTTTACTGTTCAATAACTTTCTTGGATAACCTCTCTTACCAAAAGCTACCAATAAATTATCTATATATTTCTCCACATCTTTTCGTTCAGAACATAAATTTATAGCTCTCTTCGCTAGTCCTTTTGGGATTGCTTTCTTGACATGTGGAGGATGACAACTATCATAGTGAAGGTATTGGAACGTATTTGTATTCTTTATATTGATAGTTGACTTCAAAATTCCTTTTTCAATATCAATTTTGACATCTAAAAATGTTACCGTAGTCTTGGAAATATTCCATGTGTACTTTAAGTTATTGAAGCTGTTAAGAGAATCCAGAAACTGGTCAAGTTTTTCACGACCAATGTCCATATCATAAATATATCGTCGATGTAGCGTTTCCAGAATATAGGCCTGTATGGTGAGAGTTCAAAAAGTTTTCTTCCAATTTTCCCATATAAAGATTGGCATAACTCGGAGCCATTCTGGTTCCCATGGCCGTACCTTGAAGTTGTAGGTAGTAAGAGTTCTGGAATCGGAAGCAGTTCATTGTCAGGATAAAGTTAATCAGTGAAATTAAAAATTTGGTTGAAGGGGACTTGGTAGCTCTTTTTTCTAGGTAATATTCTGCAGCTTCTTTCCCTTCAGTGTGTGAGATATTCGTGTATAAGGAAGTAACATCAATCGTAACCAAAAGAGTGTCTTCAGGCAATGGTTGTCCAACACTTTTCAGTTTATCCAAAAAATCATTTGAGTTCTTTACATAACTTGGTAAATCTTTTACTGAATCTTGAAGATTTGAATCTACAAATGCAGAGATTCGTTCTGTAGGACATGAGATCGATGATACAATTGGTCGTCCTGGTGGAGGTATAACTCCCTTGTGTAGTTTTGGTAGTATATAAAAATTGGTGTCTTTGGATTTTTTTGAATTAGTAGATTTATCGACTTTTCACTTATCCCTTCTTTTGGACCATTTCTTTTGATATATTTTTCTATATCTTTTGAGAACTTTTCTGTCATATCATTATCTAATAGTTTATATGTGAGCAGTCATCCAATTGCCTTTTAGCCTCTTTAATGTAATCTTCTGTGTTCATTATGACTGACATGTCTCCTTTGTCAGCTGGCAGAATAATGATATTTTTGTTGTTTCGTAATTTAGTAATAGCTTTGCGTTCTTCAACCGATAGATTGTCATATTTTGGTAGGTTGTCTTGGAAACTAGGATCAGACACATTTGACAGTATCACATTAAGAAATTGTTCAATGGGGTGGTCGGGGTTTAGATGTTGGGGTTCATAGTCAGATTTATGCTTGAATTTGATCAAACATTGTTCAATATCACCAGCATTATTTGCATTTCCATTATTATTGTCACATTTGTTTAGTAAGTGATATCTATTTCTTACTTTTTTTGCAAACTCTAATGCATCTGATACTAATTTCATGTGGTCAAATTGGGGGGTGGGAGCAAAGTTGAGTCCTTTCTCTATAACTTTTATTTCATCATCATTTAGTTCATAATTAGACAAGTTTAAATGACATTTTTTAGTATCCTTAATAGACAATGAACTGTTAGGATTATTGTCTATATTAACTGTTGTAGTTTTTTGTGGTAGAACATCTTTGAAAAGTTTTCTAATGTTAGACAAGGCGTCTTGTATTGCATTATTAGCGAATTTCCCATAGGGAATAAGCTTTTACCGTAGGTCTCATGGTAAGACCTAAGCCGGGACCATGTTACTTTTTCGTTTTTAGGTGCCCAGAGACCAAAATAATAGTCATTAAAAATTTTATATATATATATATGTATATATATATGTATATATATATGTATATATATATGTATATATATATATATATATATGTATATATGTGTCCCTAGACACGATAACTCTCGTAAAAATGGTCCAATCGACACCAAATTTGGTAGAGATGTGTAATCCTACGTTTATTCGGATGAGTTCGAAAACCAGACCGATCGACCTACCGGAAGGGGTAGTTTTGGGGGGTTTTGTACCCCAAAAATAAGTTTTTTGCATTTTTCATATGTAAATTTTAAATTTTTATTTTGACCATTGGATTTAGCTCAAAAAAACACACAATTTAGTATTTTGAAGCTTTGCTCTATCTCCATTGGTTACCGAGATATTACAAAGTCTAAAGACAGTACATTGTCTTTTAGGGCTCAATGTTAATCTTATGGAGAATAAGGATGTGTTAATATTTCACTTATTAACCAATATTTTTGGATGAAACTTGGTATTTAGCTTCATTTGGTTGAGATTCATCCATTTAAGGTAAAAAATCTTGGTTTTTGTACTTATCATGGCAGCAACCTGCATACTCTTTCCCCATGTTAATCATATGGAGAATAGGCAAACTCTTTTATTTATGGACAGATATTGATGAAACTTACTATATGTCTTTATATGGTCGAAATAAATTTTTTCTATGCTAAAAACTACTTTTAGTGTCCCCCATGGCAGCACACCTGCATACTCTTTCCCTATATTTATCTTAAGGAGAATAGACATTTACTTCCCTATTTATGAGCACGTGATGAAATTTTGTTTACAAGTTTAGCTGGTCGAAATTAATATTACTAATTTGGAAATTCGCTGAGTACGCAGGTCTGCTGCGACGGGGGGTATTGTAATTAATTTGTTCACAATACAATATTTGGGCATTGTCCACCTGATCCAATTCATTAGTTGTTGCCTGACTTTTTCTTAATACATCCAGCTTTTTAAGGTGGTTTTTTGCCTTCTGGCTCATAAAACCTATAGCTTCCCGGTTAATTTTATCTAGTTCTTGTCCAATTCCGGGTACTGACTTATTATTAGACTATTAAACTTAGACACCTGTGCCTGGTGAATCTTTATTAATTTGACTCAAGTACATTTGATGCACAGTATGAGTTAAAATCATGTTGGTGTTCACTGCTATTATTTTCACAGCATTATGCATGCACTTTGGGAGTCCTGAAAGTGGAAACTTGATTGTCAATCCCTTGGGTGTTAAGCCTAGGTGAATGCAAGCTGATAAAAAAAGAACATGGAGGTAGCACTTAGCTAATTTCATTGTATGAAATTGAAATTGATTGACCCAAAAATCTTTCATTCCTTAATGAAGATATTGAATATTTGGTAAAAAAATCAGAACAAAAAACGAAACGAAACAAAACAAAATTGTATATGTGTCAATAGACTTACTGTTTTTTTCTTTAAGGGGATGCCTTCAGCTATATAGAGGCTACATTTTAAGAAAAATCTTAAAATTTCATGATAACACTATATTTCGCATTACGCGTCATCAGGTGTATAAAATATAAAAATTGTAAAAAAACTAACAACTAAAACATTTTTAAATAAACATCAAAACTTAAACATAAAATTAAACAATAATATAAATAAAGATCATGTGTAGATTTTCTAGAAGTCATTCTAATCATCTCAGGTTCAGTCCATTAGGAAATTTTGATTTCATAACCATTTGGTGAGCTGCTCCATATATCTGAGGTCTTGTACAGTGGAATCTGAACCGAGTTGACGGATTGGTAATATGCTATATAACTCCTCAAACTGTTCGTTATGATCTTCTGCATGTTTGACTAATGGCTGTTCTGTCTTTTTGTGGTTAAATGCAAATCTGTGGCCAGTGATCCTTGTTCTTAACGAGTTTATGTTGATCCTATATAATCTTTTTGGCATTGATTGCATTTAATCTGATAAACAATGTTTGAGGAGTCACATGAGAGATGGTCTTTGATTTTGTATGATTTTTTTTGTAGAGTGGCTTGTAAAGGAAGATGAGCCCGTGAACATCTTACAAAAAGGCATCTAGGTTTATTACAAGGCTCTGCTTTTTTCTTCTTAAAATTTTTACTTTTATTTTCACTGGTGGTAAGGGGAAGTTTTGGTCTTGATAATATTTCTTTGAGGACTGGAGGTCTTTTGAAGATAATTCTTGGTACTCTTTTAAATGTGTCGTTAGCAGAAGATGATTGCTGTAAGATGTTAAAAGCAATTTTAAGAATATTATTTAGTTTATACAAACCTGGATGGTAGGTTGTAATAAACTTAGGATCATCTTTATTAAAATTTGTGGTTTGAGAGGTATTAAAATTCTTAGGGTTAAGTTTACTGTTCAATAACTTTCTTGGATAACCTCTCTTACCAAAAGCTACCAATAAATTATCTATATATTTCTCCACATCTTTTCGTTCAGAACATAAATTTATAGCTCTCTTCGCTAGTCCTTTTGGGATTGCTTTCTTGACATGTGGAGGATGACAACTATCATAGTGAAGGTATTGGAACGTATTTGTATTCTTTATATTGATAGTTGACTTCAAAATTCCTTTTTCAATATCAATTTTGACATCTAAAAATGTTACCGTAGTCTTGGAAATATTCCATGTGTACTTTAAGTTATTGAAGCTGTTAAGAGAATCCAGAAACTGGTCAAGTTTTTCACGACCAAATGTCCATATCATAAATATATCGTCGATGTAGCGTTTCCAGAATATAGGCCTGTATGGTTGAGAGTTCAAAAAGTTTTCTTCCAATTTTCCCATATAAAGATTGGCATAACTCGGAGCCATTCTGGTTCCCATGGCCGTACCTTGAAGTTGTAGGTAGTAAGAGTTCTGGAATCGGAAGCAGTTCATTGTCAGGATAAAGTTAATCAGTGAAATTAAAAATTTGGTTGAAGGGGACTTGGTAGCTCTTTTTTCTAGGTAATATTCTGCAGCTTCTTTCCCTTCAGTGTGTGAGATATTCGTGTATAAGGAAGTAACATCAATCGTAACCAAAAGAGTGTCTTCAGGCAATGGTTGTCCAACACTTTTCAGTTTATCCAAAAAATCATTTGAGTTCTTTACATAACTTGGTAAATCTTTTACTGAATCTTGAAGATTTGAATCTACAAATGCAGAGATTCGTTCTGTAGGACATGAGATCGATGATACAATTGGTCGTCCTGGTGGAGGTATAACTCCCTTGTGTAGTTTTGGTAGTATATAAAAAATTGGTGTCTTTGGATTTTTTTGAATTAGTAGATTTATCGACTTTTCACTTATCCCTTCTTTTGGACCATTTCTTTTGATATATTTTTCTATATCTTTTGAGAACTTTTCTGTCATATCATTATCTAATAGTTTATATGTTGAGCAGTCATCCAATTGCCTTTTAGCCTCTTTAATGTAATCTTCTGTGTTCATTATGACTGACATGTCTCCTTTGTCAGCTGGCAGAATAATGATATTTTTGTTGTTTCGTAATTTAGTAATAGCTTTGCGTTCTTCAACCGATAGATTGTCATATTTTGGTAGGTTGTCTTGGAAACTAGGATCAGACACATTTGACAGTATCACATTAAGAAATTGTTCAATGGGGTGGTCGGGGTTTAGATGTTGGGGTTCATAGTCAGATTTATGCTTGAATTTGATCAAACATTGTTCAATATCACCAGCATTATTTGCATTTCCATTATTATTGTCACATTTGTTTAGTAAGTGATATCTATTTCTTACTTTTTTTGCAAACTCTAATGCATCTGATACTAATTTCATGTGGTCAAATTGGGGGGTGGGAGCAAAGTTGAGTCCTTTCTCTATTACTTTTATTTCATCATCATTTAGTTCATAATTAGACAAGTTTAAATGACATTTTTTAGTATCCTTAATAGACAATGAACTGTTAGGATTATTGTCTATATTAACTGTTGTAGTTTTTTGTGGTAGAACATCTTTGAAAAGTTTTCTAATGTTAGACAAGGCGTCTTGTATTGCATTATTGTAATTAATTTGTTCACAATACAATATTTGGGCATTGTCCACCTGATCCAATTCATTAGTTGTTGCCTGACTTTTTCTTAATACATCCAGCTTTTTAAGGTGGTTTTTTGCCTTCTGGCTCATAAAACCTATAGCTTCCCGGTTAATTTTATCTAGTTCTTGTCCAATTTCCGGGTACTGACTTATTATTAGACTATTAAACTTAGACACCTGTGCCTGGTGAATCTTTATTTGACTCAAGTACATTTGATGCACAGTATGAGTTAAAATCATGTTGGTGTTCACTGCTATTATTTTCACAGCATTATGCATGCACTTTGGGAGTCCTGAAAGTGGAAACTTGATTGTCAATCCCTTGGGTGTTAAGCCTAGGTGAATGCAAGCTGATAAAAAAAGAACATGGAGGTAGCACTTAGCTAATTTCATTGTATGAAACTGAAATTGATTGACCCAAAAATCTTTCATTCCTTAATGAAGATATTGAATATTTGGTAAAAAAATCAGAACAAAAAACGAAACGAAACAAAACAAAATTGTATATGTGTCAATAGACTTACTGTTTTTTTCTTTAAGGGGATGCCTTCAGCTATATATAGCTACATTTTAAGAAAAATCTTAAAATTTCATGATAACACTATATTTCGCATTACGCGTCATCAGGTGTATAAAATATAAAAATTGTAAAAAAACTAACAACTAAAACATTTTTAAATAAACATCAAAACTTAAACATAAAATTAAACAATAATATAAATAAAGATCATGTGTAGATTTTCTAGAAGTCATTCTAATCATCTCAGGTTCAGTCCATTAGGAAATTTTGATTTCATAACCATTTGGTGAGCCTGCTCCATATATCTGAGGTCTTGTACAGTGGAATCTGAACCGAGTTGACGGATTGGTAATATGCTATATAACTCCTCAAACTGTTCGTTATGATCTTCTGCATGTTTGACTAATGGCTGTTTAAAATCAGAGTGTTTAAAATGTTTAAATTACTATTATTGAACGATTAAATTATGATATATTAATATTCTGTGGGATCTAAAGCATTCAAGCAACCGGGCTGTATGATGCTGAAGGTCTCTTTCCAATAAGTAAAAAAAAGAAACTCTGCAATGTTAAATATGCAATGAAAATAAAGTAATAGATAAATATTATGATACAAAATCATACATATGAATTTAAAATTCATAAATAATTCATTTTCCTATCATTTTATTGGGAAATATGACGCATCCCAAGCATCCGGGCTGTAGTGATGCTGATCGTTTCCCATCAATTGATAGGTAAAATAAAATTTAATTAAAATATTATTGAAAAAAAAAAACCAAATATCTATAGATAATTTACAACCTAATAACATAATAATAAACTTATTCATAAATAACAAATATGTACATAATTGTCTTTAATAATAAAATCATAAATATTACACACTCTTTCGTCCTTGTCTGTTTTGTTCTCGGTGAGACGCCCAAACTGAAAAGGAAACAACAGAGAAAAGGAAAGTTCAAGGAAGGAAGAGTATAATTAAAAACCAATCAAAATTAAGGGATAGGCAAACAAACCAATGTGAATAAATGTAGAGATGAAGAAAGAAGAAGGAAGAAAGAAGAAAGAAGAAGGAAGAAAGAAGAAAAAAGAAGAAGAAAGAAAGAAGAAAAAAGCAATTGAAATTAATTAAAAGACTTGAAAAAGTTTAGAGCATTAAATGAATTATCTTGTTGAAAAATCCGGAATTGTGAGTTTTAAATTGTGAATCAGATAGAAAGGCTTTTTGTAAATTCCCATACAATGTAAATTTGTCAGCGGAATAAAATTTACTAGGGATCGCCCACTGGTCGAAATTCGACCAAAGATTCAGTTGATCTTGAGCCAATTAGTTTTGAAATGTTTTATAACTGAAACACCTGTTCTTCCTGACTTGCTAGCATTTGTTATTACAACAGCTGTCTAATGATTCAATCAATTATTCTTCTCCCTTAAGATTAACATTGACACTTTGAAAGCCTGTAGGGCATAGCCCTGGGGGCCGATGCGAATTAAAGTGTGATTCTGCTCATCTACAGGACGATACCTTTCTAACGGTATGCGCGGATTTTTCCTACGTTGCCCACGAGCTGAGAAAAAAGGAGGAAAAGAAACATGCTTGCCTATTAATATATAGATTATTATTATTATTATACTGTTCTGTCTTTTTGTGGTTAAATGCAAATCTGTGGCCAGTGATCCTTGTTCTTAACGAGTTTATTGTTGATCCTATCAGGGGCGAACCCGGGGGGGGGATAAAGGGGATATATCCCCCCCCGAAATGTTGGAGGATAAAAAATAAAAAATATGCTCCAAAAATAAAAATAATCTCTGATAAATGGTTAAAATATTATTTTAATACACCAGACTTTTATAAACAGATATAAACGCCAACTTACATAAAGAATAGGGTAATAGGGGTTTTAATTTCACAATGCAAAATGACAAAACTGTAATATTACATCCAAAACAGGTCATTTTAGTTTTGGAAATTAAAACGTTATTAATTGTGCGTTGGCATTACTGACGAGTTCATACAAAGCGTCACGTCGGCACTGTCGAGTTCTTGCAATTGGTTCTAAGCGCTCTCTAATTTACTTGCAGTGCTGCCACCTCTAACTTATTAGTTATTTTGTGGTTTTGCCATTTAGTTAGTCTATATGTGTGTGTATCTTAGAGATAACGATAATTCATATATTTTACGATTTTTAAGTAGTGTATTTATTTCTGAATTTCTTAGAGACTGTAGACTATCATTTACTGTACTTCATTTGAATTTTGACATCTAGATTCTTTTTTAAGAAGACACGATATCTTTTGACTTGATATATGCACTGTTAAAGTAATATAATACTTTTAAGTTACAATTGTATTACTTTTTGAAACGAAAATTATTTATTTCTATAATTAACTCTGACTCTGTACTCTGTGTCTTATCTTATAGATAAATCGCGTATTTACCTCTTGATGAGTAATGTGTTTTGGTGTTTTTAATAAACTTTAGACTATAAAAGTTTTTTTTTACTTTATTTCCAAATGTAATTTATTTCCAGTCGCAATATAAAGTCAAAACATTTTTTCCAAGTTTAAAAAATAGCCTGATCCCTCTATTTAATTTTCAAAACCCATTAGTTTCACTCCAAATTCTGGTGGAGTAGAGGTCTGCATAAAGTTAAATTAATTTTAGCTTCTGAAATTCACTAAAACTAACCATTTAGCTTCAAAAATTACAAAATTTTCCGGGGGAGGCCCCCCGGACCCGCCATGTTCTTGGGGGGTATTCCATACCACCCAACCCCCCGGTGTTACCACTCCGCAAAAATATCCCCCCCCGAAATTGAATCCTGGGTTCGCCCCTGGATCCTATATAATCTTTTTGGCATTGATTGCATTTAATCTGATAAACAATGTTTGAGGAGTCACATGAGAGATGGTCTTTGATTTTGTATGATTTTTTTGTAGAGTGGCTTGTAAAGGAAGATGAGCCCGTGAACATCTTACAAACAATAAATAAAAGTTATATATATATATATATATATATATATATATATATATATATATGTGTGTCCGTGGTACTGATAACTTTTGACGGGGACCTCCGATTTTGATGAAACTTGGTATGAAGGTGTAAGACTAGATCTATTTTCATGAGTTCGCGAACCAGCATGATCGGGTTATGGGAACAGGGTTTTATGGGGTTTCAAAGGGGTCAAAAATGGGTTTTTTGCATTTTTGGAGCATAATTTTCAAAATTCAACAGTTTTAACTGAAACCATTTAAAAGAGCTTAAAAAAACAAACAATGTAGAATTTTGAATTTTTAACCTAGCTTAGCAGGTTACGGAAAAAAGCCAAAAATAGGTTTTCCATGATAATCTTATGGGAAATCAACAAAACCCTGTATCTTGCTTATTTATTGGAATAACTTGATAAAATTTGGTATATAAACATTCACTTGGTAGGGTTCAACTGATATTTGCTTACGACACCCATATGGCGGCAAACCTACGTACTCACCCCTATGGGGTTTATGGGAAAAATGAAAAGAACACCATAACTTGATAATATTTGGTATGTTCATTCACTAGATAGGATTTAACTGATATTCGCTTGCAACACCCATATGGCGGCAAACCTACATACACACCCATGGGGTTTACGGGGAAAGTTAAAAAGTGCCGAATATTGATACAGTTTGACATTTACCTAACGTAACTATTACATTTCCTAACAAAACTAACATTTTCTAACAACATCCCAAGGCAGCAAACCTACATTCCCATTCCTATGGTGTTTATGGGGAAAATACAATATCTCAAGATCGTTTGGAAATTCGCTGAGTAGGCCTACGCAGGTCTGCTGCAACGGGGGTATTAGCATAATATTTTTTTATCCTCTTGTTTTAAAGTGTAACATATGTACTTTTAAAGTTCATGACTGACTTGTAAAGTCCTTGTAATATCTCATGTTTTGGAGCATCTGGATTTGAATTTTTAGCAAATTTCCCTAAAGGAAATACGCTATTAAGGTAAACCGGGGTAATAAGCACCATGAAATTTAAAATTTGACATTATAATAACATTAGAACACTGAAGTTATTTCCTAACTTTGAAATACCAGATTCAGGTGTGATATTCAATATTTTTTCTATAATTTCATGTAAAAATATGTTTAATTTGTTGACATTAAGTAATTTAAAAATTAATTTATAACTAGGTCTGCACGGCGGTGCTTATTACCCCAACACCGGGGTAATAAGCACCAAATGTTAATTTTCCGGGGTAATAAGCAACTCCATGTTAAATTTCAAGGGGTAACAAGCACCAAATGCAATCCCGGTATAAGTTTAGAACATAAAATAGTGTTTAATATTAAGACTTTACAAAAATTACATTTGAGTTAAATTAACTTACTTAACTTTTGTAAAACATAAGGCTATTATTTTTAAAAGTTCATTAACTTTAAGCTCATTGTTAACCTTATTGATAAATAAGGCATCATTAAGGTCCACTGGCATCACTGTTTTTGTAGGACTGTCTCCCCACCTTCCCCAATGAGCTTTTTAATATATTTCCGCGGCACGGTTTCTGAAAAATGAGGAAAAGACAAGTGCTAACTTCTTACCTCTTTTAACATTATATTAATCAGTTTATCAGAGTGCCTGTATTGATGCAAGCCAAAAAAGTCAGCGAGTAAGTTGTACGTAGCGCTCTACCGATGTTAAGGCATGTCCGGTTTCCGATAACTGATAAAAACTCTCCTTTTCTAGTTCAAGATACTTACCTCTTTCAATTGAAACAAATAGAGTTCATAAATTCTAAACTTTAGTTAGGCCTAGTCATATTTTAAAAGTTAGCCTTCAAAATTGAGAATTCAGTGATAGTTTTGTGATGCTAATAATTGGTGCTTGTTACCCCGAAACACCAAGTTGCTTATTACCCCAGGTGCAAGACTTTTTATAATGCTTCTTATAATGCAAACAAAATTACTACTAGCATGTATTTCATATCAGTGTTATGCCTAGTTAAGTTGTATTTTAGTAAAAACCACTTTAAAAACTTTTAAATAATAAATTGACTTCAAAAAATACCTTCAAAAGTTTTTACTTTGAAGCATTGAAGAGCTCCAAAAACTACCAACAAGTAATCAGATGCACAATCCAATACAGGTTGGCACTAAAGTAGTAAAAATGAAGGGAAGAGTAAGAACAAATTGGAGGGAATCATAACAGATTACCTGCTGATTATCAATGTGTAGAATATCACAGAAATAAAAATAACAAAATAAATGGTGCTTATTACCCCTGGTGCTTATTACCCCAGTCTACCTTACAGAAAAAAATCTGAAAATTGATTTTATCTTTTTTTATTGGTTGCTAAGAAACAAATTCGATGAAAATTGCCAATAACAAGCTAAACTTGATGGCGGGTAAGCATGACGGCGAGTGAGCGTAGCAGCAAGTGAGTGTAGTGAACGAGCTAAACCTGATGGCTGGTAAGCGTGACGGCGAGTGAGCTAAACCTCACAGCTAGTATCGTGAGTGAAGCAGCGGGAAAAAGCTAGTCTATATAGCCTATAAAAGCAAAATCCCACTCACTGACTGACTCATAATGAAATCTCAGGAACTACCAAATGGATTTAGGTTACTTGAAACTTAGAACACAGGTTAGTCTTGCCTCTAGGTGCTCACTAAGAAATGATTTTGCAAAATTCCTTCAGGGCTCCGCCCCATAGGCCTTCAAAATTTCAATATATAACTTAATGTTATCCGTATGGCCAAATTTAAATACAAATTAAGAAATCGACAAATCCAAATAAAACTACAGTAGGCTAGTGCCTGTGGGGTGAAATTTGGAAAAAAGACTGTGTTTTGTACTTTTTTTTTATTTCAAAGTTTAAGAGTGAGTTTGTGAATTTTACCTTATAGAAAAGAATTATTATTCAATTGCAGATTATTTGAATAATAAATATGGTATGATTTGTTACTCTAGTTTTGATAGTTTTTTTAGTCTTATTTTGCTACGACAATGTCCCTGTTTCGCCAGCGCTGCTGTAATTGTGTGATGTTTTGTGACAATAGTGTGATATTTATTTATTTATGTCAATGGTATCGATGGTATAAAGATCGATCCGATGCGATATATTGATCATATCAATCGATATTTTCATTCGGTGGAAATGTAGCCGCTTTATGAAACTGTACCTATCCAATTGTTTTTATATTCTAGACTTTAGTAGGCTATGTTATTTTGTGGAAATTGTTGTCATTATGATTAGTAGTGTTTGAGTTTTGTTGATAATAATAATAATAATCTTTATTTGCAGAAAGACAATGTACAATTGCATTGCAAACGTCAACAGAAATAATAAAACATAGGCTGCCAAAAAAAAAGAGAGACAAGAACAATCAGTCCAAATTTTCATTATGACCACTTTTGCACAGCACACTTTTCATCAGTACCGAAATTTCATTCGCGGTAACACCTAACATTTTAGTTTTCCCAGCGACTCATCATGAACTCCCCGACCGAGTACAGAACGTTTGAAACCAAAAGGCTCTTCAATCGAGTTTTGAATTGATTTTGATTTTGCGCATGTTTAACGCCTTCGGGGAGCTTGTTTAGAATTTTGATTCCAAACTGAGAAGGCAAATGCTCAAAAGCCACAGTTCTGTGTTGTTGAACTCTAAGATTGGCCCTGCCCCTCGTAAAGTGAGAGTGGATGTCACCATTTTGAACGAGTGAGCATTTGTATTTACAGTAGACAGCCACTTCAAAAATGTAGAGGCAGGGCAGCGTTAGTATTCCAAGCTCCCTAAAGGCGTCTCTACATGATTCCCTGGGTTTTAATTTTGAAATGATTCTTACTGCCTTTTTCTGCAATCGAAAGACCCTCTCAAGTCTGTGATTTGCGCAGCCACCCCAGACACATATTCCATAAGAAATATGGGGGTAAAAAAATACCAGAAGAGACTCTGGCACATACGTAATCTACATGGTCTTCCCAGGTAAGACCTTTATCAATGTGCATTCCCAAAAACTTTGTGGAATCAGTTTCCTCTAGGAGGTCTTCATCCACCATTACTGCAAGAGGCAGGTTTGATTCCCGCAGCCAGAGGCAAAATTCCATTACTTTTGATTTAGAGTTGTTTGTTCTCAGATTTATTTTGGAAAACATTTGAATTCACGAGTTGAGATGATATAAATTATTTTAGGTTATACACGGTGTAGGCCTACTTGTTTGTTATTTAGGAATAAAATGCGGTAATTATTGAGTTTAGCTACGGCCATCGGAAAATGGAAATTTTTTTTTTCAAAATGTCGGAAATTTCACGCTGATTCTGAAAATGATAGTTTTTTCCCGCGGAAAAGCTCGGAAAACCCCGGAAAATCGGAAAAACCGGAAATTAAGTTTTTATTCCAAAATATGTCGAGTGGGTATTTAAAATAACCGGAATACCGAGCTGATCACGAATATATAAAAAATATTTCGATCCGATTTTAAATAAGCCGGAAAATGCGGAAAAAGTGTCGGGAAAGCTATAAGATGAACTTTTTAAAAGTATGTCATGTGGGTACTCAAATTACGCGGAATTTCATGTAGAATATGAATATGTCTATATTAATTGAATACAAAAAATTAATAGGTACTCAATAAAGTTAAAAAAAAAAACTTAGAAAACAAATAAAAACACACTGAAACTTACATAAATGAAGCACTAACAATGTTATAAATGGTTGTTATTTGAAATAAATCATTTGATATTAGGTAGTACTATATATCTACATTACATATTAATATAATATACCATAAGCTAACTAGGAAACCTAATCTAACATAACTTAACCTAACCTAACCTAACTTAACCTTACCTAACTTAACCATCGTGTGGGTACTGACTTTATGTGTTTTATTCCATAAACAAGTATGTATTCTCATTTCACATAAAATGTTGCATAGTTGTACCCACATACATGATGGTTAGGTTAGGTTAAGTTAGGTTAGGTTAGGTTAAGTTAGGTTAGGTTAAGTTAGGTTGGTTTACGTTAGGTTATAAAGGTTAGGTTTCCTAGTTAGTTTATGGTATGTTATAATAATATGTAATGTGTATAGTACTACCTAATATCAAATGATTTAAATAACAACCACTTATAACATTGTTAGAGCTTCATTTAAGTTATATAAGTTTCAGTGTGTTTTTATTTGTTTTCTAAGTTTTTTTTTATCTTTATTGAGTATTAATTTGTTGTATTCAATTGATATAAACATATTCATATTCTACATGAAATTCCGCGTAATTTGAGTACCCACATGATATACTTTAAAAATAGTTCGTTTTATAGCTTTTCTGACACTTTTTCCGCATTTTCCGGCTTATTTAAAATCGGATCAAAATAATTTTTACATATTCGTGATCAGCTTAACATCCCGGTTAATTTGAATACCCACACCGATAAATTCAAGGTAAAAAGTCATTTCCGGTTTTTCCGATTTTCCGGGGTTTTCCCGAGCTTTTCCGCGGGAAAAAACTATCATTTTCGGAATCAGCGTGAAATTTCCGACATTTTGAAAAAAAAATTTTTCATTTTCCGATGGCCGTAGCTAAACTCAATAATTACCATTGAGTTAAATATTGATTTTAATAGATTTTGATGGCCTCCATCTTTCAAAAAAACTTTTATTCTAAAAAGCGTTAAGTTCCATTTATTATTAAATAAGAAAGTTAGCGTTTTTTTTCCAAAACGCTGTAAGTCAGGTACATTCTATCCAAAGCGCTCTAAGCCAGTAGCCTGCGCATGCGCAGACCATGAGTGTGGCGACCGTCACTATTCAAAGTTCACTCGTTCAATCAGTTCAGTGCTCTCGCTCTCAGCTTTGTTGTGTTAACGCTCGTAAATTTTAGTTTGTTTTAGTACTTTTAAGTGTTAAAATTGATGAAATAGATGAGTTTCATAGTTCAATGATAGATTGTAGTAAAGGACGACGAAATAATGTCCGCGTGTATGACGAAGAGGAACCTTTCTTATAGGCTATCTCAACAATCAGTACCGTATCCCTTTTCATATGTTTGTAAAAATATGATTATTAATAATTTAATGTTTGTATACAAGATGTTCTTGTTTTATTTTACATCCAAACCAACTTTTACATGACAGTTTGAATTCAATGGTAAACTTTTTTTCCAAAAAGTGTTGAGAAAAAATTAGAAGTTTTTGTTTTTTATTTTTAAAAAGGTATCCATGGTAACTACAGTAGAACCTCGATAGTTCGACACTTTGTGGACTTAGAGAGTGTCGAACTATCGAAATGTCGAACTATAGGGAGTATATGGGAAATTTTAACACCGGGAGTATAAAAATCATAATGTGAATTTAGGAAACACTAAATTTTAGTGAAACCATATAGGCCCTAACCTAATTGAACTTTAACATAAACAACATTCAAATCATTTGCCAATTTGTTTACATTTTCACCTTTGTCAGGCTCCAACATGGACACTATCGGTCATTATTAACATGTTAAGTTGTCATGGACCATGTCGATCTATCAGGAGTGTCGAACTATCGAGGTTCTACTGTATGAGTTATTTATACAACAAAATACCTTAAGCACAAGTGTGTAACTTCAAGTACTACTAGTACAATAGGCTATTACAATAAACATGGCCACAAAATAAAAAAATCATTTCCTGAAACATTTACTTTTTGACTTAGGCCTAGCTCTTTTTGGAAAAGAGCTCTTCAAATGTTAAAAGCTGTACCGTAACTTATTTTAGGCTACTTTTTAATTTAATGTGGATTGCCTCTAATCTCAAAGATCGCCAAATGACTGTCTCAGCGAAACACCTGGGTTGCGACAACATTCTCCGAACTGTCAACTATACCTTGTCTCCTCCTATCATCGTGGGGGTGACACAAGGCTCGAACCTTGGAGCTGTTCCTCCTATCTACGTAAACGATCTGCCTAGTTCGTTGACAAGAGGAAAAGTTTGGCTTTTGCCGATCAACGTCTGTCACCTCATCTGTGATTCCGACAAAAATGTCTTGATTGATAACACTCAGTCCAGTTTGAATGAAATGATTGATTAGTGTTTTTTATCAACAACTTGATCTTGAATAGTGAAAAAACTGAGCTTATTGACAATGGGAAAAACCCTGATCCTAACTTATTCCAAACTTAATTTTGAATGTAACACCTCTCCATACTTGTGCGAATGTGAAGTACCTGGGTATCCATTAGTGAGAACCTAAAGTGGGATGAGCATTTCACCGCAATATTATCAAGATTGAGCTATATCTATCTAATCTACAGACTCCACAGGCTAATCCAGCATGAAGTGCTGTTGAAAGTTTAATTATGACTGTTTTCAGTCTTATCTCCTATGGAATTAAGTTATCTTCTGGGGTAGCAGTACGGTGGTGGAAAGGATTTTTCTCCTCCAGAAGCAAGTCATAAGAAGGATCTTTGTGGTGTCCATCACCTTGCTCATTGCAGGCCTTTATTCAGGGAACTCAATATCCTAACCCTCCCATCACTCTTCATTACAGAGTCAGCTCTAGTAGTGCCGAAACATCCTGAAATTTTCATAACCAATAATCTGGTCCACCAGTATGGTACAAGAAGTGCCAAAAAAGTCCACGTTCCACAAATTAACACAACTCTGCCCTTATTTTAGCAGTGTACCAATTTAAAATAAGCTACCACTCAATAACATCGGTGAAACAAACCCGAACAAGTTCAAATCTCTATTTGAAAGATCACTTGATTGATATGGCTTACTACAAGGTTGAGAAAATGTTACTCGGAGCCTGATGCATATGCTAAACCTGACGACCACATCGCCAAAGCAATTAGAGTGGGACTACTTCAAGTAGTAAGTAAGATATTCAATTTTTCATTTTGACATTCAATTCAAAATTTTGATATTTTAAAATTCAAAATAGGTATTTGATATTCAAAATTTTAGAGGCCTATGGAAAGATCTCCAAGATACACCTTCATCTAATTCGCTGTATAATTAGAAAGAATAGGCCTGGCGTAGTTGAAATTGAAGTATTTCTAAAGATTTTCACAATTTAAGAGAGAAAAATACAAACCACATCATCCCCTGAATCCTCAGTGTTTGTTGATACTTCTGAATTCGCTTGGTTAGGTTTCATTGCAAATCGTCCAAATGACTAAAATTACCACTAATGTTAAGGATATTGAGTTCAAAGCAAATATTTGTATTTGATTAAAATATTTTCACATCATAGAAAATCATAAAATTTTGAAAAACATGTAACACAATAATTAATTAATAGTTTGGGCAAACACAAGGCAATTGGAATCTACAACACATTCAAATCCAACGCCAACGAACGACAGTAACGACACAACAACACAACCCACAAACACAAACTCAACACAACACCATTGACTTTACATACTATGTAGTAATTGAGCATTACTTAGTATGTAAAGTCAATTACAACACTCAGGGGCGAACCCGGGATAGAAATCAATTTCGTGGTGGGGGGGGGATATTTTTTGCGTAACACCCCCCCCTCCCCACCACCCAAGAACACGGCGGAAATTTTTGGAATTTTTGAAGCTAAATGGTTAGTTTTAGTGAATTTCAGAAGTTAAAATTTCACTTTATGCAGATTTCGACTCCGTCCGAATTTGGAGTGAAACTAATGGGTTTCGAATATTAAATAAAGGGATCAGACTGTTATTTAAACTTGGAAAAAATGTATTGACTTTATACGATTGGGAAATAAATAACATTCAGGCGAAGTACAGGAAAAAGGTAGGTCATGTCATAATAATGCTAATAACGCCGCGTTGATAAAGTTCCAAGCCGGCAATGGGGTTCTTATGGAGCAAGTCATACACGGACGCTAATAACGTTGGCGAGTCCGCGTTAGCCGGACACTGAGCGCTGCCAACGCGGACGGACGCGTTAGGCCCCGTCTATACGGGCGACTTTGTCGCCGCGACTAAGTCACTGACGTCTATTCTATTTTCCTCATCGCTCATTTTGTCGTTGAGCACATGGTGACGATTAGTATGGGTAGCGCAGACAGTGTTACCAACACTGCAAATACCGCGCACGGAAGGGACACTCGGGACATGCCAGCTGACACTAGCAATGCTAGTGTTGGTAACACTGTCTGAGCTGCCCCCACTCCTCGTCACCATTTGCCCTCTAAAATGAACACTGAGGGAAATAGACGTCAGTGACTTAGTCGCGGCGACAAAGTCGCCCGTATAGTCGGGCCCTTAGTAATGAGCGCTATCGTCATCGGGCATTTCCCCTGCGACTACTGGCAAAGATCTTTGGAGTGATGATGTTTGGCATATAAAAGTGTATTTATACAGTTGAAATTTTCTTTCTCTCTACGTAGTTAAGTTATAGTAGGAAACCGAAGTTACAATGCTGGAACGCAGTTGGGGAGCCCATGCAAGAGAACTAAAATAATAAAGGTTCCCCATCGTCTTGGATTCTTCTGATAATAGGCCTACTCTTCGATAATATCTAAAATGTGCAAATAGCTGACACAACCTTACTGTATGGTGTCCATCTTGGAAATAAAATAAGTGCCACGACGGCAAACTGACTACCGGTACCATTGACTTTAGATACTA
Source organism: Neoaliturus tenellus (assembly GCA_030545055.2). Taxonomy (NCBI): domain Eukaryota; kingdom Metazoa; phylum Arthropoda; class Insecta; order Hemiptera; family Cicadellidae; genus Neoaliturus; species Neoaliturus tenellus. Next base: position 190,794,476 of record CM061533.1, on the reverse strand, counting down.
TGATATTACTGTTTTATCTCTTTGTATTGTGTAATTAAAATCCTTATTATTCATTATACAAGCTTTCGTGTTTATATCTGTTTATAAAGGTCTGGTGTAAGAAAATAACATTTTAACCATTTGTCATAAAACATTTTTATTTTTAGCTTATTTTGTATCATCCAAAATTTCGGGGGGGGGGAACATCCCCTTTATCCCCCTGGGTTCGCCCCAGCAACAAATGATGAAATTAAATCAAGTCCATAGTCCAGTGTCCAAAAAACCTTACTGAAAAAATACCACTCATGGAAAAAATTAGTAGTCATAGCATTGACTATGGATAGCAAATGGTCAAGTTCACATCCCTCAGTGATGAACTGGGATTAAGTGTTTTTTGTGGTTAGTAACAGATGGGCGTGAACGTCAACCTTCAAAATTCCGGTGGATGCATAAGACGACAGCAACATTACGTCACTAGAATCCACCAGGAGATATCACTTGACCATTGGGATTTGTCACGTAATAGGAAAAAATTTAAATCCCGGTTGCGGTGGATGGCCGTGAACGAGCCCATTGAGTATAGCATGGAGTCTTATGGAGTTTTTTATGTTTTTTGGGGTGCTGAATCAGAATTATATTTGAAGTTTGCACCAATATATTAATACAACAGAAGCCCTAACGGGCCAAGAGGAAACATAAATTTATTATATCGCCGCGTTTAAAAGTCGTCGAGCCGTGTTTGAAAATCATCGAAACATATTTGAAATTCGGCGAGTATTTTGATAAAGTAATTGAGAATAATACTTAAAAGACATTAAATTTAAAATAGTCGAAAAATCACTGGAGCAGTTGTCTGTGAGTTTGTTAGTGAAAAAAATTAGACACCTAATTGTTACAACATGATATCCCGTTCCCATAGTATGAGTTGCAAACTAACTCAAATAAATTACAACTTTATGCCAAATTTCAACAAATTGGAGGTCCCATACCAACAAAATATTTAGTTTATTAACAGATACTAATCTTAATTCAGGGATTGTTTTAGGTTAGTCAAGCAATAATCTATTAAAGGGATGAAAATATATTTTAGAATAAATTAAACTACGTATTTTAATTGTTATTATAATTATAGCCCAGTAACTTTAGATCAAAACATGGCCTAAAATCAAACTAATTAAGTAACAAGCTTATTTTTGGTGTGGTGATAGTATATACTAAGATAAGTATTTTCTGAAAGTTCCCCTAGTTTCCCTCGCTTGCTTGGCTCGGTACAACGTTACAAACTTTTTTACTTATTAAAAATACTAAATTATTAATTGTGCACCACCTATCACACCGATTTGAGTGCTTACAGTCTTAACTTATCCAGAATGAAAGTGTGCTATGCTAAATAATAATAACTGCAATAATCATGCCATTTTAAGGCTTTTCTAGATGTTTTATTAAAATTTTTTGATACATTTTATGTTATTTTTGGCAAAATTTTTTCTTTCGTTTACAAATATGCGAATAAAAGTAAAGCTTTCTGGAACCTGGTGAATGCCGAATGAAAGGAAAACACATGAGGGAGAACATTAACACATAAACTTACACAATTAATAGAAGCAAAAGGGAAAATACTTCCCTCCCTGCTCTGATAAGAAAACGACGGATAAGTTTTTTTAAAGAATTTTTAAACTACATAACTAAAACTGTCACTGTCCCGTATCAACAATGTCCTCATCATCGTGCAGAGATGTAGGCATTCCATTGGCACAATCTCCAATAAAGCGGCTACACATAGCGAAACAAGGTAACCCTGCTCGGGCACAGTCACAGTTCTTCTCACATTGGCTTTTACAATCCAGTAAATGATTTACTTTACGGATCGTTAAAGATTTGTACTTCTTGACGCAGCGCTGCTGACTCACTCAATACTTTCCAAACTGTCTTCTTTCCCTTTTACTTTCTCCCCCTATACCATAGTATATGGAGAAAGTATTGTTTTCGTAAAACACTTCGCATTAGTTTGATGATGTATATATCCATTTTGGAGCACCCTTTCCCCCTATAAATGTATATATTGAGAAAGTATTGGTTTCGTCAAAATTTTAAAATTTGAGTTGTTGGTAAATTTATCCGTTTTGGTGCCCTCTGAGCCCAAAAAAGTGGTTTTCGAGTGATGTCTGTGTGTGTGTGTGTGTGTGTGTGTGTGTGTGTGTGTGTGTGTGTGTGTGTGTGTGTGTGTGTGTGTGTGTGTGTGTGTGTGTGTGTGTGTGTGTGTGTGTGTGTGTGTGTGTGTGTGTGTGTGTGTGTGTGTGTGTGTGTTTGTGTGTGTGTGTGTGTGTGTGTGTGTGTGTGTGTGTGTGTGTGTGTGTGTGTGTGTGTGTGTGTGTGTCAGGATGTAAACAGAGCTAGAGGATGCCCTAATCGTCCGATTTCAGTGAAATTTGGTATGTAGGTCCAAACGCACGATAATTCCAGGCGTTTTTTTCATTTTTTTGAATTTTCGATTTTTTAGGGTATTTTACCCCCAAAAACCCTCAAAAATCGTGAAAAATCTAAATTTCTCAAAAACGGCTCAAACGATTTTGATTAAAATTTTGTGGGTTATTAAGCTTAAAATGGTGATTAAAATGACACCACCCACATCTCCGAGAATAAAATGCTCGTTCAAAAGTTGTGGCGTAATAAATGTTTCAAAATTCAATTTTTTGGATTTTCAAAATAGCTGTTATTTTGAAATAAATTTTACTTATCACCATTAAATCAAGCTCAAAAAACTAAATAATCCAGTATTTAAAACTTTTGCTCTATGTCAACTGGTTGCGGAGGAAATTCAATTTTTCGTTTAGCGGTAAACGCAGTACATTGTTAAAAGTCACAGACGCGCGTAGGGTCAAACTCGCGCTGCTCAGCTGGTAGCTATCCGACTAAGTCATCAAGACAATTATGTTTGAAGCTTTTAAAATCTTTTTTTATATTGTTGGGAGAAAATATGTGTCAGTTAACTGATACCGTTTATTTGAATAACGATGAGGTTTGATGAACATTCAGCTTGGCAAATCATTAATTTATTGGTTGTTAATCATTAATAATTAGATAATAATTATTAATAATCATTAATAATTATTAATCATTAATAATTAGATTTATTGGCAAATTTAGTGCCAATAAATCTGTATCCGTTCCAACCACGTCAATTACTTGTCCTAATGTGGCCGCTTCAATTAATTGTTGTTGTCACAATCAACGTGTCGGTGTCGCTTTCTGCTTGCTTCACTTTTAAGCCATTTTCTCTCATTAATTGCATGAGTGATGCTATCGACCTTGACTTTTTTTAGAATTAGCCAAAAACTGCTCTTGTTTGATGGTGGCTACCATATTCAGTTCGAATACTGCATCAGCTGCAACACAGCGGGATCCTCTTACTTTGCTCTAAACATTTCATGCTGTTTGGTGCGTCATAGCCGTCAAATACGATCACTGTGGATTGACCGTAATGTGTCAATATGTATTTCACATACGAAAGGCAAATCTCTTGATAAGTATAGTTGGTCTAGGCCAAACAACTTTTCGGAGAAGGAATCCTCCATTGACAACGTAGTTTACTTGGTCTGTCGGTAGACTATCAGTGCAAGGAGCATACTTCTCAATAATGTCGTAATAAGTTAAGACCGCAAGCACTCAAATCGGTGTGATAGGTGGTGCACAATAAATAATTTAGTATTTTTAATAAAGTTAAAAAGTTGGTAACGTTGTACCGAGCGAAGCAAGCGAGGGAAATTAGGGGAACTTTCAGAAAATACTTATCTTAGCATGTACTGTCACCATACCAAAAATCAGCTTGTCACTAATTAGTTTGATTTTTGAACGTAAAGTTACTGGGCTATTAGTTAATAGAAAATGCTCGCCTACTTTCAACATAGCTCGCCGACTTTCAAACACGGCAGTATTTAGTAAATCTATGCTTACTCTTTGGCGCCTCAGTGTTTCCGTATATTCCTTGTGCTTCTCAAGCATAGATATAAATACAAATTCAAAATAGTTTATTCTGGCAGACATAAAACAGTACATGCAATATCAAACCAATTAATTTTAAAATAATAAAATAGGTCAAATAAACTTATCATCTCTAAAGTGAGATAATACTAGAAATTAACATAAACAAAAAACTACTATTGGTTGCAAAATGAAATATATCTAACAATATAAATAAAATTGAAAAACATATCTGCCAGGAATAAAGTACTAAGGCACTAAGAATTTATTATTCTTGTCTTTGCCTTTTAGCAGTCATCAGTAAATGTACAACAGAAATTAAAATTTAACATTCTCAAAAGAAATGAATTCAAAATAGAATTAATAAAAATATTTTTTTTAATTAAAGAAAAAAACAGGCGGACGGACAGGAGTCAGGGATCTCTGAGTAGTGAGTTGTGGGGGGGAAGGACATCTACAACAGTTTACCCATATCTCTCACGAGGATGTTGTGATAAAATACTAAACATATTTTTAATTTCTGAATAAGTTAATGATAGTAACCATTTCTTTAATTGGGATGAGAAGGCTTTGGTGGATCTATGGTGCTTGATTTCAGGGGGTTAACTAATCTAAAATTTAGAACCAAGAAAGAGAATTTTTTTAGCGAGTTTCCCATAGGGAATATAAGCTATTACCGTAGGTCTCATAAGCCCGGGACCATGTTACTTTTTCGTTTTGAGGGGCCCAGAGACCAAAAATAATAGTCATTAAAATTTATATATATATATATATATGTATATATATATATATACACATGTATATATATATATATATATATATATATATATATATATATATATATATATATATGTGTGTGTGTGTGTGTGTGTGTGTGTGTGTGTGTGTGTGTGTGTGTGTGTGTGTGTGTGTGTCCCTAGACACGATAACTCTCGTAAATAATACCCCCGTCGCAGCAGACCTGCGTACTCAGCGAATTTCCAAATTAGTAATATTAATTTTGACCAGCTAAACTTATACTACTCATATAATAGGGAAAGAGTATGCAGGTATGCTGCCATGGGGGACACTAAAAGTAGGTTTTTAGCATAGAAAAAATTTATTTCGACCATATAAAGACATATAGTAAATTTCATCAATATCTGTCCATAAATAAAAGAGTTTGCCTATTCTCCATATGATTAACATGGGAAAAGAGTATGGAGGTTTGCTGCCATGATAAGTACAAAAACCAAGATTTTTTACCTTAAATGGATGAACCTCAACCAAATGAAGCTAAATACCAAGTTTCATCCAAAAATATTGGTTAATAAGTGAAATATTAACACATCCTTATTCTCCATAAATTAACATTGGAGCCCCAAAAGACAATGTACTGTCTTTAGACTTTGTAATATCTCGGTAACCAACGGAGATAGAGCAAAGCTTCAATATACTAAATTGTGTGTTTTTTTGAGCTAAATCCAATGGTCGAAAGAAAAATTTAAAATTTTGCAAATTTACATATGAAAAATGCAAAAAACCCATTTTTGGGGTTCAAAACCCCCCAAAACTACCCCTTTCCAGTAGGTCGATATGTCTGGTTTTCGAACTCATCCGAATAAACGTAGGATTACACATCTCTACCAAATTTGGTGTCGATCGGACCATTTTTACGAGAGTTATCGTGTCTAGGGACACATATATACATATACATATATATACATATATACATATATATATATATATATATATAATTTAATGACTATTATTTTTGGTCTCTGGGCACCTCAAAACGAAAAAGTAACATGGTCCCGGGCTTAGGTCTTACAATGAGATCTACGGTAATAGCTTATTCCCTATGGGAAATTCGCTAAAATGGTCTAATCGACACCCAATTTTCTAGAGATGTGTAATCCTACATTTATTAAGATGAGTTCGTAAACCAGACATATCGATTTATCGGAAGGGGTAGTTTTGGGGGGTTTTGTACCCCCAAAATGGGTTTTTTTTGCATTTTTCATATGTAATTATTAAAATTTTTTAATTTTTATTTTAACCATTGGATTTAGCTCAAAAAAAACACACAATTTAGTATTTTGAAGTTTTGCTCTATCTCCATTGGTTACCGAGATATTAAAAAGTCTAAAGACAGTACATTGTATTTTGGGGCTCCAATGTTAATCTTATGGAGAATAAGAATGTGTTAATATTTCACTTATTAACCAATATTTTTGGATGAAACTTGGTAATCAGCTTCATTTGGTTGAGATTTATCCATTTATGGTAAAAAATGTTGGTTTTTGTGCTTATCATGGCAGCAAACCTGCATACTCTTTTCCCATGTTAATCATGGAGAATAGGCAAACTTCTTTATTTATGGACAGATATTGATGAAACTTAGTATATGGCTTCATTTGGTCGAAATAAAAAATTTTTATGCTAAAAACCTACTTTTGGTGTTCCCCATGGCAGCATACCTGCATACTCAAATGGCTGACCCAAATGGCGAGTGAGCGCAGCGAACAATAGACAGACAATAGACAATAGACTTTCATAGATTCATTCTTTTTCTTACCATCCATACCAAGGAGGTTATATTCTAATACTAAAGGTAACACACAATGCTAAAAAAGCGAGCCGCTGATTTTGTTTGGTTGGCAATCCTGAAGTACCAATTTGAACTGTTTGCCGAAATGAACGAGTCAGCTAAGGGAGTCAAATGAATTGTGAATCAATTGCCTGGTGAATCGGTTTTAATGGGCAATTATTGGTAAGCAAATATGCATTAAAAGGGGAAAACAAACAAAAACAGAAAATAAATTATATATATATATAAATTTATTTTGGAAATTTGGTAATCAGTTTCAAGTTATGGAAACATGTTTATTTCTATTTTTTTAATTAGTTAATTTACTTGATGATTTTGTACCGCATTAAAATTTGTATAATATGCTAGACAAGAGAATAAATTTTTTTTCGTGGTATACCTTTGTGAGTATACTGAAATAGTACGGAATTTTGCAAGTTAATGTAACCATTTCTAAGATCTAACATAATATATCTAAGATAAGGTATAAATAAGTTATTAATTTTTAATTATATTTCCTGAACTATTTATAAAACAACAAATATTCGCATCTACAAATTAAATCAATATCTCTTATTCTGTAAAATACCTAACGAATAAAATTGTTTAAATTCATGTAAGTTAGAATTAAAGACACACGTTATTATTATTCCAGAGTCTAGATTCCTAATTATTGGTTAGCCGTACCGTACCAATTCATCGTTCATCGTTCCCAGAAGATTCGAACCATTTCGTTGATTCGAATATCTTTTAGCTACCGTTCAAAGAACGACAAAACTGTACTTCAGGATTGCCAACCAAACAAAATCACCGGCGCGCTTTTTCGCCAAAATTAACCTATCAGTGTCACCTCCAGTATTAGAATATAACCTCCTTGATCCATACTATCGGCGCTATCGAGAAACTGAAATATCCGGTGATAAAGAGGATTTGGGAAATCTACAACTACGTAAAAACGAAATCATCTAGTTGCAGCTACAGTTTAGAGTCTATGATAGTGCTAACGACAGTTAAATTTTGCTAACGACAATTTTTAAGAAATGTGTTGGTGCTAATAGAATATTCAAACTTCTGATATTCCACCTTTTTCTAGTTGCTATAAGAAAATTCTATTTAGTTGCTACGTTAATTTTTTCTTTGCCATTGTTACGTGCTTAGTTTCTGCGTTTTCCCTATAGGGGATATTAAAAAAAAAAATAAAATTTAACACTGACTATAAATATTTTACTCTTCTTGGATATTTTGCGTTATTAGTGATTAAAATAGCGTTACTCTGTGATTCCCGGGCAAATTGTGGCATTTGACATCATTTAGGCCGGATTTCACCAAATTTACGTTAACGACGGTTTTGCTAAACCACGGTTAAAACCAAGGAGGTTATATTCTAATACTGGAGGTAACACACAATGCTAAAAAAGCGAGCCGCTGATTTTGTTTGGTTGGCAATCCTGAAGTACCAATTTGAACTGTTTGCCGAAATGAACGAGTCAGCTAAGGGAGTCAAATGAATTGTGAATCAATTGCCTGGTGAATCGGTTTTAATGGGCAATTATTGGTAAGCAAATATGCATTAAAAGGGGAAAACAAACAAAAACAGAAAATAAATTATATATATATATAAATTTATTTTGGAAATTTGGTAATCAGTTTCAAGTTATGGAAACATGTTTATTTCTATTTTTTTTTAATTAGTCAATTTACTTGATGATTTTGTACCGCATTAAAATTTGTATAATATGCTAGACAAGAGAATAAATTTTTTCGTGGTATACCTTTGTGAGTACTGAAATAGTACGGAATTTTACAATTTAATGTATAAGATAAGGTATAAGATATGAGTTCTAATTATATTTCTTGAACTATTTATAAAACAACAAATATTCACATCTACAAATTAAATCAATATCTCTTATTCTGTAAAATACCTAACGAATAAAATTGTTTAAATTCATGTAAGTTAGAATTAAAGACACACGTTATTATTATTCCAGAGTCTAGATTCCTAATTATTGGTTAGCCGTACCGTACCAATTCATCGTTCATCGTTCCCAGAAGATTCGAACCATTTCGTTGATTCGAATATCTTTTAGCTACCGTTCAAAGAACGACAAAACGGCACTTCAGGATTGCCAACCAAACAAAATCACCGGCGCGCTTTGTCGCCAAAATTAACCTATCAGTGTTACCTCCAGTATTAGAATATAACCTCCTTGGTTAAAACTGACTGATGATTTAAACCAGAGTTAACCCGCGAGGGGTCGCGCCGCTGTCTTTTCCACCGGGCGATAGGTATTTTTTTTTTTTTACTTTTCAGCGTGGAAGCTTAGCGCTACCCTCCCTCCAGTACCTTCAAATGGACTCGTCTGCTACGTTATCGCGCATTCCCTCACCCCCTCCAACCCTCCAGTCGGCTGCTGTATTGCAACAAGTTAGCTACCTGTGGTTTCCACCGTGCGCGACATCATTGTATAACATATGATGTCGCGCACGGTGGAAACCACAGGTAGCTAACTTGTTTTCATATAGTATAATTTTTATACTATATGTTCGTAGTATAGTGTTATAGTTAATAAAGTGTTTTATTATTTAATATTCTATGTAATATTTTGAATTGTAGTCAATAAAATTGAAATGTGTACAACATTAGCATTTATTTATAAACCCGGTGGAATCCACCGTGCGCGACCTCTAAAGTGATATATTTCGCGCGACCTCTCGAGGGTTAAGAAAATCTGATTTCACCAACGAAAACATGTCGAAACTAACGCTGGTTTCTTAAACGAGAGATTAGAGCGAATCAAAGAGGCACTGAACTGTCATGACACTGTTGCTGACAGTGAGCAAGTAAACATAACCTAGAAAATAGATCAGAAATCAGACAATCAAAGTGAAGACCATGAAATGAAACGAAAATACTTTATTTATTCCAAAATATACAAAATCAACAAAATAAGATCCTTAACTAAATAAACATATTCTATCATCTAAATAAGCAAATTTTATAAAAAAGGCCTACATGGGCAGATGCTTGAGCGTTAGGCCTTGTTAATAAAAAAGAATTTCTGAAGCTGCGTGACCAGAATGCATAATTATAGTAAGGAAAATCATAAAGTAGAATATTTGTTTGATGACAACAACCCGGAAATTAAGGGGAGAGGAGAGGAAAGGTCATGGGTAATATCACTATATCACTTTTTTGAGACATATGTCTGAGATATTTCGGTTTGGGTTTCATAGTCTTCATTGCCGAATTGTATAATGTAGGGAACTCCAGCTCATCTTCAATAGTTAGTTTCCATAACTGACAGAGCAGTATGTTTTGATAACCTGTACCTTGCAGTAAAATCAATCTCGTCCAAATAATTATTATGGTAACCCCATTTCTCTTATGTCCATATAGGTCGACGAACAACAAACTTCCACTATCAAATGCAATTCATAAACCCTTCTTCTTGCATTTGGCCTTTCCATATTAACTTTAAACTTATCTCAAACAAATATACAAACAATAACATAATAAAATACATCAATAATAGAAACCACAATTAACTAATGCTAATTAATATCAACGTACATTAGAAGGCTCTCTACTCAACAGTAAACAAAACGATGCAAAATATTTCCTTAACCCAAGATTACAGAAGTTAACCGGCCAGAATTGGCCAGTTCACTCGTAACGGCGAGTTAGTCTAAACTAGCGCTAACGACGAGTGGTGAAATCAGATTTCGTCAGTTACGGGCTAGCTGCAGTTTAAGTTGGCGCTAACGGTGGTTTAAGTTCTTGGTGAAATCGGGCCTTAGTAAGTACATATTCTAGTACGGAAGCCCTGAAGTACGGAAGCCCTGAAGGGCCAAAGAGAAAGCGGTCATTTTTTACACCGCCGTGTTTGAAACACGGCGAGCCGTGTTTAGAAGACGGCGAGCCGTGTTTCAAAGACGGCGAGCCGTGTTTCAAAGACGGCGAGCCGCGTTTAAAAGTCGGCGAGCCGTGTTTGGAAGACGGCGAGCCGTGTTAGAAAGTCGGCGATCGCCGTGTTAGAAAGTCGGCGAGCCGTGTTTGAAAGTCGGCGAGCATTTTGATAAATTAACTAAGACCAATAATTAAAAGCTTTTTTATTGACTCTTAAACGGATTTTCATCCTCTTATAAAATTGAAAATAACCAAAACAATCAAATCTCTGGAGCAAAAATAGTCTGTGCATTTGTTATGATGACCATAACCAAACAGTTTTCTTTGTTTTTGGGATCTCTGATTTCATAGAAATCTGGCATGAAAGTTGTAATATTTTTTAATTAGTTTGCAAATGAGATTATATCTAGTCATATACCTAATCTAATATCAGATATCTAATTATTACTCTTAATTACTTTATCAAAATACTCGCCGAATTTCAAATACATCTCGCCGACTTTAAAACACGGCTCGCCGCCTTTCAAACACGGCTCGCCGCCTTTCAAACTCGGCTCGCCGCCTTTCAAACACGGCTCGCCGCCTTTCAAACACGGCTCGCCGCCTTCCAAACACGGCTCGCCGCCTTCCAAACATACGGCTCGCCGTCTTCCAAACACGGCTCGCCGTGTTTAAAACACGGCGGTGTAAAAAATGACCGCTTACTCTTTGGCCCTTCAGGGCTTCCGTACTGAAGGGCCAAAGAGTAAGCGATCATTTTTTACACCGCCGTGTTTCAAACACGGCGAGCCGTGTTTGGAAGGCGGCGACGGCTCGCCGACTTTTAAACACGGCTCGCCGACTTTTAAAGACGGCTCGCCGTCTTATAAACACGGCTCGCCGTCTTTGAAACACGGCTCGCCTTCTTTGGAACACGGCTCGCCGTGTTTCAAACACGGCGGTGTAAAAAATGTATGCTTTCTCTTTGGCCCTTCAGGGCTTCCGTATTCTAGATACTGTGAGTATAATAGTACTACACTACAATTAATTATTACAATTTTGGCTAGCCTGACTGAGTCAGCTTGACTATGTCTGACTATGTTTGTCTGTTTGCAGTGCTGCCAGATTGAGGGTAATTACCCGAAAAGAGGGTATTTTTATGGTCTGGGGGTATTTTTGAGGGTATTTCGTTATAGGGGGTATTTTGAGGGTAACAATTCACAGCATATTAAAAAATTTGTAGTATGATGAACAAGAATAATTTGTTATAATGGTAGTTTTTTACAATAAATAATTGATTTTTTTACAATTCTGGTAAAACTATTAATGTCTTAAATTCTACAACAGTGCTAACAACATAGCATTTATCTTTGTTTGGTTGTCCATGGTTAATCATGGTTAATTGTTTTTTAATAATGGTTTATTAAACTAACCATATTATTCACTTTGACATTTTGAGGAAATTTTTGATTATATAAGTTATTTTGTCACTAACGATTTAAGTTTTTAAAGAAACTTTTTGGTGAGCTGGTTTAATGAATATTTACATATTTTTGCATAAAATTTGTCATACTTATTTGGCCTTCTTTGATTCTTCGATTAAATCTTTTTTCAGAAGGTACCGGTATCTATATGCATTATGCATTATGATGAAAATGAATACCATGGGCGGATTTACGGGGGTGCCAGGGGATGCCTGGCACCCCCTGATTTTTGATGATTTTTTTAGAATTTCTTTACTATTTTTGTAATAATGGTTTTGTATTGGATCAAAAAAGTTTTTTTGGACAATTAACATTTTTAACAAGGAAGACTTAAGCAGTCAAGTCGCGTTATCGACACAACTATTTTAAAAGACAATTAAACTATATTTTGAACATAATGCGGTCGGGTGTGTGTGTGCGAAGCTCTCGCGCCGCTATGACGTTTCTGATCAACTACACTGCACGGTTTTCGGCAAAGGCGAGTACCGACCCTGCTCTGATCCTCTCTTTCTCCCTCCCCCTCTCGTCATTTACCTCTGGTTACTTAATTTCTCGGAATGTAATGTACATCTGTGATATATTTATTTTAATTTTTTTGTTTACTTGTTTATATTTAATCAAGGTTAAATATAGGTTAACAAACGATCTTCATAAAAAAAAAAAAAAAAAAAAAAAAAACAACACTATTTAAAGATTCTGAAAACTATTTTCTAACGGTTGAAATCAATATTTTAGGGTGATTTTCAATTCATAATAAAATTCTGAATAGACAGTTTTCTAAACTAAAATGAGTTATAATAAAATTTTAGGGTTTTTTGTAATAATAAATTAAACAGCGCTATACTTGTTTGTTATACATAAGCCACTACTTCTTTTTAGGCTATTTTTAAATTACCAGGGCCTTGAAAAAATACACCTAAATTGAAAGAAAACTATATACTAAAACTGCATTGAGTTTTACAGTTTTTGAGATATGCTTGCTTTAAGTCATCCATGTCATCGATGATAGCGGCGAATGCATCTCCTCCCGAGACCGCGACGCTGCGCGCTTGGAGTTATGTTACAGCTGTCTAGACGGTCTTTCGTATATGTCTTTTCATCATACCATTGCAATAAACGTTGTTTTCGGAACGGTCAGCTGTGATCGAAACTAGTTGATTCCCGGTGGGTTGGATAAACGTGTTGGTAAACAAAGTTTTCGGGACTAGGCCGGAAAAAAACTTCCAATGTTTGACACCACTAGCGCTGCTATTCTGCTTACAGTAACTTAAACCTCGTTGACTCCAATATATAAATGTCAAACAGCTGATTGTTTAGTTGTAGATAGTTCAAATACAAGATAAACAACTAACAACGTAAGAGGGGGTATATAGGTTAAAATTTATTTATTTTTATCCAAACTGTATATTTATTAAAGGTGGTATGATGAAAAGTACTGTTCGTAACTCGTCCGAAAGTGGTATATCGGTGCTCGATCGAATTCAAGTACTCGGCTTCGCCTCGTACTTGAAACTCGATCTTGCACCGATAACGACCACTTTCCGGACTAGTGACGAAATATACTATATCGGTACCGTGAGATTTGTTTTGAGTAAATGAAAGTATTTCTGACCTATATATAAATAACAGAAATAATAACAGCGCTCTGTAAACTTGACTAATTGTGATCAGGCCCGGTGTCGCGACCGCGTGCGGAGATGCGTCGCCGCGATCATCGGTGACTTTAAGGAAGTATAACTCAAAACCGCAAAACTTAGAAACGTGAAATTTTTACACTATGTTCAGTAAACACTTATTTCAATTCACTTATTCTTACACTTATTTCAGTTAAAGATCCCAGTTCAAGATAACATAAAAAGTAGCTGGCTTATGTATAACATACAAGCACCTAAACAGCTAGGGCATAATTGTGATAGGCATTAAAACCTGCCATTTAAATGGGATTTTGGTCTTTGCATGAGCATACAACGACTCATACTTTAGGATAGCTGGCACCCCTAAAAGTTTTGACCTAAATCCGCCCATGATGAATACAGAGGGCAAAGGTAAAATATTAAATTGATCCCAAGAAGAGATATTAGTTTAATAATAATATTACAGTCTTCATGCCTCTAATCACAGATTAAAGTATTATAAATAATATAATATTGGTGCTCGGCGACCATTATTTTAAATTAGTCCTTATAAATTAGTCCTTTTATTATTTTGCAATGGTACTCTCTGGCTGGTACTCTTTCATTATATATGTGTTTACACTATGAGTGTTTATTTCTTAATGTATGATGACGCATGCTATGCAATACTTGTATTGTCCAACAGCAATAAAGAATTTATTTATTTATTTATTTATTTATTATGTAGTCCAAGTGTTTTCGCTCAGTGATTACAGGCCCACAACCTATTCCCCTGCCTGAGGGTATTTGAGGGTATTTTCACATCGACGGAGGGTAATTTTACCGAAGGCGTCTGGCATGGCAGCTAGTTTGTCATGTTTGAGTTTGAATGAAAATGAAAAGTTTTGTAGTTTTGTTTTAGCTAGCATAGCATAGCAAGACCGGCAAGTTGTCATTTTCGTGTTTATTATAGGATTGCCCATGTAGTTTTCTGGAAATATTGCAAGAGAATTATATTACCTATTGTCGATTAGAAGGAATATTGCAATATCTGTAAGTAGGCTATAGGTAATTTAAACGTTATTTTTTGTGGGCTATAGCAGTTTAGATCATAGTGTGATTGATGTTTGTAAGGCTGCATTTAGGGAACTAGGCCCCCCTGCTACTTGCTCCCCTCTTGCCCTCCTTCGTAGCATCCCCTTGAGGGTAAATAGGCCAATGTTTAATCGGAAGAAGAAATAATTTATTAATCATAGGCCCTATTCCTTGAGAACAGATTAAAAGTAAAAAATATTGTTTGTGTTCCTTGGTACTTGGTTTCTTCTTCTTTGATGACATCCCCGGATAGAATGTGTCTTTTAAAAATAAAAATCTATACATTTAACATTAACTTACACAATCACAGGTGAAACTTTGCTATCCTACTCCACCGTTATTAGGCCTATCTATGTTAAAATTTATACCTATTTTGCGATAATAGGTACCGGTACCTAATGCTTTTTATTGATGATACAATTAAGTTACACGATACGATTGCGATTTTACCTCCTGATTTAGTTTTGTTCTAAGATAGGCTAATTAAAAACAGCTTTTGACCCATATACCCATTGATGCTCACTAAGAAAAGGTTTTACAAAATTCCTGCAGGGCTCCGACCCGAACGACTTCATAATTTCGTTATAATTATTATCATTGAATCTTTAACAATAGGGTATAGGGGGTTGAAATTTGCCATGGACGTTCCGTGTTAAAAAATGCTCACTAAGAAACGGTTATGCAAAATTCTTTCAGGTCTCTACCCTACAGAACTTCAAATTTCCATTTAATACTATTCTTATGGCCAATATTTTATACTAATGAAGGCAGAGCCGTCCTTAGGAAATGCGAGGCCTGGAGCAAAATATTTTTGCGAGGCCTTATTTAACGGTGATTGTTGGGGGGTTGTGGGGTATGGAACTTACGACAGTATGTGTTCAAGTTATGTCTAGACGTTTTTCGACTGTCTATATATGTAATCAATCCATTAGACTCAAAGTTATATCTTTGAAATTATTTGAGTTACAGAAATGAAACTTGGCACAACTATTAATTACAGGGTCTCCCTGAACTCTACCCTCTAGCCCTCTACCCTCTAGCCCTCTACCCTCTCTACCCTCTTTTTCAGATATTTATCCATATATTGAGCCAAAATATCATAGGCCTATTTTAAAATTTAGTGATTTTAATACAAATGGTCATGCGGGTTGCCGTGCAAAAAGCGTGGTTGCGGCGCCAGTTCAACAATGGATTTCATACCAAAACTGCTCCCGGGGAAGCGGTCCGACCGTGACCTCAGTTATATCGCTCTATTTCGCTGGTACACTGTAGTGGTACACTCATGGTGACTCCTGTACCCTGGCTCCCGGTGCTGTGTAATATCGCTCCTCCTGAAATAAGACGAAGGGATGCACTCATTAGGGAATACACAAAGATCTTATCTGCTCCACAGCTGCCCATCCATGATTACCTACCCCAGAATGCGGGCCGATTGAGGTCCCGAAAACCACCTCTACGAACAGCCTCCCAGTTGATGGACTCGAACTTCACCATCCATACAAACTGGACTTCCTCCTGGGACGCTTTTCAAGGTCGGAACCACTTCTTGATAGATGACCCGACCGTAGCGGTAGGTGGTATGAATCTTCCTCGGAAGCAGTGGACTATACTCAATCGTTTCCGCACTGGAGTGGGGAGATGTAATTATTGGAAGCACAAATGGGGAATGACACAAGACCAGTCATGCGACTGCGGAGCAGAGTATCAAACTATGGAACACATAGTCGAAGAGTGCCCACTGAGTGCCTTCCCCGAAGGATTGGCCGGTCTGCATAGCTCAAGTGAAGCTGGGCTGCAATGGCTTAGCGCCCTGGATTTAGCTCTATAAAGAGAGATCTAATTTTTATTTTCTTATTTTAGTGTTTAGATTTTTACTTATACTGACTCAGGTGCTCTGCACCGCAGAATTTTTTTTATTATTCTTAAACCATGGTGGCTGGCTGAATGAGCCATACTATATATATATTTCGCTTATTTATGAACCAATTTTCATGATTTTTACATCTTTGAGTTTTAAATTAAATTTTACAAAAAACACATAAGAACATAAACTTTGCTCCCTTATGTAGGTAGTTTTTATGTAATTTAAGGTTAAAGATTTTAATTGACCACCATTTTAAAAACATTAATTATAAAAAGTTGATTATTTTTTCTAGCTAGGTCTTTACTTCAAAAAGCTGTGTACCGAATTTCAACTTAAGTTATTACGTCAAGCCGTTCTTCAATTTAAAATTATTCTTAAAAAATATACAAAATAGCAGCTGTACAAGTAATTATGGTGTTTTGGAATTTTTAAATATGATATTTTGATTTTGGCTTGTCTTTGGTCCAGGAATAATACCTGAAAGGAATGTAAAGAGTTCAGAGACACCCTGCATTAAGTCGCAAATGCAAGTGAATTTTTACCTTTCTAACATTTAAGTTACTGTTTCAAGTTGGCACTAATTAAAAATGTTCAAAGCTAAATATTTTAATAGCTTAATTTAATGAAAATTTTAAATGGCCGCCATTTTGCAACCATAAATGTTAGAAATGTCCAAATTCATTTGCATTTGTGCCTTATTGCACTTAACAGTTGTGCCAAGTTTTAATTCCGTACCTTAAATAATTTCAAAGATATAATGGATCAATTAAAAAAAAACACATACAGACAAACAGTTGAAAAACTGCTAGAGAGGCAAAGTCGGTCATGCATGGTTGTGGCATCTGCAAGCATGGCTCGGCGGCCGCGAGGCTTGGTCCCGTCACCCCGCCCGCCGCCGGCCGCCGCTATCAAACGATGTTTTGCGTTTGCATCCTTTTGGTCGCTACTATTACGTACTATAAATATCGCGGTCGTAGGTTTTTAAATCACAATTATTGAATATATTGCGCGGATAATTAAACCGATATTTTAGGTACGTATCTGTTCATTATTATATTATTTTTATTCAATCTAAACGTTTATGCAACTAACTTTTTAGTGGGCAAGTCGTCGCGGCGCGAGGCCTTTAGCGGCCGCTCCACTTGCTCCACCCTAAGGACGGCACTGAATGAAGGCAACAACGAATCTGAAAAACTATATGACCTACGATGTTAAAATTTGTCATGGGCGTTCTTCTTTGCTCATAGATGCTCACTAAGAAACGGTTTTGAAAAATTCCATCCGGGCTCCGCCTCATAGGACTTAAAAATTTCTCTCTAATGTTATTCATAGCTAATTTTTAGTTTGAAACTAGGAAACAATGAATCTGAAAAAAACTAGGGCCAAAAGATCTATGATGAAATTTGACGGGGACGTTCCTATTTGCTCACAATGTACATGCTCACTACGAAACTGTTTTGCAAAATTCCATCAGGGCTCTGCCACACACGATTTAAATTTTGGTCTAATGTTATTCTTATGGCCAATTTTAAATATGAATCTAGGGAACAACGAATATAAAAAACCAGATGACCTAAGGGGTTGAAATTTGAAATGGAAGATACACTTTGCCCTTAGGTGCTCACTAAGAATCGGTTTTGAAAAGCATCGGTTTTAAGGCTTCGCCCCACGGGTCTTCAAGATTACTTTTGGGGCCTACAGGGTTGAATTTTGGCATGGACGTTCCTCTTTGCTCGTAGGTGCTCACTAAGAAACGCTTTCACAAAAATCCTTTCAGGGCTCCACCCGCATGTCTTCGAAATTTCAATATAATTTTACAGTTATGGCCAATTACAATACCAATTGAAAGAAACAACGAATCTATACACTATAGGGCCTGCGGGGTTGAAATTTGGAGTAATCTCTTTGGTTGTAGGTGCTCAATAAAAAGTGGTTTACACATTTCCTTCAGGGCTCTGCCCCAAATAACCTCAAAATTACTATATAGCCTACAGGGTTGCTCATAGGTATTCACTAAGATACTAGATACTGGAGAGGAACCAATTAAAATACTTGAAGGACCTGAGATAAACTATCAAAAATAAATTAAGACCTTGAAAAGAAAGATGAGATGGAGGTATATTCAAAACAAGAATAAAGAATGTTATAAACAATGACATGTGAGTTAAAATACAAATATTGAAAAGATATGACAATTTATTTATTTATTTGGTGTCTATCTATCTACGCCATTGGCATTTTTAACGTTTTGATGGGGAACGGTCCAAACCCCAGTCTTGTTACTATCTAACATTGACCAGTTGTTACAAAGCATCATTAATTAATAGCCCAATGACAAATGGCAACTGGGTCCGGTATCAAACCTTTAAAAAGCTACTAACTTTTCTCAGGATCGAACCGGCAACCTTTGGATTCAAAGGCGAGCACTTTAACCACTCAGCTACCCAGCCAGTTAAATGACAATGAAAATAAATGATTATACTAATGGGATGTGATTTGCTTCATGTATTACTGTAGGCCTTATATAAATTGAACAAATATGGGTTTGGAAATATAGTTTTTGATGTCCTTTAGGGCTCCACCCCACTGGTCTTAAAAAATACTCTATGGCCTACCGGATTACTATTGACATTGATGTTCCTCTTTGGTCATGGGCATTCATTAAGAAACGATTTTTGCGATTTACCTTTAGGGCTCCGCCCCACAGAACCTTTGTTTAGGTTTTACCATATATCCTACAGGGTTAAAATTTGATGTGGACAAATAAATGGTGGAGTGTTGAGATTGAGTTATCATTCACTTGACTTTAAAATTACTCTACGGGGTTAATATTTGACATGGATGTTCCTCTTTGCTCATTAGAAGTCACCAAGAAACAGTTTTGGAAAAATAGTTTTTAAAACCCTTTATTGCTCTGCCCCACTGGACTTAAAAATAATTACTCCATGGCCTAAGGGGTTAATATTTGACATGATCGTTCCTCTTTACTCATAGGTGCTCAGCTCACACTATTTCAATGTATTAATCTTAATGTATATCTTAAGGAAAAATATTTTGTAGGCCTTAAAAGAGATTTAAAAAAAAAAAATTCAACACGGGCGAAGCCGTGAAAGGCAACAGCTAGTCATTTATAAATCTAAGTCCTCACAAGAAAAATATTTCATCAAACTCTATATTTATATTGGTTATTATTAAAAAAAAAAAAACTTTATGTGGAACGTTAAACATCTTGAAATTGTGACCTAACTCAATAGGTAATTTAAAGCCAAGGATGAATGAGAGATGAGTGTAGGATGATTGTGGCGCGATCTTGTAGTCTTGTTATTGACTGAGGCCAACATTCTCCTCAGACAGGACTGTTAATTCATATCCCAACAGCCAATGGTATCTAGGGACCTTCAGTTTAACGTGGGATCCGAACCACAATTTTGACCTCATACATACGAATTGGTCTAATTATTATGATGGTCTTTATGGATGAACTAGTATTCACTAGTGCGGACGTTAAACCCTACCAGGGAATATCGCATTTACAAGCCATCGATTATAACTATCCACATTCGTGACCTCCAAGTAGCTGGATTACAGGACTTCGCCACCATAAACAATTGCATAGCCATGGCAATTGATAGGACTGATCAATATTTTCATTTATAAGAGTGGACCTATCTTTTTTTTATTTTGTAAACGTATCTTTATTGCTGAACCATATTTCTTGGTAAGTTTATATTGTACGGTAATTTTGGAAATAAAAAGCTTTGCAGCCTCCTGCTACAGCAAAATGGAGGTCCTTTTTTCCTGGACCTTGTTGTAGTGGAGGTTACAAAACGACCCAATAATTGCTACTGGCCTAAAATTCAAGCCTATTTTTCTCCCACGAGGCTAAATTAATAATACACATCTCTTATGTATCTTTTTCAGATTTCATATCTCTCATCACCTTGATAAATTATGAAATTTTAATTATGAAAGTAAAAAATACATACTCTCGTAAAAAGCAAGGTAAAACTGGAGTAAATAGAAAGCCTATTAATTTTATCTTTAATATCAACCACACTACTTTCAATAACTTTACATTCAATACAATCAATAATTTTACCCAAGTAACTGAAACTAAACAAGACTCAAGCAAGTCAGAATCTAGTGATTTGTTTGATAAGTTAGTGAAAGGCCCAGTTTTCAATGTGTGTAACCAGACTTCAGCAAGGTAAGACAGTTTAATCTATTTTGTAAAATGATGAAATCGAAATAATTTGTAGTTACAGGTTTTAGTTTTAAGACTGTATACAGGGTGTTTTGTGATAAATGTAATAAACTTTACGAGTTGTGATGCTTTACATCAAGACAAAATAAAATCTTGAACATGGCCAAAAAGTAAAAAATTATTATAATGGCCAGGCCATTATAAATGTTTTTTGTTTTCAATTGAGTTTCATGTCCATGCTTGTGAAAAATAATTAAGATGTGTTTTTTAACATTTTTCATTGGCCATCATTTTGAAAATACCCTTTAAAAAATTTTTCTCTTGACAAGAACATTCAAGTTATATGGATCAAGGCTGATATCAAATATAAACTTGATAACTTACAATTTTTGTTCCAGAAATCAGTAAAAATGGGGATCACAGTTAAACAAATAAAAAAATGTGATGACCAAAAAATAAATAAATAAAATACTGAAAAATTTCTATTTAAGTTATCTTTACATAGAGATTGCGACTATGACTTTAATCATTAATGCGAGTAATGACTTTTAATCATTACCATCCTCTCAACACTTAATAAAATTTTCATGTAACTTAATACCTTCCTTTGAATTTCTAAATATTTCATTTTTCAGTTCAGCAGAAAATAGTTGGAGGTTCTTCAACAAACGTCAAACCACCCTAACATTTTACAAGAGTGATGTTGACCTATCGGTTTCTACCGATATCTCGAGACTTTTATTTAAAGATTCCAAAGACTCCTCCAAAATGTATTCACTGTCACAAACTCCTCCAGAATATTGTAAGTTCGTTCATTTGTTAATTTGAACTTATTACATGCTGAAACTTAGCTGTTATTTTATCAATTGTTTCGACAACATACCTGAGAACTATCATCTTTGAGCTTAACAAAGAGCTTGAAGATACCGTTGTAAACAACAACATTGGTCAGACTGAAGAAGAGTCACCAGGTTTACTTGTATGTTTGTTTAATTATTTTGTGTGTGTAATGTATAGACCTTCAATCAATTGGGTTGGCCAAACCTAGCATCCAGATAAACAAATGTAGGTTGTAATATCTTGAAATCTGTTTAAATGTAAAAATAACTTCACCTTACGGCTTAGCATCGTTGATAATCTCAAGATTTTGCTGCAGCATTCAAATGACCCCCAACTTTTTGCAAGATGTCGGGAGGTGAGGATTGTCTGGTAGTATCAATGCTGATCCAGTGCAAGCACTTCCGTAAGATTCAGTGTTAGTGACTTTTGAAAATCGTCGCACCGCCCGCCCATCCGTGCCGTGCCGCACTAGTGCACATGTAGCTTTACTTGTTAACTTAATGGCTCAATGGATTCCTATGAATAAACCCAATTAAAGATTAAGCTACACAGGCACTAGGGCGGTACGACATGAACAGAGATATTCATACTGCCGACTTTCCTGATACTCGCTCCTAAGTTTGTCTATGCAGATGATATTGCACTGGCTTATCAGCACCAGAAATTTTGACATGCTGAGGAAGTAATAACAACTGACCTCAAGACCCTCGGTAAATACTTTAAAGCCTGGAAGCTAAATCCAAACCCAACTAAAACTGAGGTCTCTTGCTTCCATTTGAACAATAGACTGGCTAAATAGTAGGCTAAATTACTTAACAAATAAAGATTTTTTTACTTGTCTTGACTTGACTGGCCCACCAAAAGCTTAAAAGCATATTCGACATGGTTGAGCTAAAGCACAATGACCACCCACAGTACCTGGAAGTCACTTTAGCTATGTTCTGTATAATATCGCTCCACCTGAAATCAGACAAAGGGGTGCACTTATTATAGAATATACTATTATCTGCTCCACAGCATCCATGATCCAGTGCAGCACTCCCGTAAGATTCAGTATACTGACTTTTGAAAATCGTCCTATGCACAGACTGTGCATGAGCTACCTACACCCTAGGTGACAGGCCGATTGAGGTCCAAAAAAACCACCACTGCGGACAGCATCCCAGTGACGGGCACAAACTTTTTTTATCTATACCGACTGGACTTCCTCCTGGGACTCTTTCCAATCTCAGATTTACTTTTTGATTGCTGACCCAACCTTAGCAGTAGGTGTTATGGATCTTCCTCGGAAGCAGTGGACTGTTCTCAATCGATTCCGCACTGGAGTGGGAAGATCTAATAATTGGAAATACATAGGGAATGACAGAAGACCAGTTATGCGGCTGTGGAGCGGAGTTCCAGACTTTGACTCACAAAGTCACTGATTGTCCATTGATGCTTTCTTTGAAGGCTTGATGGGCCTGTATTGCGAAAGTGAAGCGGGGCTGCAATGGCTTAGCACCCTGGATTTAGCTTTATAAAGAGAAATCATAAATGCTTGTTTTAGTTTGTTTTAAATGTATTGACTCAGGTGCTATGCACTGCAGAATATCTTTTATATTTTTTATAAATTGGTGGCTGGCTATGAAAGCTATACAATATAGTTAGTTCTTAATTCACTTTATAAATTTTTTTGACCTATCCAACAGTTGTTCTCAAGAGATGACTGGGGGTATGCCGCAAAAAATTGGTAATGGCGGACACTATTTTACATAATGTCATGTAGCAATGAAAAACTTCAGCAGCCAATTATAAATAAAGCTCTGTGTCCATTAGCATCATTAATAATCTCAAGATTTTGCTGCAGCATTCAAATGACCCCCAACAATAGCAAATAGTCGGAGGTGAATGTAAATGTAGTCGGGGGACAATAAAGACCAGTAAATATTGGGGGTATTTATTGTTAATTTATATTTATTTTTATAATATATTGTATATTTAAAAAAATAAATACATAATCAAACCATTTTATCTTAAAATTAAATATTAATCCTTTTCAACCCATTCGCCTACGGTACCCTTTTCCCAGTGGCCTTAAGTGCCCAGGAAATCCAATTATTTTTACTGTTTTTGTAGTATTTCATATACATTTTTATAACTCCAGTTCTACTGGTTATATTTAAATGAAATTTTCACAAAATCTTTATTGGTAGCCTAGCATTATTTTAAACCTAGTTTTATTTATTTTTATTAACAAATGTCTGTCTGTCTGTCTGTTTATTAAAAGATTTAGGAAAAACTTTGTTATATTGTTATTAAAACACAATTAAAATAATTTTTTAACTTTTAAAATGAGATATATAGTTGAATTTAAATACCTGCAACATCAAACAAGTAATTTATAACTTAATTTGTAAATAAAAATTATTCTGTGGTTCATATAACAATACTTAATTTAGGCCCATGTCAACTACTTGCCTCACCCTATCTAAATTTACAGGATCAGTAAGGTCTACCACCATATTATTGGATCTATCTCCAAAACAATAATTTTGTGGATTGATGCCTACCTCTGTTTCTGCGTTACTGTATCAAAACAATCATTTTATGGTTCAACTAGGCCTACGATAGCTGGGTCAACCACCTCAACTTCAACATCCATCCACATCTTCTTTGTCTTCGCTGTCACTTTCCAGGGCCACATCAGTTTCTTCGAATGCATTACAGTCAACACTATATTCACTATCACTAAATAAAAAACCGTCTTCGTCAATAATTTGGTCAATTTTACTACTCCGACAACACTTACGCGCTATTACAAACACTCTGTTTACATCGAAACAGCTGCAGCAAACAAGCTGCAGAACACAAGTTATTTTTACAAAATAACAGTGTTGCCAACCCGAAAAACCAAATAAATATGTCCACAAACTATTCTAGAAGTCGGAAACGAAGTTTAGTCCGTATTGTGCTTTTATCTGTTGAGTAAACAGAGAACTACTACGACACGAGTGAGCGGCGAAACCGTGTCGTCGAAGTATTGCCGCGCGCTCGGCTGCAGCGGTGAGAAGGTTTTGTCAAAATAGGCGAATGGGTTAAACAAAATCACTATTATTAGGCTACACAGTTTAATATTAAAACTTCGCATGATTTATTTTAATCTCATAAACATAACTAGTGAGATGGGAACTCTGCGTTTTGTATATATATATATATATAAGGCTTTCATAGCCAGCCACCAACTTCTGAAAAATATAAAAGATACTCTGCAGTGCATCACACCAGCATTGATGTATTTAAAAGCTAAACTAAAATATTTATGATCTCTCTTTATAAAGTTAAATCCAGGGCATTAAGTCATTGCAGCCCAGCTTCACTTTCACAATACAGACCAATCAATCCTTCGAGGAAAGCATCAATGGACACTCAGTGACTATGTTAGTCATAGTCTTTAACTCCGCTCCACAGCTTCATAACTGGTCTTCTGTCTTTCCCCATTTGTATTTCCAATAATTACATCTTCCTATTCTAGTATGGAACCAATTGAGAACAGTCCACTGCTTCCGAGGAAGATCCATGCCACTTGGTGCTAATGTTGGATCAGCAATGAGAAAGTGATTCACTTCTTGGAAGGAGTCCTGGGAGGAAGTCCAGTCGGTATGGACGGAAAAATTTGTGTCCATCAACTGGAATGCCGTCTTCAGTGGTAGTTTTTGGCACCTTAATAGACCCATCACTTAGGTTAGATAATCATGGAAGGGCAGCTGTGGAGCAGATAAAATCTTAGTATATTCCTTAATAAGTGCATCCCTTTGTCTTATTTCAGGTGGAACGATATTACACAATGCACCAGCGTACAGGGTACATCTTACAGGCCATCTTACCGGACATTTTACGGGGTACAAGGGTTGCCATGAGTGTACCACTAATGGCTATCATAGCCCTGTTTAGCTGAACGTTGATCTCTCTGACATGCACTGTTCAACCATACAGGATCACAGAACTCAGCAGTTGCGTAAACCAGGGACTAAGCAGTGGATGAGCAAGATGGAGTAACAAAACGTGTATCACTGCTGTTTTATGAAGTACAGATTTCATTTGATATTTCACAAGTGTGGGTTGCCCTCTAGGGGCCTTATATATCTATCTTCTTATTTCTATAAGGGTTTCGTCTGTTACGTTCCTTTTTCTCTCGACCTACTGAACCGATTTTTAAGATTGCGGTGTCATTTTAAAGCTTAGGATATACCGCAGTGACGAATACTAATTATAAAGGTCACATTGTTTCGGGCTTCGCCCCCCTCGCCTTTGATTTATTTCTAGAGGGCGCTTTAAAATGTTGACCAACTTTTATTGCAAGTTCGTTAATGTGAATTGTAATTTAACAGCTGATTACCTTCAGATGAATTTTAAAAGCCAGATAGTAAACAAAAATAGATCTCTGTCACTTTATAATCAACATTCACGTAGGCTACTATAGGTGAGTTTAACTCATACAGAATCATAAAATGCGCAATTTGCGCACGGGCCACCTCGTATTTATTAAAGGCAAAGCCCTCACTGACTCACTCATCCTTAATTCTCCAACTTTACATGTATTTAGAATCCTGAAATTTAATACACTGATTGAAGGTCTTATATAGGACAAATAAATAGTTTTTATCAAGATCTTTCCATAGGGCTCTGCCCCACATGTCTTTAAAGTTACTATGTTATTCTTATAACATTAAAATTTTTGCATTGCAAAAAATTATTACATTTAGGAATATTAATTCTATGAACAGATGTTCTCATTTAAAGTATTGAGTGAAGATTAGTAATAAAAAAGTAATGGATATTCAGACTTACGGTAAGTGAGCATAGCGAACAAGCTCACCAGAAGGGCAAAAAAATCCTTTTGATGACATTGCAAAGCATGCCTGGTAACAGCTATATCCCATTCAAAATAAATGGGTGCGGTCGAAAGCAATAATTTTATTTCCCACCACAAGGAAAAATTCCCTCAACACCTTCCTTAATTTTCCGATTTTCTTCACAATCAGATGTTGTTTTAATTTTGCCCTTAAAACTCAGAGTAGAAATAGCGCTGATGATTGTGTTACTTCCCCTATTTTCCATTGGAAGCGCTTCTTATTGCATCTTAAACGTCAAAATTAGAACATTTGTTTATGAAAAAGCAAAACATTGGCGTAAAGTGACAATGAGATATTAAACAGCTATAGTAATTCTCAGTGATTCTGATTGGTTGGATTCTTGGCAACGGGAGGAACGGGGAAAATGGGGGAATTTAAATCTTGTTTCACTGGACATTTATTTTGAATGTGGTAAAGTACCTTATATATCAGTAAAAATAAATTAGTAGAAAAAGTGTTAAAAATATGAAAAATTGAGATATTTTAAGGATGAGAGCTCTAATAATAATTCAACTAAATGATTACCGAGTTTTAAGAAATTTGGTTAAAAAACGGCATCCAAAATAGGAGAATAAAATACCCTATTTTGCTCAAAACTTGTATGGTTAACATAGATGACTGCGCTACTAGCCCAAAGGTGTAGATAACTCTTAATAATCAGATAAAGAATTGTTGAATATGAAATACAACTCAAAAAGGGAAAAACTATGCAGCTCAAGGACAAGTGGTCGAACGTCTGATAATGAAAATCCCTTTTGTAACTTTTGTATTTCTTTCAATTTAATACCCCTTCACTCTAAAAGTTCACTCTAAAAGCCCACTAATTGCCAAAAAAAGGAGTTCAACAAATTACATCATACAGAGTGACTTGTGGGACCGGAAAAATGTAAAACAGTTGTTGAATGGTTATTTCCTAAGTTAGAAGAGATATGGGTTATGTCATTGTCTTAAGTATGTCTTGCCTCTTAAGTCTAAATATATATAAGCACCGGTACAGTAGACTCTCTCTTAACTGGCCACCTCAGGACCAGGCCGCAGCCTGATAATGAATTGGCGATGTAGGCTACATTTAAAAATGCCCATCTACAATTTTATACAACCTAAATGCAATTATGACTTGAAAAACAACTCTAAATATAATACCTACTGTACATAATTTATAGCTAACATCTGACACCCATAAAATCCATTACTAAACTGAATAATAATTCTGTTCTTTATTGTGGTATACTGGATAGGAGGGCTAAACACATTTACTTCCATTGGCATTCTTTTTTTATTCAGGACAGTACATTTTAATTTGTTTGAGAACGTCAATATGATATAACGTAAAACAATAAAGTAGATAAGAAAAAAAATTTCGGCGAAACACGGCCGGTTAAAGCGATGTTGAGATAAAAAATGGCCTGTTAAAATGATGATGTTTTGGTGTTGGTGTAGGCCACTGGTTCCCAAAAGGTGATCCGCGAACCCCTAGGGGTCCGCAAGCCATGCCAGAGGGGTTCGTAAGATGCAATTAGAATTGGAATAAACATACATATTTGTACAGTAACAGATTACAGTTTTTCAGCTTTATGAAAACTTTACCGAATGATGACTTTTGCATCTGGCTTTATTCTGCAAATCTGCAACTAACGCTTACACACTCTAGCACCGCCAATGGAACTAGAAGGACGAATAGTTTTGTTTTATGCCTGCCTATAGAATGCGCAACAAGTGACAGAAACTTGTATATTAGATAGTCAGCTATTTTACATGTATTGCTAGTGCCATCGCAGACTGTGTTGTTTACATAGGCATGATAAATCAGCACAGTGAGAAATAGGTAATTGAGAGAAATCATTACAGCTTGGGGTGACAATATTTTAACTGCGGATGCAGACTAAATATAGTAACATACTGGCCTCAATTTATCTGTGTTAAGATGTTTCACATGATAGCCTATCAGAATATGATGCCTCTATAGACATTATGAATTTTCGAGGATTTTTTCACTTTTTTATCATTACTAGGCCGATTTTAATTTTAGAACTTTTGGGAATAGGAATACTTGGTTTGGAGAACTTCTCAATCACAATGCTCTCATCCCCAATCAATTCTCATGACACTGCTGATTATAAGTATTTTTAATTTTAGCGGCTTTTTAAAAGAGTTAAGTGTTTTTTGTAGAAATTCACTGAACGCACACTGTAGCATAATTAATTAAAAAATGGATCGATGATTTAAAAGTGGATCCTTAAAACGAGATAAGCCTACAGTTTAAGAAGAAGATAATGTAATTGATACTTTTGATATTACAGGGTTGCCACAGACATTAAAAGTCAGGAAAAGTCAGGAATAGTCAGGATTTTTGGGTTTTGGTCAGGAAAAGTCAGGAAAAAGTTTGAAAAAATGCCGAAAGTCAGGAAAAAATAGGGGAAAAGTGCCAAAAGTCAGGAAAATTTGCAGTGGCACAATCCGACCGTCTCGATTTTTTACCCCTTTCATAAATCAGAATTACTAAGTAGTGGGTAAAATGTATTAATTTTATACATTAATTACCTATTAATAATGTATATTTCTATTGTGTTTTTCATTGCTATTATGTTAGTTTTTTACTTTATTACTGGAACACTTTGTTTTATTTTTAGCCAATTTCTCTACAGGGAATATTAGCGAATTTCCCTCTAGGGAATATGCTATTACGATAATACTCATGATAAGATCTAAGGCCGGGACCATATTATTTTTTGTTTTGAGGTTCATAGGAGCCGAAAACACCGTTTGTTCAAATTCATATATATATATGTGTCCGTTTACACAATAAATTTTGAAAGACACCTTTTATTTCGATGAAAATTGGTAAGGTGTAAGACAGCGTTCTTCAGGTTAAGTTCGAAAACCAGGTTGATAGGACATTCAGAACAGGGTTTTATGGGGTTTCAAAAATGTCAAATTAGGGGGTTTTGGTATTTTTCACCCTAAATATTTTAAATCATCAATTTTCAAAGAAACCATTCAAAAGAACTTAAAAAAAAAAAATAATTTTGTATTTTGAATCATTTACTTAGCTTCACTGGTTAGGAGAAAATTGAAAAAAACAAGTTTTCCATTTAATTTTTATGGGAAACTAATAAAACCTGGTATATTGATTTTTTTTTTTTAATTTCCCAATAAAAATCTCAAAAGGCTTAGTAACTGGTATATGTAAATAATTTTTTTTTCTTTCGTTAATTAACTAAACCATTGGAAATTCACTGAGTATTTCGCTGTGACGGGTGTATTTCAATAAAAATTTTAGCGATGGGCAACTTAGGGAATGGAGGAGATTGCATTAAAAAAATATTCAAAAGAAAATTCACTAAAAACAAAAAACGAGTCTCTATTTTTAAAACCCCGCGGTTTCAAAAAGTCAGGAAAAATCTCTCAGATTGGTCAGTAAAAGTCAGGAAAAGTCAGGAAAAATGGCCTCCAAAATTCTGTGGCAACCCTGTATTACTGAATGTACTGATGGACGCACACTTTATTTCTTAAAAAATCGTACTTTACAAATTTTTACTGTTTACCTATTTTGAATGATAGTAATAAAAACAAAGTTGAACTCCAATTTTATTAATATTAAAAAAATAATAATAACAAAATTGAACACCAATTTTATTATTATTAAATAATAATAATAATAATAATAACAAAATTGAATGCCAATTTTAAGATCCGTCTTTTTTTAATGGCTAATTTAATTCCTAAAACAATTAGAAATGAAAACTCTTATTTTGTATTTTTTAATGTACTTGATACTGAATTGCATAAAGAGTTGAATGTGACAACGCACCTACCAAGTGGACCTATTACTATTAGCTTAGCAGTGGCTAAGCTCACTATAAAGGGGGTTCTTCTTCGGAGGCAATCTTGATCAAGCCCTTAGGGGGGCGATCTTTTGCCGATGTTCTGGGTCAGATTAGATCGCAGGCCAAACCGGAAGAGACCGACACCGTTATCAAGTCTATTCGGCGAACCCAGAACGGGGATGTCCTCCTCGAACTGGGGAAGTCGAGTGACAAGATTGGTTTTGCCGCTTCCCTCAAGACTGCACTTGGGGACAAAGGCTCAATCAAGGCCCTAGAACCGAAGTGTTCGGTCGAGATTCGGGACCTTGATGCCCTCTCCACCGAAGAGGAGGTGACCCGTGCGATCCAGGTGGCACTCCCGGAGATACCGGCTGATGGAGTGAGGGTATGGCTGACTAAGCCCAACCGAAGTCAACTCCGGATGGCTGTTGCTGAGATGGGCGAAAAGCACGCCAATAAGCTGCTTAGCCTTCAGCACCTCAGAGTCGGTTGGGTCAGTTGCAGGCTCAAACGGAGGGTGGTAGTTTCGAGATGCTTCCGCTGTCTCGGTTTCGGCCACTCCTCCCGAAACTGTAAAGGGCCCGACAGGAGTGCCAACTGCTTCCAGTGTGGAAGCCAGGGCCACAAACGTAAGGAATGTTCCTCGAGCCCCTCCTGCTTCCTCTGCAAGGATTCAGGCTCCAGTGCCCTCGGTCACTTACCCGGGTCTGGTCAGTGCGGTGCCTTCAGAGCCGCACTTGAACAGGCAAAAGGCAGCGGCCGGTAATTCGCATCCTCCAGGCCAACCTTCATAGATCCTGGGGAGCTGATAACCTTCTAGATCAGCTCGCCCGAGAACTTGGTGCTGACGCGCTCCTTATCAGCGAACAGTATCGGGACAGAGACCCAAACATTTGGATCTCGGACAGCCTCGGTACTGCTGCATTTTGGGCACGTAATACACGAGATGTCTTGGTGCGGAGTCACGGGCGCGGCCGAGGATTCGTCTGGGTTCGGTGTAGGGACGTGACTATCTTCAGTTGCTACCTCACACCCAACGAGGCCGTCCAGGACTTCCGCGACAAGATAGATAGCCTAGAGGAGTGCGTTCTCGGCACCATTGGGCATGTCGTCGTTGGTGGCGATTTCAACGCCAGGGCCGTCGAGTGGGGAATGCCCTCTACCAGCTCCCGGGGGAAATACATCCTGGATTTCATCGCCAGGGCCGGTCTTGTCGTCCTCAACCAGGGCGACACACCTACTTTTCGGCGCCCCGGGCTGAGAGGCACGATCCCTGACGTCACCTTTGCGTCTGAGTCGCTCCTTCCGAGGATCTCTGGCTGGAGGGTTGTGGAGGACTACACGGGTAGCGACCACCAATACATCGTTTTTGACCTGCATGATCAGGCAAATCGTCGAGTTTCCGCATTTCGGGAAGGGCCACGCCGGTGGAACACCAACAAACTGGACGTGGTCAAGTTCACCGAAGTCATCTCTCGGGGAGCGCAGGGGAATCCTGGTGAGGCTGGGGCCGAGGCATTAGTAACATCCACGATGGAACTGATCGTCTCGGCCTGCGACCAGTCTATGCCGCGAAGGAAACCCCGACGCGACAAACAACCCGTTTACTGGTGGACTGAAGAGATTGCGGAACTCAGAAGAACATGTTTAAGAACTAGACGAGCCGCCACAAGAGCGAGAATTCCCGCAGACAGAGTTCGTAAGTCGGAGGCCTATAAAGCTGCGAGAAAATCTCTCCGCCAGGCGATCAACAGGAGCAAGGCGAATAGCTGGAGGAGACTTCGTGACGACGTTGACTCCAACCCGTGGGGCCTGGGTTACAAACTTGTAACACAGAAACTCGGCGCCCGCTCTCCACCTTCCATCATGGGGAGGATCGTCGCTGCGTTGTTTCCTGAACATCCACAGCGACCGCCGGTTGACTTCGGACGGGTAGAGGACGTTCCTCTTTTCACTTTCGAGGAGCTGGAAACCTCCGTTCTCTCCCTGAAGAGCAACAAGGCTCCTGGCCCGGATGGGATTCCCAGTGAGGCTTTAAAGAAAGTATTTTCAATCAACGCTGACTTGTTGCTGAGAATGTACAACGCCTGTTTGGTAGAAGGGGTGTTTCCGGCTCCCTGGAAAACAGCCAGGCTTGTACTGATCAGCAAGGGCAAAGGTGATCCCGAGCTGCCGTCGTCCCACAGGCCTCTCTGCATGTTGGACACGGCTGGGAAGCTGTTCGAGAAGCTGATCCGTTCCCGCCTGACTTCTGCCGTGGAAGCTGCCGGGGACTTATGCCCCCGTCAGTACGGCTTCAGAAAGGGACGGTCAACGATCGACGCTGTCACCAAAGTTCAGAGAGCTGTGGAGAGAGCCGAGAGCCACAACCATTTCTCCCGCCGAGTAGTGCTTCTTGTTACGCTTGATGTCAAGAATGCCTTCAACTCAGCGAGGTGGGTCGATATGTTGGATGCGCTTCGCAACACCTTTCGTATTCCTGCATATCTGTTGCGGCTCATCGAGGATTATCTACGCTCTCGAAGCCTGATTTATGACACGAGGGACGGAATGCGGACGATGGAAGTCACTTCTGGTGCCGCACAAGGTTCAATACTCGGCCCGGATCTCTGGAACGTTGCCTATGACAGCCTCCTGAGGTCCGAGATGCCTGAGGAAACCACTTTGGTTGGGTACGCCGATGACGTCGCAGCTCTCATTGCTGCACGCAACCTTGAGCTGGCCCAACTAAAGTTGAACCGAGTCATGCGTGTGGTCAACACCTGGATGTCAGATCACGGTCTCTCGCTTGCTCTCAGTAAGACGGAGATTGTGATCCTCATGAAAAAGAGGATCGACACCGTCGTCCCACTCCGAGTGGGAAGGGAGGTGGTCACATCAACTCGTGCCGCCAAATACCTTGGGGTTATGGTGGACACCAAGTTAAGCTGGAGGGATCAGATCTTCCGTACGGCGGACAAGGCCGCTAAGGTAGTCACTTACCTTAGTAGGCTGATGGCCAATCTCGGGGGTCCCCGATCCAGCAGAAGACGTCTGTTGATGTGCGCGGTCCAGTCCGTGCTCCTTTACGGGGCAGAGGTGTGGGCAGGCGCTCTAGATAAGGAGTGCTACAGGTTGCGACTCGCCCGGGTTCAGCGTCAAGCTGCGCTCAGGGTGTGTTCCGCCTACCGGACAGTGTCCGAGCCTGCCGTCCTGGTGGTCGCCGGAGTCATCCCTGTCAAGCTCTTGGCAGGGGAGAGGAAAGCGATTTATCAGAGACAAGGCGAGATCGGCAAGGACACGGCAAGAACAGAAGAGCGCTCCCGAACCTTCCAGCAGTGGCAACACAGCTGGGAGCACGACACCCGAGGACGATGGACTGCGCGACTTATCAAGCAGGTCCAACCATGGGTGGAACGGCGGCATGGGGAGGTGGACTACTACCTGACCCAATTTTTGACAGGTCATGGCTATTTTCGGTCGTACCTGAACCGGATGGGAAAGACCGGTTCACCGGACTGCATTTATTGCCCGGGTGTTCCCGACGATGCGGAACACACATTCTTCCGCTGTCCCCGTTGGGAAGGGCCCCGCCTGGAGACCACACAAATCTTTGGTGCATTTTCGGTGGACTCGGTCTGCCAAAAGATTTTGGAGGATGAGGGCAACTGGGATTGTTTGTCACAGTTCGTCCGGGGCATCCTCCTGGAAAAGAAAACCGATCTGGACCGCGAAGTGGCCCAGATCCCTTGATCGAGCGGCTGGATAAGGAGCGAGCCCCACGGGTGTAAGCCAAATTTAGGCCTAGCCTGACGTAATGTGATAAACAATTCCTGGTTAGATTCCTAAAGAGTAGAGGAGGTTTTTTAGTGGGTAAACCCGTTTTTTAGGGGAGCCCCACACTACAGGCTGGCCACTTGTGTGCGTAATGCATTTTTCCGCCTCTCCCTCAAAAAAAAAAAAAAAAAACTATAAAGGGGGTTTGGATGCGAACATTGATAACTTTATGTTAAAAGAATTAGTGGGGGTCCTTTCACTATAGTGACTAGATGAGGGGGTCCTTGGAAAAATTTTGTTAGGAATCCGTGGTGTAGGCCGTTTAAAGCGGAGACAGGTTAAAAGGTGGCCGGTTAAGAGGGAGTCTTCTGTAGACAATATAGCATCTCGCTTTTTCATACAACACTTTTGTTGAAAATTGTAAATTCATTATTTAAAAAAATGACATAACAAAGCATACTTTTTTCATATCATTTGAAATGGCACTAGTCTAAGCCAAAACACATTATTAAATGAGTTTTCACATGTTAAAAACAACAGAAACACTAAATACTCCCCGTCGCAGCATACCTGCATACTCAGCAAACTTCCAAAGGAACTTTTGGTATATTTTTATTTCCCCATAAAATCCATGGGGGTATGTAAAAAGGGACTTTTTAGCATCAAGTGGTCAAGGAAGTAATGTAAGGAGGAAGTATTTGAGCTTGCTGTTGTATGATTTGGCTCGAACTGTTATTAAACACTAGCTTGTTTGTGCTGACCTATTGGTAGTTCTGGCTTAAATAGGCCAGCTGACTTAGATTCAAGGTAGTCAGTCAGAGATGTGAAGTGTGAGTTTTGGGTTGGGGGTATTGGGTCCGTGGGGCCATTAACCATGGCCCCAGTAATGACACCAAGGGCCCAAGGCCTGAGGTCCGCGGGTAAGTTTAAATTAGACAGGGTTTTCTAAATTAGGGGTTCTATCCATATCGATGAATTGTTTAAAAGATTAAATTATTCTTAAAGAGTTCCGGTCAGCTTAACCTAAAGCCGTGTCCACACTGGCCAAACATTTTTGCCGAACCAAGTTCTTCAGAACTTTTGTTTGTTCCTTGCTAACCTTTTAGAATGTAAATCATATGGCTGGTAATTGTTTGTTAGGAATGTTTATTGATTTTTTTGTGTTCGCCGAACAAGTTCGCCACAAATGTTCGGCCAGTGAGGACGATTTAAATTGTAATAATGTGATTTAATTTGTACTACAGTACACTCTTGTTCATCGGAACTAATGTGGCGGACAGCCGGTTCGGATGTCAAAAAATTCCGATGAAGCGGAGTCCGTCGTGAGTCATCATTTCCGCCCGTACGGTGAACTATCGTGATTGTATTCAGTCTTGTTTTTAAGATAACACAAGAGGTTTTATGAAAATAAGCAACTCAAACCTTAAACATGGTAACAATAAACAGATAGGAATAAAAACGCAGGAAATAAAGATCCAAAATCTTTATTCTCATATTCCACTCATATTCCAGCAGTCAACTGACTTACACGTAACACAGGTGCAGTCGCAACGCGAGACAGACTGAATGACAGTTTGGGAAGCGGTCGAACCTTATGTTCACTTCCTGCCCCTTCCTCTTTCTATTTTTGTGTGAATACTCCACGGCCTCGTAAATCACATCGATGGGTACAGATTATGGAAAACGCCTGGTGACGTTTGATGCAAAATGTGATACTCAACTGTTGTGCTGATAGAACGAATGGAAATTGAAGGCGCTAAAACAGAAAAATTATTTATTTTGTAAGAAAAAAAAAATTAATAATATCCAGATTTTCAGTTCCGATGAAGCGGAGTTCCGATGTCGCCGAGTCCGATGAACGAGAGTGTACTGTATCTTAATTAATTTTAAGTTTGTTGACCAATTACTATTCTGTTGGTTTTGTTTGCAATTCTGTTTGTTTTATCAAAATAATTCATTTGAATTATATTTTGTTTGAATCTTAACATGTCTCTTTCATTTAATGAGCAACGCCCTCAGTCATGTTGTGTGGCTTCTCAGTCTAGCCAACTGAAAGTTTCACTTGTGACTGGTATGTATATAGGTTTGCCGCCATATATTTTTTGTAAATAAATATAAGTTAAACTCTACCTATTGAATGTTCATACTAAATATTATCTAGTTATTGTAGTCTTTTTAATTTTCCCCATAAGCCCCATAGGGGTGAGTATGGATGTTTTCACCATATGGGCTTTGCAAGCAAATATAAGTTAAGACCCTCCTAATGAATATACATACCAAATTTGATTAAGATATGTCAAAAATATATAAGCAAGATAGAAGGTTTTTTGTTGATTACCCATAAAAAAATAATATGGGAAACATATTTTTACTTTCTCCTTAACCATTGAAGATAAGTTAATGATAAGCTAAATTAATGCATATCTTTGTTCTGTAAGCCTTTTTCATCCGCACCTTTTTCCAGTGTTGTATTCCTGGAAAATGTCCATTCCCTAATGTGTTTCCATTTCCCTAATCTGTCTTTCTCTGCATTTGTGATGTTTTGAAGAGCAGTTTTTTGTCTATTGTTTTGAATGCGTGAAAATTCATCTTAACAATGTGTTTCGGTTTAGAAGTGTGTCATTTCAACTGATCTTTAAATTTTAATAAAAATATACTTTGCTGTGTCATTTTTTATAATAAATTAAAAATTTTAACAAAAGTGTTGTATGAAAAAACAAGACAATATATTAACTA
This sequence comes from Neoaliturus tenellus, assembly GCA_030545055.2. Classification (NCBI taxonomy): domain Eukaryota; kingdom Metazoa; phylum Arthropoda; class Insecta; order Hemiptera; family Cicadellidae; genus Neoaliturus; species Neoaliturus tenellus. Next base: position 190,757,747 of record CM061533.1, on the reverse strand, counting down.
CTTATACATTTAGACTAAAATGGAAGACACACTCAAGTCAACCACTTAACTCAAATCTCCCTAACTCGTGCAATAAAGATATAACAACTGTTTAAAATTCATCCGGTTCCCGCAAGTCACCTTGTATAATACATTTATAATTGGCACTAAAATATAAGGCTTTCACAGACATGAACTTTCGGAAAAGTTTCACAGACATGTTATTCGGAAATAACATATTTTAACCAATTTATAGTAAACATTATTATACTTTGTGTGGGTATGTTTCAGGTGTGAAGAAACTAGTTAAAGTACCAGTAAAAAAAACACTTCTGCCTAAGAGAAAAAAACCTAATTGTGTTCAGAAAAAGAATCCAGTGATAAGAGGGAAAAAAATTGTGACCAGAGTGAATGCTGGTTCGTGTATCTCTAGTACTCCTACAAGGTCCAACGTTTTACAAAGTGAGGGAGTTTTTCCAGATATACATTTCTCACCAATAATGCCTCCACAGAGCCCTTCCAAAGATAACACTAGTTTAGAGGACATATTTCAAACAGAAGATAAAAATGCTGAATTAAAAATAGAAGTTGAAGGCACTGAGAAACCAACATCAATACATGGTGTAACTTGGTTGATAGAGGGCTTAGGGAATTTAGGAATCAAAACGCCAAAGAAATTACCAAGTGAGGTAAATAAGGCAGATCAAGAACCAGACATATTTGAATATACCAGTCCTATTAGAGAGAAAAAAGATCATACAAGTGAAGAGCCGAACAAAAATTATTCTCAGATTTATGGCAATGATATCCATTGCGAGAAATTTAGTCACATTGATCAAATTAGCATAAAATGCAATGACACTTGCAACAAAATTTTAAGTAAGAAAAACAGTTTTAAAGATAGAGAGACAGAACATCCTATTTCTGAGAGTCCTTTGGAAAATAATGAGGAGTATGAAAAAAAGATTTCTAAAAAGTTATTATCTTCAAATAGTCAAGAGCACTCTCTTTTAAATGACAGTCAAGAATCCAGTTTTATGGAGAAGCAAACTGGTAATGAGTCTGTGGAAAAGAGAGGTTCAAGATGTAGCAGTTTGAGCCTGCCTGAAGAAGAATTTGTGTCAAACTCTAAGTGTGAGGCGGATAAATCTATGTCAGAAAACTCTGGATATCACAGAAAAAATAGCGTTTCTTTCAGCTCTTCATCACCTTCTGAAGAAGAAGAAACTCAAAACAATACCCAAGAGAAAGACTGTGATGATGTGATAGGAGTTGAGAATCTGCCTGAAGTCAATAGGCTGAATGAGTCGTGTGAGAAAAAATTTCCTGAACCTCGTCTGCTTATATCACCTTTTACAAAGTTAAGGAGCAGAACTGAGGGAGAACGCAATACTTCTAAGAAATACAATAAGCCAAAAAATATCTATTTGAATAGTTCAAACATTGATGAATCATCTCTTAAAAGCGTAAGAGAACACGAAACGCAACCATTAGCTGACCTCTCCAATTTAAGGCAAGACACCTCTATCAGTGGAAGTACTTGCGAAACTAACAAAAGTTTCATGTCTCACAACATAGAAAAAAGAAGGCCATTTATGTTGAGCAATAAGTCACTATCTCATGCCTTAGAGCTTAACGGGACCTTTACTAAACTGAGTTTAGAAGCGGGGAAGAAATGGAGACGTTCGCTTTTACGCCAGAAACAACCAGGTAAAAATTTTCACTTTTATTGTATCTGATGAAAAAGTTTTCTAGTCTTAACCCTTTCGGTTCCAGCCCTTCAAAATAAAAAAAAACCTTTCCTTTTGCATAATATGGTTTTATTAGTGTGTAGGAAGACAAAATAATTTTTATCATTATCAAACTTACTGTATTTAATACTTCATTACTGAATAACTTTATTTAACTTTACTTAATAAGCTTAAAGGTTATGGTATTGATGGTAAAAAATTAAATTTGATTAAATCTTACTTGCATGATCGTAAGCAATAAGTCAACATTAAAATACTGCAACATGAATTTTGTTAATGCCGCTGTATCCCAAATGAAAAATATAAATTATTCTAAACCTCAGGGATCTATACTGGGCCCTTTCTTATTCCTATGTTATTTGGGAGGTATTCCAGCATATCTTTATGATCATATTGAACAATGTAAAGTTTCATTATATGCGGATGACATAAGTGTAAATACAGGGTGATTCACGACAAAGTGCAGAAATTTTGGGAGCTGATTCTACACAAGAAAATAAACAAAAAAGGCCATATAAACAAGTGTCCTAAAATCCTTCGTTTAGCCACTAGCCGCCATTTTGTTTTTACACGTAATAATTTTTATCTCCGTAACGAATTGATGGATTTACTTCATATTTGGCATGGACTTTTATCACAATAATGGTAATTTTCAGAAAAATATTTATATTTTTCCGATGTCTATTTTTAAAATAAAAATTTTAAACTCAAATTTCTCAAAAACGGCAAATTTCAGCAAAATTTTATTAGTGACAAAAAAGTTGACAAATTAAATTACCTAAACAATGATACCAAGTTCGTAAAGATATGACGACATTAAACAAAAATAATAAATATGACGACATAAAAAAAAATAATGCAAATCTATGTTTTTTGCAGAAAAATCTCAATAACTCCGTTATTTGTTGTCATATCTTTACAAACTTGGTATCATTGTTTAGATAATTTAATTTGTCAACTTTGTCGTCACTGATAAAATTTTGATAAAATTTGCCGTTTTTCAGAAATTTGAGTTTAAAACTTTAAAATGGCCTTCATTTTTAAAATAGACATTGGAAAATAATATTTATTTTTCAGAAAATTCAAATTATTGTGATAAAAGTCCATGCCAAATATGAAGTAAATCCATCAATTCATAACGAAGATCAAAATTATTACGTGTAAAAAACAAAATGGCGGGTAGTGGCTAAACGAAGGATTTTAGGACATATGTTTATATGGCCCTTTTTGTTTATTTTCATATGTAGAATCAGCTCCCGAAATTTCTGCACTTCGTCGTGAATCACCCTGTATTTATGATAAAGACTTTAGTTCATCAGTAAAAATGGTGACGATGCTATAGGAAGAAAAAGAATTATTTAATCAGTAATGGTTTCTTGATAAATTCAGAGAAAACTACTTTGATTCAATTTACTTGCAAGCAAAAAGATTTAAAACAAAACAATGATTGTGATAATTACTCATCTGAAACCAAATTTTTAGGGCTTACTATGGATAACACGCTTTGTTGGACTTCTCATGTAAATAAAGTTTGCAAAAAAAATTACATCTGGCATTTTTGCACTCAGATTAAAACAAATTTGCAGTAAAGAAACACTAAGATCTGTTTATTTTGCCACAATACAGTCCCTTATTACTTTCTCCCCCTATACCATAGTATATGGAGAAAGTATTGTTTTCGTCAAAATTTTCGAATTTGACTTGTTGGTGGATTTATCCATTTTGGTTCCCCCTGAGTCCAAAAAAGTGGTTTTCGGAGTGATGTCTGTGTGTCTGTGTGTGTGTGTGTGTGTGTGTGTGTGTGTGTGTGTGTGTGTGTGTGTGTGTGTGTGTGTGTGTGTGTGTGTGTGTGTGTGTGTGTGTGTGTGTGTGTGTGTGTGTGTGTGTGTGTGTGTGTGTCAGGATGTAAACAGAGCTAGAGAATGCCCTAATGGTCCGATTTTAATGAAATTTGGTATATAGGTCCAAATCCACGATAATTCCAGGCATTTTTTTCATTTTTTTTAATTTTTGATTTTTAAGGGTATTTTACCCCCAAAAACCCTCAAAAATCGTCAAAAATCAAAATTTCTCAAAAACGGCTCTAACGATTTTGATTAAAATTTTGTGGTTTATTAAGCTTAAAATGGTGGATAAAATGACACCACCCGCATCTCCGAGAAAATGCGCGTTCAAAAGTTATGGAGTAAAAAGTGTTTAAAAAATCAATTTTTTGAATTTTCAAAATAGCTGTTGTCTCGAAATAAATTTTACTCATCACCATTAAATCAAGCTCAAAAAACTAAATAATCCAGTATTTTAAATTATTGCTCTACGTCAAGTGGTTGAGGAGAAAATTCAATTTTTCGTTTAGCGGTAAACGCAGTACGTTGTTAAAAGTCACGGATGCGCTAGCGTCAAGCTCGCGCTGCTCAGCTGGTAGCTATCCGACAGAGTCATCTAGACATTAATGTTTAAAGCTTTTAACACATTTTGTTATATTGTTGGGAGAAAGTATGTGTCAGTTATCTGATACCGTTTATTTTGTATGAAATAGAAAAATATGGTGGTACAAGCAGTTATAACTTAAATAGAATTTTCGTTTTACAAAAAAACGGCTATTCGCTGTATACTTAACTTAAAAGAAGAAGAATCCTGTAAAATTTATTTTAAAGAATTACAATTCATGACAGTTCCTCATAACAGCCTTTATCATACCATACTGTTTGTAAGAAGCAGTGAAAGAAACCTTCAGAGGCAATGTGACATACATAATTATGAAACAAGAAATAAAATCAGTACAAAAAAAAGGAAAAGTATAAACAATGTCCATCTTATATTGGTTTCAAATTAATGACTCATCTTCCAGATAACCTACAAACTTTCCATTTTATAATATTAATGAATTTTATGACCATAATATTCCTCCCGTAGGGGATATTGTATTAGGCCTACTAAAAAAGGTATTAATAACTTAATAGGAAGGGAAAAGTGCCTTAAGGGAATTTTGTAGAGGTTTTGTAGAAAGAGTAGGCATATTATATGGTGAAATGTATTGGAGGGGTATTTTGCATAGTAGTAGGCTATGCATACTAGGCGAGGCATTCATGTACACCTTTTATGTACATTCTGAATAAAGAATGTTTTGAATTTTAATTTATATAAAAAATATAAATGTCGATGGCTGATAATTCTTTAAACAATGATACTTGAATCATAAAGATCAAATAATGTAGTACGGTAAATGTAATTTTATAAAATGTATATTTGCATTTCTATTATATTTATATTCACATTAGTTAGGCTGAATAAAATCCTCTTTTTGTGCACAAAATTCACATTTACTTTATTTGTTTAGGCCTATCCATTCTCATTATCTTGAAATCGTTTAAATAATAAAATTGTTCAAAAACGACAATTTAACATTTTTTATTCTTGAAAATTTTTGTTAAACTTAACAGTTTTTAGAAAATTTCCTTATAGGAAATTTCCACTATTATGATCTTTTCTTTTTAATACATAAATTTATGGCCATTTTGAAAATACCCACTATCTTTTTTTGTTTAAAGTCCAAGCTAAATATGAACTTAAGACAATTATTTGTTTCAGAAATAACTATTTTATAAAGTGGTAAATATTATTAATTACATCAAATCAAATTCACATTAAACATTTTTATTTATTTTTACACGTTTAACGTGAATAATATACGTAGCCAGTTTCATATTTTGTGTCACCATTTATCTTTCAGTTTTGTTGCTTAAATAAGGTATGACCTGAATTCAATACTTTACAAAAGATAAAGTTCTCTCTCTAAGACATTAATGACACCCTTTTGAAAATGTAGGAACTTGCATGTTGGAAAATAATAAAAAGCTCTGGATTTTTTATTTTAAGTCCTTGGACACACCTGAGCTGTCAGCCAGGAAAAGTTCTCCATTTTATTGTCAATAATACATTGTAAATTATCTTTTGGCAATTTTTTCAGAAGCAAAGTTAGAAAGGAGAATGTCAATGTCGCAAGACATTCTTGTGAAACTAATCAAGGAAACAAGTATTCTATCCAACGACACAAGATTTTCATGCAATGATGTATCAAGATGTTATAACAGTTTAATTGAGGATCAAGATTTAAAAGACAATAGCTCACGAGTGCATGGGGGAAGTCCTCAATCTAAAGTAACGTACAGGAGGAGGAGAAATTATGTATTCAACATGAATGAAATCCCTGAAGAAAACTCAGCAAATGACACAGAAGTTCCTGAAGAGGTGTCAAGAGTGCTCGGTGAAGCAGAAAGTATTGTTAAATGTGAAACTGCCGATGATACAAGTGTGGATCGAACTGGTGTGTACGAAACTCCTCCTATACTCAAGACTAATCCAGAAGCTCTTAGTGCCATAACGGATCGAAAGCGGAGTCGTAGATACTACCAGAGGTCCTTGGGTGAGTTGGCATGTTACATTTTAATCAAAATTATGTGGTATATAAGACCTCTACCTACCTAGTTCCCTATTTTCAGTACGTCTAGTTCCTTTTTTAAAGATAAATGTTTTAATGATTTTTTAAAATGAGTCAGTATCTCAGCAAGTCTATTTAAAATGGACCCTAAAAATTATTAGTTTAAATATCGATCTGGCACAACTGTAGGGGCCAGGGTGTCAGAGTAAATTGATCTATGCTCAATAGACTAATTTTTTACTATTTGGTAAAAAAAGAGGTGGTGAATTAATACCCTATTTAGAATTTTTGTTATTTTGTATGTATCTAAGCCACTGTCATTTTTTGTACGTTTTGTTGGAAAATGGTCCAAACTTTGACCTTTTTACTATCCAACGTCATCATGTTAGATACCAGCACTAGCCCAATGGCAACCTGAGGAATGTGAGGTGAACACTACAGCCACTTCGTTGTACAGTAGAGTTCCGCAGACCCAGACTTCGATAACCCGAAATTCTGAATAACTCGGAAAGCCTGACAGAGCAGTAAAGTGCACTGGGTTCCAAGGTGCTAAGCACCATGGCATCGGCCAGAGCCTACAGAACATTTTTGGTTTTTAAGTTTGTTTTAACCAATGAGTTTTAATTTTTTAGTTTTTGTATGATGTAGGCCTACATTTTTTTTTAGGAATAACGTAAACCATTTGTATATTTTTCTAATGTTTACTTCTTTCCCGATAACCTGGAATTTTCACAAACCCGGACACCGTTCAGTTTACATTAGTCTGGGTTTGAAGGACTCTTTTGTAGTGAAAAATAATTGAGAAGAAGGTTTCAGTGACGTATATACTACATTCATTGGATCATTAATACGTGTTTTATCCGTTTCTTTGGATTACCACATCATGGCAGAAAAACCTTTTTTACAAAATATCTTTGTCATAACAATTGGTCATTAAATTGTTTTTACTAATAGGAGCCTTGTTTTCTATTGCATAAAAAACGTTTTATTGAATTTTAATATTTTTCAGTTTGCCTTACACACATATAACCTACATATAAGAATTAAACAGAGATTACTATGAGTACCATCGGTTCCAAATGAAGCACACATACTAAGGTGTGAAATTATAACTTAATTGAGGATCTTCTTCCTCCGTTATTTTCATGATAACCATAACAAAATCCTTGATAACATGTGCCATTTTTAGAAACACATTAAAAGATTAGAGATGAGAAAGTTCCAGTCAGGTACGTCAATGACGTTGCAGCACTCATTGCTGCACGATATGTTGAGTTTGCCCAGGTAAACTTGAATCAAGCTACGCACATTGTTAAGCTTGCCTTGTTGAGAAAGACAGACTTTATGGTCCTCATTAGGAAGCGAATTTACACCATTGTTCAGCTGAAAGCGGTAAATGAAGTAGGTCCAGACCATGTGTGCTTCCAAAACTTTGTAATTTGTTAAGTTCATTGGTGGTACAACCTTAGATTATAGCTAAGGTTATTGGTTGAGAAATAATCGCCTAACATTTTCTATCACTGATTACTTTAACAAAGTTCATGACCAGTCCTGCCATCATGTGGTTGACTGTATTTGCTATACCTCTTTGGGGCATTGTGCTTAATTTTTTCATTTCTTTTCTTACTGTCTTTACAGTTGTTGGTTTTATCTTTGTATATTTTTATTTCTTGTTTTTGTTGATTTAAATATTAAATTTTACTTTGTTTTATATTTTTCAAGTGTGAGACAAACCAGTTGAGTTCATTACTGTTTATCCCTTGCAATAAGTAATTTTTTAATGAGTATATCATGATCAAAACTATTGAATTCTTGGGAGGGATCACAGAGAAAACACCGTAAGTCCACCGAGCGTGAACCATCCAAGGCCCGCTTACTCGGATGGTTACTTGGATCATACTTGTTATAGCTTTTTGTGTGCTCAATTTTGCTTGAAACCCAAATTGTGTTGGATTTATTATGCTATTGGTTTGTAAATATTCTGTTATTTGAATGGTTACTGATACAGGGTGTCTACTGGTCACTGGAGTCACCAAAACTCACTGCAAGTCACTGATTTTAGTTATGGGTCACCGAAGTCACCAAAAAGTCACTGAGTTTTCTTTAAAATGCAAGAAAAGTCACACATTTTTAGTATAAAATTGCAAAAATAATGCAATTGCGAGCAAAAGTTTTGTGACTTTTACAATTTTTCCCAAACATTTTCTATCTTAGAGACGGAAAAGTCACTGATTTTTAACATTTTTCACCCCCAAAAGTCACCAAAAAGTCACTGATTTTTATATCTCTTTGGTAGTAGACACCCTGTGATATTACTAGAATTTTTTAGAAACATGGTAACAAAGCGATTGGTCAATAATCTGAGGGGTTATTTTCATCCCCCTTTTTGAATATAGGTTTAACTTCAGCAAACTTAAGGTTATCAGGGAAATTCACCTCTTCTGTATGTATATACACATAAAAAAGAACCCATGTTATACCTGGTTCAAAATAAATGTGCGGTCGAAACTCAGATTTAAATTCTTCCATTTTCCCTGTTTATCCCATTTCAAAGAATCCAACCAATTATAATCATTGAGAATTATTGCAGTTGTTTGATGTCTTATGTTATTCTATGCCAATATTTTGATTTTTATTAAACAAATATTCTAATTTTGACGTCTGAGATGTAAAAATAAGTGTGTCCAACGACCACTAAGGGTAGTAACACGTTCATCAGAGCTACTTTTTACTCTGAATCGCAGGGTGAAATTAAAATAACATCTGATTGTAAAGAAAATAGGGGAAATCAGGAAGGTATTGAGGGAATTTTCCTTGTGGCGGGAAATAAAATTCTGCCTTTCGACCCCACATTAATTTTGAACGGAGTATAGAAGATTGTGTATGCTGATAAAGTATGTTTATGCTTGATAGGTGAGTGCAGCATATTCTCGGATCCTAGTGATGGAACATCGGATGAAGAAAGTAATTTGTATGCCTCCTGCTGCACTAGGCTGCTACTTGATGGTATGTTAACCTGTAGGTTCTATTAATTTGAGATATTCTCATGGATCCCAGGCATGTTTGAGGGATTATTTTTTATTTAATGTTCACAACCTACATTTTAGTAAACCCATACATGAATTCGGTTGCAAGTTATTGATGGCACAGTATTGTTTATTAAAATATGTTTAATAAAACAACTAAATAGCAGCAAACCTAAGTAGGAGCAAGTGCTCCAATCCTGTAGTTACCTAATATTTTTTCATTCTTTCATTATACTGTGTCTGAAAAACACATTACTTTTTGTGTTATATATGACAACATCTACTTTTTTCTAAACTAATGTGAATTCCAAGATTTATTATTAACATTACATTTAAAAAAAAAAAACAAAAAAATATCACTGTCCCGGGCTACTGTGACTACTACCGTAATAGCATATTCCTGTAGAGAAATTCGTTAAAATCAGTATTTTCCCAATGACACATTTTAGGAATAAGCGGATTTTCGGGATAACAAACTCTTCTGTATGTAACAAATAAAAAAAAAACTATTAATTGTAATCATTATCATTATTTTGTTCCCTGGATGAAAGACAGATGTTGTGCAGGGTTTTAAAACAGTGGAAATCCTGTGTGAGCAAGTGATGTCATTTTAAAATTTAAGTTTCTTGTATAGAATTAATATGATTACTGAACCATAGGAGTGGCCGATTGATCTTTTTTGGTTCCAAGACAGGACTTGAACCCGGACCTGCTGTGTGATATCATTGAATAAGAATATGAATCCTTTATTGTCGTTAAACACAACACGTTGAGCTACAGCCACTGTGTTTTTATTGTCTTTTAGATGATAAGCCTTTATCAATTTACTACTCATTAAACTCAAATATTCTGTTTGAAAGAAATTATTGTCATGCAAGAAAAAAATGGAGGTAGTGAACCAGATTTTTAAATTTATTGTTGAACAAGTGAAATATTTTATGCATTTTTACATAGATATTTACAAAGATTACAAGCATGTTCAAAGATCACTATTTACATGGCAATGGGAACATATTCCGATTTAGGGTTGACTACTACTATTGATAAATTATATAAAAATCTAATGACTTTGTATTTTTTTATTTCAGAAGACCTTGAAGATGATAATATCAATTTTATGGGCAAAGTTGGCTTCATGGTCCGTTGTGGCCAGGAAGCCCCAACAGAGTTTGATGAAGCTTTTCCTGAGTGGTAAGAATAGTTAGTTGTGTTTGCAAACCTTATACTGTATATTAATTCATGGGAGAAACGGTACAGTAACCACTGAACTATCTTCATGATTTAAGGTATGTACCAAATTTAAGGGGATGTATTGTAAATTTTCAGGATACTCTTCAAGTTTACAATTGTACTTGGGGGTTATGTTGTATAACCCTTCAAAAGTTTAAGCCTAGGCAATTGTTATGAAAGTCTAATATTCTAATATTCACGTGTGACTAGTTTTTATTGTTTTTATAACCTCACTTTCAGCATACAGTATACAGTATTTATAATCCAGGAGTTTTTTTTTTTTTTTTTTTTTTTTTTTTTTTATTTAAAAATATTATTTCTAAAGAAGATTCAAAAAGGAGATTGATGAACAAGAAATAATGCCAATAATAGGAATAAAAATTGATAAAATACCAAAATTAATAAAAATATGAGCTTTTTATTGTTGAAATTATATCCCCATTTTAGAGAACATCTTTGTAGCTACTAGCCTCTTCACGGTGGCCTCCCAATCGCCAAAACCGTGTCACCGTGATAAATCCATGGATTTTGAAAACCATGAAAATGTATTGAATAAGGTGGATTAGTCTGTCAAACCTTTCAAACTAAGCTTTAAAACCTATTGTGTTTAAAGTCAATCGTACCTAATATGTTCAAAATCATGATTCCATCAAAGCATAATTTTAAGCGAAAACAATAGGGACATGTAAGGGAAGAGATGATGTCAAAAGGAGTATTTTAGAAAAAATTGGTAAAGATGAACTAGTTTGATTCTCAAAGAAGTCTTAAAGTCCTTAGCAATTTTCTAGAAATTGCCCTGCATTAAATTTTAACATACAGTAAACTCTCGTTCATCGGACTCTTCGACATCGGAACTCCGCTTCATCGGAACTGAAAATCTGGATATTATTAATTTTTTTTCTTAGGAAATAAATCATTTTTCCGTTTTAGCACCTTCAATTTCCATTCGTTCTATCAGCACAACAGTGAAGTATCACATTTTGCATCAAACGTCATCAGACGTTTTCCATAATCTGTACCCATCGATGTGATTTACGAGGCCGTGGAGTATTCGCACAAAATAGAAAGAGAAAGGGGCAGGAAGTGAACATCCGGTTCGACCGCTTCCCAAACTGTCCTTCAGTCTGTCTTTCGTCACGACTGCACCTGTACGTGGAAGTCAGTTGACTGCTGGAATATGAGTGGAATATGAGAATAAAGATTTTGGATCTTTATTTCCTGCGTTTTTATTCCTATCTGTTCATTGTTACCATGTTTAAGGTTTGAGTTGCTTATTTTCATAAAACCTCTTGTGTTATCTTAAAAACAAGACTGAATACAATCACGATAGTTCACCGTACGGGCGGAAATGATGACTCACGACGGACTCCGCTTCATCGGAATTTTTTGACATCCGAACCGGCCGTCCGCCACATTATTTCCGATGAACGAGAGTGTACTGTACTATATCATTAGTAGGAATGTATGCTACTTGCATGATCAGTTAATTCTAGAATGGCAATCTCTTTTCAATAAGGTAAAGTTATAGTGACCTTTGATACAAGAAAATTATTTTATTTTTTTTTTATTGCAAAATTTCCATTTGCAATTCACTGTCCACCCAGAGTGGCTGAAGGCCAAAATTGTCCTTAGAAATACTTGTAATTAGGGCACTACAAGGTTTTGAGCAGTCAGGACATCCATACATTTTGAGTTTTAGAAAATAAATTGAATACAGTCTTATGAATACCACCACCTACAATGTTCGTCGGCACACAGTCAGCTATTACAAAAATCACACTTATGGAGTGGGTATTGTATTTCCTATATATTGTTATGATGAGTAATTGAAATAAAGATACCACTCTCCAACTTGAACATTCAAGAAAACCGGGCTGTGGATAACCGAGATGTACTTTGGGTAGCCGAGTGAAGAGGGTTGGCTGGTTAAATTAATGACTGGAATAATTGTTAGGTAATCACTAGGATGAATAAAAGTGGTATAAGAGTTGGAATGAAGATATGAAAATCAGGAAATTTATTCAACGTGGTTTTGATGAAAGGTAAGGAAAAGACATGAAATCTGTTGTCATGAATGAACTGGAACGGTCGACAATCTTCAGTGTGTGATTTGAGGCATAAGAATTCTGTTTCCTATAAAACCATTGCTTCAGGAAAGCCTATCAATCGTTAAAAACCACTTTTACAAACTGTTTGCACTTAAAAATGAATTTAAATTAAGTAAAAACTGTATAATGTATGAGATTGTATAAAGAGGAACTGATGACGTAGCCACCAGGCTTGCCTGCTAACAGTTTTCCCTGCTGTGATTATTTTTTCTATTTAAAAATAAATGTGTAAAAGGTGGAAAGTAAAACTCTATTAAGTCACCCAATTAATAGATAGAGTCTCAAGTCTCATGCTTGATATCCAAAATCAAGTGAAAGACGACAAACAAGAACTGATACCAGTAAAAAACTTAACTGAAATCGGACCGATAATTAATTTTGCAACCGACTCATCCACATTATGTCATAAGCTTAGTAATATGGGTAATCAAGCTGTAATCAGGGTGTCTAGTAGTCTTGAAAATCTGGAAAGTCTTGAATTAGTATTGAATTTAATAATGGTCTTGAAAAGTCTGGAATTAGTCTTGAATTTTTAGTCTAGTCTTGAAATTTACAAAAAATTTTAGCTTCCAATCTCCGATTAAGACGCTCTGATAAAGATTGCTAACCAGAGACGCTTGTAATCCCCAATTAAAACGCTTGCAACTGCAGACCGTAAACAAACGCTCACAATTCTATTAAATAATATGTAAAATTTCAAAATTTGTTTATAGTAGAAAATGTTGGAAAATGAATTTTACTAACATTTTCCTACAAGCTAAACAAAACAATGAAAAGCAATATTTTAATTATTACCAAATATATGCAATTTTTATGTGTTCCATAAATTTGCTATTATTTTGAATTTTTGAAAGGATTTATATTACCCTATTTATTTTAATAAAATAAACAGAACACACACCCTACGAAGGTCGGACAAAGGGTTAAAAAATAGAATTACAAACTTGTGCATTATTTTAATTCAAACCATTTAAATTTTCAATGTTGTTGAAGAATTAATAATGCTTCTTCTAAAAAAGTAATTATTTTGTAGTTTCATTTTAATGGTCCTGTTTTTGACAAAAAATATTACAATTCATTATATTAGCCCCTAAACTGCTACTGAAGACTAAAATAGTATACACATACACATGCCTTCCTTTGAGTAGCTCAAATTTTGTTGTTGGATATAATTACTACGGTACATGTTTTACCGTGAATATATGGCATTGTCAAGTGATATAAATAAGAACATGGCCTTCTATCCATCAAAGGATTGGTCAAGGATAAAGAAAGACAAAACACGGTAGAAACACAGTTCATTTAGTGTATTTTAATCCTTGACCAATCCTTTGATAGATATTATGTTCTTGTATCACTTGACAATGCTGTATTCACAGTGAAACATGTAGTGATTATATCCAACAACAAAATTAAAGCTGGTCGATGTAATGAATGTGTGTACTATTTAAAAACAAATATATATAAGTGACAACTATGTAAATAATTTTGTTAACACGTTCGCTGCGACATTTAACCGATAGGATACAAAGGCGTCCCTTCGCGGGTGCGGATGTATCCGATCGGTTACATATGACAATGTCAAGATAATGCGACTGTTTCTCCTCTAGCGTTTGAGAAGGAAACACATATTGTGCATTAGCGTGTAGGTAAGCGTATTGAGCTTTTAGATTACTTGTGATGAGTATATATTCCACAGGTTTTTAATTTCACGCTATCGTTGGAGGAATGTAAATATAGTTCAGCGTGGGGGTTGAGTTTTGCCATTTTATATGCCGCAGTTAACGTGTTAAATGTAAGATAGATATTAATATGTCGAGTAATGCGGCAGTCTTGAAAAACTAAAACAGTCTTGAAAAAGTCTGGAATTAGGCTTGAATTTTTAAAGAGAAATAAACTAGACACCCTGTGTAATATAACTTTCTGAAGATTCTAATAATTTAAACCATATGCCAGCTGAAAATTTCCTGTCTGCAATAACTGTTGTCTAAGAAAATTGTTGGTGCAAACATCATAAGAACATTTATATGAAGAACCTTGTTTTGAATACCATACTTTTGAAAATTTAATTACCTTATTTGTAATATGTTAATGCATATTGAAGTTTTTTCTGTGATTTAAATTGCCTAGGCAGTAATATTTTTTTGTGTAGTATAACATAATTTTCAGTAAAGTTCGTGAGTCAGGGAAATGGATGGTAAATGGCCAGTGAAAGTCAGAGAAATTAAGGATAAATTTTCTTTAGACACCATGTAAAATTATTTGATTGTTTTTTGACTACTTAAAAAATATATAAGTCCATTAATTATAAAAATATTATAAAATATATTTTACTACAAATATTAAATGTTAGGATAAACATTAAGTTTTTCCTGCTATAACTATTTTTTCTATTTAAAAATAAATGTATAAAAGACAGATAATAAATTCAGCCCAATTATCGATGGGTGACCTTCGTGCTTGCTATCTAAAATAAAACGAAAAACTGACAAACAAGAACCGATAACAGTAAAAAGCCGAACTGATAAATTTTGCAACCGACCCACTCATATTATTTCCTGAAACCAGTTTCTATGCATTTTGTAGGGTTCTGAAGAAGGCCAGAAAGATCGGGGAAGGGGTTTTTGGAGAAGTATTCATGCTGGAGCGACCAGGTGAGGGATATTCAGTGATCAAAATCATTCCAGTCGAAGGGACTCAGTTGGTGAACGGCAATCCTCAGAAGCGATTTGACGAGGTGCTGTCGGAACTCATCATTACAGAGTAAGTTGTGTAAACCTATTTTGTTTTGTTAACATATATTATTTTCTGTTAAAAGGTCTGTTTTATCAACATTTTTACCGTTTGTTTTGATGATGACTTAATCCAAGAGGTAGATGGTGGTGGATGATGTCTTATGTTATGGTAAAATACTTAAAGTACTTTAAAATACTTAAAATTGACGTTCAGACGGAATTTCCCTAAATCCCAAATTCCAGGGAGGGATTTACAAATCCCTCTATTTGTTATTGCTATGAGGCTATACTGCTAGGGTATGTTAAAATCCTAACAATGGTGTAATAAATATTAGAGGTGTGCTGATAGTGAAATTTTTTATAATCGGAATTTTGTAACGGGATCATATCTGATTTATCATATATTTTTGGATATTTTTGGATTTGGAGTTTTCCGCAATCATGACTACCTGACTCACAACTCAGAGAACTGTAAAATTTTATTTGATGTTAGGCATAATATGCAATATATTACATTCTGGCAGTTTATTGAGGTTTCAGATATGTTATTTTTTTATAATTCAAAAGATTACCCTTTTTACGTAGATCTGCTGCGATGGGGTAATTTTTTAAAATATCCCTAAACAGAAAACTTTTTAAATTTCCTTCAGAGGCATTTCAGCCCCTAGTTATGTATCACCGACCATATGAGGCGCTGTTTGCAGATGATGTCCTATGATTAATCTTGCCAGAGGGATGGAGATTGAATTGGAGTGTGTAGCGACTCAGTAAGAAATCTAACGCGTGAACATATATATACATTCTAGCTATTAGTAGGTTTTTGCTAAAGGCGTGACCTTTTGTGTTTTTACTTTTTCTTAGTGTTGTAAGTTATAAACATAATTGTAATCTAGTTAAATATGTGTTTTTTACATGGTTTTGTTGTACCGTATATAAGTGTTTTATGTAACTTACCTATTATATATTGAAAATTTGGGTTCTTAGTGTACATATTTCATAGAATCACTCATAATGAGATAATTCCAAACAATTAGGAAATGATTAAATATGTTAGATTTTTTATTATATTTAGTCACACGACCTCTCACAGGTTAATCATTCAGAAAATACTAAGCCCACGCTCATCACACATTAACTTATGTTCCTGAGTAGAATTACATAATTGCAATACCAGGAACAAAATTAAATTTACAGTCAGGGTTGCCACAGACATTAAAAGTCAGGAATAGTCAGGATTTTTGGGTTTTGGTTAGGAAAAGTCAGGAAAATGTTTGAAAAAATGCTGAAAGTCAGGAAAAAAATGGTAAAAAGTGCCAAATGTCAGGAAAATTTGCAGTGGCACAATCCGGCCGTCTTGATTTTTGATTGCTCCCTTAAATCGGAAGTACGAATTGCTGTGTAAAATGCATTTTATATACATTAACTGTAGTTAATGTATATTTCTATTGTGTTTTTCATTGTGATTATAATGTTAGTTTTTATATTATTATTGGAACACTGTTTTATTTTTAGTGAATTTCTCTACAGGAAATATTAGCGAATTTCCCTATAGAGAATACACTATTACAGTAGTATTCATGGTAAGACCTAATGCCGGGACAATTTAATTTTTTTGTTTTGAGGTCCATAGAAGCCAAATTCATATATTTGTATCATTATGTATCTTTATATGTGTCCGATTACACAATAACTTTTGAAAGACAACTTTGGTTTCAATGAAATTTGGTATGAAGGTGTAGGACAGCGTTCTTCAGGTTAATTTCAAAAACCCGGTTGATCGGACTATGGGGACATAGTTTGGGGTTTAATAGGGTTTCAAAAGCTTCAGCAAAATGAGAATTTTAGGAATTTCCCCCCCCCCCCCTAATTTTTTAATTCGTTAATTTTTAAAGAGACCATTAAAAAGAACTTCAAAAACAAATAATTTGATTTAGTATTTTAAATCATACTTAGCTTCACTGGTTAAGTAGAAAAAAAGTTTTCCATGTTATTCGTATGGGAAACCAATAAATCTTGTATACTGCTTATTTATTAACATTTCTCAATAATCTCAATAGGCCTAATTAATATGTACTATATGTAAATAAAATATTACATATTTTTTGGTATGGATTACCTAATAATTATAAGTAAACGTAAATATAATGGTTTACTCAATTATAGCAATATGTAGTATATTTAGTTAATAAACTCAGCCACTGGACATTCGCTGAATATGCAGGTCTGCTGTGACGGGGGTATTTCAATAAAAATTTGAGCGATGGGCAACTATTTGGATGGAAGAGGTTACATAAAAAAAAAAAAAAAAAAAAAAAAAAAAAAAAAACGAGTCTTTATTTGTAAAACCGGGCGGTTCCAAAAGTCAGGAAAAATCTCCGAAATTGGTCAGTAAAAGTCAGGAAAGTCAGGAAAAAAGGCCTCGAAAATTCTGTGGCAACCCTGATAGTTATAAATCACAACAAAGAAAAAAATAAGCTAAGCAACACTTACAAGGGGATGAAATTCATAAACTACTTTCCAGGTAATGTAAAAGATATACTACATTGAAATTCAAATACAAACTAAAAGATATTACAGGGTGATTCACGATAAAGTGCAGAAATTTTAGAAGCTGATTCTACTCATGAAAATAAACAAAAAAGTCATATAAACATATGTCCTAAAATCCTTCGCTAAGCCACTAGCCGCCATTTTGTTTCAGGGTTCTTACGGTCCTTGAAAGTCCTTGAAATTTACCCCTGGTCTTGAAGGCCTTGAAAAGTACTGAAATTTCATATTTTTTAGTATGGTCCTTGAAAAGTCCTTGAATTTTGTGGGAATGTTAGTATTGTCCCCGTGAGTTCTGTGAAAATTTTTATATTGAATTAAATTTTTAAGATTCTTGTACACATATTTTAAAGCTAACTGAAGCAAATAATATATAGGTACTGAAGCTGCGTACTAGTCAACTATAATAGACACTGTGAAATCAACATTAACGATTTGGAAACAAATTTGTATTACTTTCTTTTGTTATCACGATTTTTCTATTGTAATAGCCTAAATTTGCATTAATCATAATGCAAAATGTATGTTTTTCCGCAGAAAAATCTCAATAACTCCGTCATTTGTTGTCAGATCATTACAAACTTGGTATTACTGTTTAGATAATTAAATTTGTCATATTTTTTGTCACCTGAAAAAATTTTGACATAGTTTGCCGTTTTTGACAAATTTGAGTCTAAAACTTTTATATGGCCGCCATTTTGAAAATACGGAAAATAACAATTTTTGTTCCAAAAACTTATATTGTGTTGATAAGGGTCCATGCCAAATATGAAGTAAATCCATCAATCCGTTACGGAAATAAAAATTATTACATGTAAAAATCAAAATGGCGGCCAGTGACTAAACAAAGGATTTTAGGACATATGTTCATATGACTTTTTAGCGAATTTCCCTATAGGGAATACGCTATTACGGTAGTAGCCATGGTAAGACCTAAGCCCGGGACCACTTTACTTTTTCATTTTGAGGTCCCCAGAAGCCAAAAACACCGTTCGTTCATTTTCATATATATGTATATATACTAAAAATCATTTTAAAACAAGTACCCTTTTTTTATAAATCATTTATTTGAAACACCTAAATTGAAAGGTGTTTCAAATAAAAGATTTATAAAAAAAGGGTACTTGTTTTAAAATGATTTTTAGTATAATACTAGTAGCCCTATTAATATCAAATCTAATATGTATATATATATATATATATATATATATATATATATATATATATATATATATATATTTAATAAATACTCTTTTCTTCTAACAAGTTTGAAAAAATTTTATTAATTTTCGTCTATCTAGTAGACTTCATCAGATAGTATAAAAATATAAAATAAAATGTATAAATATGTACAATAAAAAATTATCAACAAAACTAAACAAAAAATGACAACATTAATAAAAACAGAAATAGAAACAAACAGATGATTTCACGTTTGAGGAATGGTTAAGTTGGTAGGTCTTCCATCAGTTTATAATTATATAATATTCCGCATTTTATCTCAGGTTGAGGCCAGAGGGATGTTTCGTTTGTAGCACTAACTGGTGGGCCAGTTCAGAACGCCTGAGATTGATGGCATTTATGTTTTTATTATTATTAACTTCAACTTTATTTATGGCTTTTAACCTGTAGCATTCTTCAATTTTTTTCTTGTTATGTGAGTTAGCATGTTTTGCTACAGGTTTGTCTTCGTCTTCGTGTACGATGTCAGCCCGATGACCTGTCATCCGAACACGCAAAAAGTTTGAAGTTTGGCCAATATACTGTTTTTTGCAGAATTTGCATTCAAGTTGGTATACAACATTTCTGCTGTTGCAGTCCATTTCCCCTCTGATTGGATAAGTTTTATTTGTGGAGCTGCTCTTAAATTTGTCATTTTGTTTTTCCATCAGGGTACAGGTACCGCATCTCCGTTTCCCGCATGGTTTCGATACATTCTTCTTAATTCTGGCGCTGGTCTTTTTCGTCAGATTAGTACTTACCAACATGTTCTTGAGGTTAGGTGGTTTTTTAAAAATAACCCGAGGCGCTTTGGAAAACAGATTTTTTGTTTCCGGTGAGGATTGCAAAATGGGGAAGGATGTTTTTATCACACTATTAATCTTATGGAGTCCAGGGTAGAACTGAGTAATAAACTTTGGTTCATTACTAGTAAACCGACTTATCCCCTGAGTTTTAGGTCTGTTAATTTGATTTTTTATTACTTTCTCCAGGTACCCAGATCGTATAAGAGAGTTCGTTAGCTTGCTTACATAATTTAAAAAATCAGAATTTTCGGTACGTAGTTTCTTGGCTCTTAAAGATAAGCTTTTAGGGATTGATTTTTTAATGTAAGTAGGATGACAACTTTTGTAATTTAAATACTGCATAGTGTTGGTTTCCTTGAGATGCAATTTTGTTTTTATCTTTCCAGATTCAACTACAATATCCACATCTAAGAACGTAATGGATTTATAGGAGTAATTCCAAGTAAAACGGAGGGAAGAGAAAGAATTAAGGGACTGTAAAAATTCTTGTAGTCGTTCTTCTTCATGTTCCCATACAAAAAATATGTCGTCTATGAACCTATACCAGACGAGAGGACGATAATCTTGAGAGTTTAAGAAATTCTTCTCAAATTTTCCCATAAACAAATTTGCAAAACTGGGAGCCATACGTTGCAAGTAGATTTTATCTTGGAATGTAAAAGCATTCATTGTGAGAATAAATTTAACTAACGCTGTTAAGAATTTTGTTGTTGGGAGGGAATTTGCAGGTCTAGAGTCAAGAAAATCTTTCACTGCTTCTATACCTTCACTGTATGGTATATTAGTATATAGCGAAGTGACATCCACAGTGACAAGTATGGTTTCTGGTTTTAAAAGTTGATTCATTTGTTGGAGTTTGTCCAAAAAATCGTCTGTATTTTTTATGTAGGAAGGGAGTACTTTTACAAGTTCTTGCAACTGATCATCAACAAAACCTGATATTCGTTCAGTAGGGCACCCAAAACTCGCAACAATAGGCCGTCCTGGTGGGGGTCTGACATTTTTATGGATCTTCGGCAGTATATAAAATGTTGGAGTGCGGGGATTCTTAGGAACCAACATATTGATTGTCTTTTTGTTGAGACCTTCCTCTGGACCATGTTTTAAGATAAAGTTGGCAATTCTTTCATTAAAATCAAAGGTAGGGTCTTCATCGAGGAGTTGATAAAACTTTGTGTCCGACAGTTATAGGCTACCATATATATATATATATATGTGTCCGTGGTACCGATAACTTTTGAAGCGGACCTCCGATTTTGATCATATTTGGTATGAAGGTGTAAGACCAGGTCTATTTTCATGAGTTCGCAAACCAGCATTGTCGGGTTATGGGAACGGGGTTTTATGGGGTTTCAAAGGGGTTTCAAAGGGGTCAAAATTGGGTTTTTGACATTTTTGGACCTCAATTTTAAAAATTCATGAATTTTAACTAGTACTATTCGAAAGAGCTTAAAAACAAACAGTTTAGTATTTTGAATTTTTAACTTAACTGAAATGGTTACGGAGAAAATCCAAAAATGTGTTTTCCATGTTATTCTTATGGGAAATCAAGAAAACCCTATATCTTACTTATTTGTTGACATAACTTAGTCAAATTTGGTATGTACATTATCTAGATAGGGTTTAATTTATACTTGCTTACAAAACCCATATGGCGGCAAACCTACATACGTCACCCCCATGGGGTTTATGGGGAAAATAAAGATTGTCAGAGCTTGATACAATTTTGTGTTTACATTCACCAATTATTGAATAACTTAGATTTTCTAACAACGCCCCATGGCAGGAAACCTACGTACTCGATCCTATGGTGTTTTTATGGGGAAAGTAAATAATCTAAAATTCCATTGGAAATTCGCTGAGTACGCAGGTCTGCTGCGACGGGGGTATTATTTTGTTTATTTTCATGTGTAGAATCAGCTCCCGAAATTTCTGCACTTGTCATGAATCACCCTGTATTTACTCAGTTTGTTATAACTTAAAATATTTTATGTATTGGTTGAATGTTGCTCTTATATAGGCCTAATTAATTACAGGTTAAATAGATTTACACAGGGTCATCCTATTCTATAATACGAGCAATGTCTGAAGGGATGTGTGTTCCACGATCTCGAAATCTAGCGGGTAGATTTTGCTTAAACTTTGCATTTATGAGTGTTTTGCCCCAAAAATAAGTTTAGAAAAGGCCTCAATCACAGGAAAAATCTAAATTTATCTAAATTTAAGTTTAAAAATCATAATTTTTAACACTGGTGTTATGGGTTGCTATTTTGGTAACGGAATAACCACAAAAGGTATACAAAAATAATGGAACATTAATATTAAGCAGACTTTTTGAAACAGCTGTTAACTGTGAAGAGGTATAGTTGGTTGTCAGGGGAAATTTAATAGCTCTATTACCATGACCAGGGCCGGATTTACCGCATGGGCAACATGGGCACATGCCCAGGGTGGCAAATTTCAAGGGCGGCAAACTTTTGGAGAAATTAAAATTTATATCTGTATGCACGGCGCGTTGTCATCATCATAGTCGCAGGCCACATAGCCGTATTGTGGTGAAACGTCAAAGGGCAGACTCACTGCAGTCTGCCTGCGCGGAAGCCGCGGATGCTTGGACGAGCGTCTATTGTGCGCGGCAGACGATGTGCTAGTGGTGGGGAGCCGTATTCGTATTCCTCGCCGTCATCAGCCCGGTGTGACATACGGGAGACATTCGGAGCAGCTTAATGACGTCGCTTCACTGAGTGACGGCTATGATGCTTACGTCATAACATTAAAGTTTCTATATTTTGCCGCTACTCGGCTAGTCTCGCTTGCCCTCTTTCTTTCTTTGTTTTTGAGTATTGAGGAATCGTTGTTAGTGTAGTAAGATCTTGATAAAGATGAATAAATAAGTAAAACCTAAGCCTAAAAATCTTAAAAGCATTTTATTTACTAATAAATATACCGGTATTCATGTGTAAGATTAGAAATAGATACAGTATCCTTATAGTAGTACATCATAATCCTTATCAGTTTTTGGATTGGCACACTTTAAATGTAGTGTTAAGTTAAATCGGGTGTGTGATAGTAGATAGATTGGTGTAGGATTCTGCAATCCAAACCTTGCACCTAAGTTTTGCTTCCAAAAAAACTTAACCAAATTTAAACTTTACTACCGGTAATTACTGTAAATACATCTTACCGAGTCCGACTAGGATTCGTTTATGGGGAATTAAGGAATAGGCTGACTGTTAAGACAGTTAAACTTAGTTGCATAAAATTACGTTTCATACTAACCAAAAATATAGCCTAGCTAGGCCTAAAACATTGAACGCTTTGAATCTTTTCTATTCAAACTAAAGCAGGCCCAAGTTTATGTAAGCTAGGCCTGATAAAAACAAAACAAAAAATACCTATAACCAAAATAAACATTATTATTTTGTAAAAGAGTTTTCAAATTCTCCTTAAAAAGAGGACCATGATAGAATTTATCCATTTCCATTCATCATCATCTAATTCTATAGAGGTTAAGCCTAGTGTAAACAATATTATTCAGTTGTTGCAGATGACAACTCTGAAATCAAGAGTATTGAGCTCTAGACTGTTAGTAGCGATAACCAAGGAACTAATTCAAAGACGTCATACTTTGCTCCTAATGTCTCCCGTATGCCCCACCGGTCATCAGCCACAGCCATCTCTAGTACATAGTAGAGTACTAGAGATGGCCGTGCATCAGCCCATCCCGCCAAGTCGCCATTTCGCTTCCGCTTGGGCGGTCAGTGTACAAACGTCATTCGTCAGTGTTGTGTGGCGTTTGTTAAAGTCGCATTAGAACTGACAGCCTGTACGAGTACGCTTGTGGCTTGCTTGTTATGCAGTAGTGCGTGTGCGGCTGTGTGTTGTTAATTTGCTCATAACTCTTTAATGCTGTGTTTCGTGTGAGATTTCATTTGAATTTGATATAGCAATAATTTTTGTTATATTTTTAAAACATAGGCCTAATGGATGAGCGAAAAAGACTTAGTGGAGTGGAATACCGGAAATTAGCTGAAGTGAAGAAGAAGAAGGAAAATGAGGTGCTTGTCCAAACTTTAAAGTTAGATTCCTTCTTTAAAAAAAGCAATGTCGCCGCAATGTGGCTCCTTGGAGGGTACAAAGGGAGCCGGTGGGGGGGGGGGGGGTGGTGAAGGGGTGGCAGATTATTATATGCCCACGGGCGAAGAAAATGTAAATCCGGCCCTGACCATGACACTATATCAAACTGAATTAAAACCAACGAGCAAGGCTCGGTTAACCTGGTACTGAGGCTTGTAATAGCTATGTTAGGCTGGAATAGCCTTGGATTTTTTTTAGCTAGTAGAAACATCTTTGTTTAAAAACCTACTTTAGGATAGTAAAACAAGTATTTCATTGATTTTCAGAGAGCTAAGTATGCTTCGACAAAACACCTATGACTGTACTTTGGGATTTTGTGAACTGAAGAATAAATTTTTTCTCAAAGGAATGTACCCCCCTCAACTGCTTCACCTGTGGCACGAATATGACATGAAAAACCGTGAGTACTAAATATGGGCTGTGATTAAAGGTAGGGCCTGTGATGCAAAAAAGGATCTCCACACTGAGCTATGTGAAGGTTGCTTACACACTTGGGGTAACTCTTGGTTTCTTTAGAAAGTCCAACCCTAGGATCCCTAGTGTTTTCATGTCTTATAAAATTACAATCATAATTTAAAAAATTGTCTCAAGTTTTGTTACACAATAAGAAATTTTATAAAACTTCAATGTGTGTTCCACTCAATTTATTCCAGCAAACACTCTCCTTTTTCTTTCCCAGAGTTCTTCCTTAGTGTTCACTCTACAGGCATCCTTAACAAAGCTCCAAATAAAAGAGTAACACGGGGTATCAGGAATCACGACAGCATTTGCTGGAATAAATTCTCTATCTTTACGTCATGTTTGGTCAAATCCGAAATTTAGACTTGATTATTTGTGTGTAAGTAACTGAAAATACATTGAAGTTAAATAAATTTCTTATTATGTAATCTTGAGATAATATCCTACATTTTGATTGGTATTTCATAACTAGAGAAAAATAAAAATTTTCTGATTTAAGTTGTAAAGTTTTTTTATAAACACACCCTGTATTTATTGCCTTCCAAGCAATTAATTATAAGTGTGAATATATCTAACAGTGTTAGAAGACGTTTTATTATTTCAACTTTGGTAATAGCACCATCAGTTATAATGTTGGTTTATGTTTGGCAGGCTCGGACAACGAGTGTCCAGACATGTTCGGGCCAGAACAGCTGTACCTGACCCTGGAATTGGCGCATGCCGGCGAGCCCGTCGAGACGTTCAAGTTCAAATCACCACGAGAAGCTCTCGCTGTGTTTTTACAGGTTTGTACAGAACAACTTGATGTTTCTAAAAATATATAACTGATGAATCGGTACTATGAAAAAATACTAGAGGTCTGCGGGTACCCGAAAATTCGGGTAACTCCGGGTATTAGCGTGAACCCGAGTGGTCGGGCGGGTTTGACACGTCTCGGTCTTTATTCGGGCGGGCTTTTATTTTAAGCCGGGTCGGGCGGGTACCTAATGCCCGAATTAAATCGGGTTGTAGGTACCCGACAGGACATTAAAAGCAAACCCGGGTTTTTAAAACTATTTTACAGCCAAAATTTGTGAATTACAACGTTCACGGAATAAATGGGCATCGTTCCATACACTATTTTAGACTAGTGGTCATAACTGCCAGTCATTATTACTGAGGTGGATGTGGATGAACTGGAAATACCTTAGCTTACTATTCGCGACACTCGCACATGAAAATGTGGCTTCTGAAAGAAGCTAGCGGTCTCTGGTGCCTAGAAACGTAAGCAATTTTGTTTTGTTGATAATTTGGTACGCCATACTTCATGTTAAATTTAAAACAAATAACATTTTGATCATGAAAGATCGTATTTGACGTAGGAACATTTGTATTCCTTTAGTACAATACTATTTTATGCCCAAAAAATAGTTTAAACAGCATTAAATCATTTGTTGCAAGCCTAGACACCAGTAGCGCTAGCATACTTTTCTCACTCTAACCTAAAGGAACTGCTCAGTGTCGTCGTCGTGATTGACTCAGACTCTTAGACTGAGGCGTAGCCAATACCGTCACCAACTGTACAAACCGAAATCAAGGTAGCAGTGGCATTGGTACTATCATTGACTTTACATACAAAGTCTTTGTTTGTAAAGTCAATGGTACTATTTACACGATAACCGGTAAATAGCAAGAGCAAAATCAAAAGTAAATAATCTCTACAGATTAGTGTTTACATTATTTTTACAATACAAAATTCATCAGTGTATATATCTTTACGAAATATAATCAATATAGTACTATTCGATGTAATTGGTTTTATTGCCGAATTATTTCTCATTCCATCTTGCAAATTGTCAAAACATTTAAGATTTCTTGAGAACCAATGAAAACAATTTCTTGGATAATGTAACAGTTGGATATCCATAGTCAATGGTTGGATACTTCATAGACAGATTTCTTCATTCTCTATGTAGTTTTATAGTAACGGTACTCCATGTTTGTTGTATGGTATGGCGATTGGCGATGGCGCGATCCGTCGTCTGTATTGATGATTTGATATGTGGTTTTCCTCTCGTTCTTGTTTATTCAATTCACATTTGTGTGACTTGAGTGATGTTGAATTTTTTTCTGATATGAAAAATAAATATTAAAAAGCCACGGAATTGAGAGAATTCTAATGTCCGTGTATCCACTAACAGTCCTACTAGTGAAACCAAAGATTTGGGAAGTGTAAAATGTCGTGGATGGGCATCCATCTGCTATTTGGAATCACTCAAGCAAAGAAACAAATTTGCGGAAAGTAATCTAACAGAAATGAAATGCAATTATTTTAAGTCTGTTTTGAAAATAGGATATGGCAATATTGATTGAAAGGCCAAGTTTGAGTATAATCACATAATCTTTTCATAATAAAATAACTTTGTGTATTATTAGGCCTACAGAAAAATAGGCTAGCCTACAGTATGATAATTCGCATCTAGGGTATTTTGACAGTTATAAAAGTGGTTTTTGTTTAGTTTCAACAGTGTACAATATCATTTGTATATTTGTCATGTTTGTTGAAAAAGTTAACATTGGGTAAAGTAACTTAGGACCAAAGGAACCCTTAGCTTGAAAGGTTATTGGCTCGGGAGAATTTTTTAACTTTTTATACTAAAATAAAATACATTATAGTTTTTTAACTTTTGTTAGGCCTAGGCCTAACTTAGTAGGTGAAAGGTTTTTGCCTTGTATTTATTAATACTATACTTAAGCTTAGTAGGCACATCAACAATTATTTTAAAATGAAATAACTTAGGCCTAGACATTTATTTTACAAATAATAGCGAAGCCGACCCGAAGTTTTATTCAACTTACAATACCTGAGCCCGACCCGAGTTTTTTTTAACATACGTAGGCTACCCGAACCCGACCCGAGATTTTTTAACCCACACACCCAAACCCGAAACCGACCCGAATTTTTCTTTAACTTATAATGTTCAAACCCGACCCGACCCGAAAATTGATGTTAATCTACTACCCGACCCGAAACCGACCCGACTTGAAAAATCGCTACCCGCAGACCTCTAAAAAATACTGGTAAATAGTAGCAGAAAGTCAAATGGGAAAAAAACTAGTGATGGGTTTTTGCTATGGTTTAGTTTTGGTTCAACTTTTCACTGGCATCGGTTGTCGGGTTTTTCGTTTATTTTAGATTGTTAACATGAAACAACTCAAGGTTACCATCTAAAATCGGGCAAACCCTATTTTCGGCCCTTTATAGCCCATTTTTTAAAACTTCATCCTTGGATGGAGAGATGGTGGAGGGGGTTTGTTTATGCTTGCTAATATCCCATTGGCTGAAGCCCTTTGGGTTTTTGTGGGTTTTTGAACTGTTGCATAATTATTGGTAATCTCACATCACAACATGTTGTGAATCAGATTTACAATATTATTGGTAACAGTTGTTTTTTTATCAGTTTACTTTAGAACTGTTAATTTTTTTTAAAAGGCATAGGTTTGGCTTAAAAATGTAACAGCTGACTAGGAGTTACTGAAAGACATTATATATTATATATATTAATGAAATTAGAGTGTTGTCTGTACATTGCTTAGAATCTTGAAATTTTTTGTTATTTTTATTTTTTATGTATCGCAGATTCCAAAATCAATGTCATCTAAATTTCTTTCCCTCTGTCTCTCTTTCTCTCTCACTGTCTTTCTCTTTGTCTGTAACGCTCATGGGCCCTATGTTGTCCTCTTTTCACAAAACAACTACTTTACCTGAGGTCTAAATATTTTTCCTGTCATAGAGTACAGTGGTGTTCATAGCAACTTTAATTGCTTTTGCGACCCTAGGTCTTTGCCCCATAGTACGTCAAAGTCGCCAAGTTGAATTTAATCTCTTTTCAAATGACAGCGGCATCAGCTGGATTAGACAGTTTGTAATTTTCACAACAGATTGCAACACTTAAAATTTTAAATGCAAACCCATTCATTCCTAACCCCTTTACTTTTCGCCAGCCAAAATACAGTGAGTAAACTCAACTAAGTTCTTGGTTCTAAATATGAATATTAAAATGATTTATGCTTATTATTACAGAACGAGTTTTGTTTCTTTAAATCTTAAAATTTTCTTATTATCATTGCAAACTAATTTAAGTTCCCAATTTAGCTTTCATTGCATATTCTGACAAAAAGAGTTGTATTTCTTAAACATCATAGAAGTTAAAACCAACAAGGTTAGTGAATTGTTCAATATTCCAAGTAATTCGGGTATAGACAAGGCAATACTAATGTTACAGAACTGAATAAGGAGGATCGTTATGAGGAAGTGATAAAGTCGCCCATCAAATACTGATGGCACCACCGTCGTAATTTTTATTCAAGGATCATGCTGATTGGGCGAATAGAATTAGATGGATAGAACAATTTTGCAGAATTTTGTTATTATTTTGATTTTTAGTAACGAAACCCTTGACAGAATCAACTGACGAATCCGATTGGAATGAAATCTTGACCCTGTATTTTAACTTGATGAAGATTCCTTGTGGATTGAAACTGCAATAGTGCAAACTACATAAAGGATTACTCGACAGTTGAGATATATAAACAATTTTTACTAAAAAATTAGATTCAGAGCTAGCATTGAGTTAGACTGAATAGAATTAAGTCTACATTCAGTAGTTTTCTTTTTATATTTTCCACAGTCAGAAAACAACAAATTTCAAACAACTATTACATTTATATGTAAAGCATAATAGAACCGACTACTTACGACGGACAATGACATCGGCGAGATGACAGAACAGAGCCGACGGAAGTCGGCATAGCGATTAAGCTATGCTATATTTAATACATTACAAAGTAAAAACAGGGGTAACTGTAATAAAGTTTTATAACTTTACATACATGTTAAACTTTGTATATATTTAAGAAATTGAGCAATTGTCAGTCAGGTGGAACTTGTTCTGTTTGTGATTTAAGATGTAGGTCAAACTTGTTTAATAACATTACTGTTTATCTACTAAACTGTCAAAAATATAATTTGCAGCTTATTTGAATCAACCTATTTATTCAACATTTTTCAGACTACATTTACATTGGCAGTAGCAGAGAGTGCCCTAGACTTTGAACACAGAGACTTACACATTGGTAATATATTGGTGAAGAGGACTATGGAGCAGTATGTCACTTACGTATTAAAAGAAAATCAATTCATGTGCCCAACCTTTGGAACAGAGGTAATTTCTTTGTTTAAATGTTAATCTGATTGTGGTAATAGCTTGTATGTTTTGTT
Source organism: Neoaliturus tenellus (assembly GCA_030545055.2). NCBI lineage: Eukaryota > Metazoa > Arthropoda > Insecta > Hemiptera > Cicadellidae > Neoaliturus > Neoaliturus tenellus. The sequence continues at coordinate 190,728,050 of CM061533.1, read as the reverse complement.
TTGTGGTATTTTTGGCACCATTTTAGTACACCTACATAACTTACCCAATTACTATTATTACTACCAAAAGTTTCTCAAACTTGACTGTAGTTTCAATATCAATAAAATTTATTAATAGTAATTTACCTTTTGATTCGATTTAAGATTTTAAAATAACGGTTACAGTTACTCAACTGTTGTCTACCTTAGCTGTTTTTACTCTCCAGTCAATATCTGCTTTCACTCAATATTCAAATTCAAATTATTTTTTGTTCGTCAACATTACATATTGCATGAACATTGTCAGTGAATACACATTGTTATTACAAATACAACTAAACACTTTGAAATTCTCCAAGATACATTTCAGGAATTTAACAGAGAGAAAAAAATGTATTTTCATCTTTCGAAAAGAGATTCAAAGTCATATGAACTTTTCAAAACTAACCAATTCTTTACATTTACATTCCCATGTGACATTCTTGCTTGAAGCCGCTTTCTTTGATGATGACCGTTAAAACAGACAACCGGGTCATGTCTCGCTGGCCCAAAATTATGGGGCACATCCTATTTTTTATCGTACGCATCTTCACATTTTTACAGGGTCAGGGAATCGTCGTGGTCCATTACAGCAAGAAATGGTCGTAACTAAATAAACGATATAGATCTGTTTATTGTAACTTATTTATAGAAGAAATTCAGCCACATTTATTCCTGTGATCAAAAATGTATGCAGGCCTGTTAGTTATCGTAGGCCATGTAGAAATGTGATACAATGCAGAGTCAGCACAGGTGTTAGTTGTCATTGCCAAAATTGCTGCCTTTATGAGCAGTAGGACAGTTGTGAGGTGGCAGTTTACTTCTAGTGTTTTCTTATTTTGCTTGAGTGGTTCATGAGTGTTTATAGTTTTATCAAACTTACTTGTTTTAGGTATGATTATGATGAGTAGTGTGTTGGGTTTCTGTTGTTTTAACCACTAAAACTTCACTTTTTACGGAGGCACTATCACAGGTGATGTTGAATTTCAGCCATCTAGGTTGTGGTCACTTAATTTGATTACTTTGCAAAGTTAGATGATGAACCAATTAGTCATATTGGAACAGTGGGAAAGGAGAAGAGATTGTGTACCCTACAGGGTATTGGAGTTTTATTTTATTTTTTCAAGCTGTCCTTGCACAGGTTCGCGTGCCAAACAATAACCTAGAGCTAGCATTAGGAGACGTCCCTATGGTAAATTTCAGATACCACCCCATGGTTTTATGGCCAAAATATACAGTGTTTGAACATTTATAAATTTTTATTATAGTACAAGAAATAAAACAAAAATACTCTAAGTTAAGTGATACGTATTATTATTTTAATATAAGCAATTTGGGCAATACTGAACCCATGTTGTACAGCCACATTTAACATGGTGGGCTTCATATTTTCTTTGAACCCCAACAAAATTAAATATAGTTTAAAATGTGATATGAGCTAAATACAAAGTATTACCACTGAAATAAATATATGATTTGAAAATCTGTTCCATATAAAAATAACATCATGTTGTCACTGTGGATAAGGAGACCCCGGTCAAATCGCTAAACCCATTTGCCTCCAACGGGCATTTTGGCCAAGCCCAGGAAGGACGGGATATTGAAGGAAGAAGAAGGTTGAGAACAGTGGCGTAACTGATTTTTTCGGGCCTCCTGCAAACTTATTTTTGTGCCCCCTCCGATAGGTCCAATCGCCGGTTATCACTGTTTCCCACCAGTAAACCAATGTCACCAATGTTTACAGGTGGTGGTAGAGCTCTTTTTATCTTTCACAAATATATACCGTATATATATATTAAGACAAAGTAAAAAGTATTATGCATGTACAGTAATTGTAGCATTACAACCGCAAAAAATATACATATATATTTTAATATGTATAGCATACTTTTATTCTGATTTCAACTAGGCCTACTGTCTATCCTGTTAAAGAAATTCAGCCTAATTGTATGTTCTATAATTTTACCCTCTCTTGGACATGTTATCAAAAATTAAAGCAACAAAACTCAATGTATCTAATTTGTGTTTTATTTATCATCCAGTATGGGGTTAACCGAAAGGCTTGTTGGTTTTAATTTACTTTTGTTACAGTGTCATGGTAATCAGGCTTTGAGGTTTATGCCAACTATACCTTTTACAAGTGACAGCTGTTTCAAAACCATTGCTTAAAAGTAGCATTATTTTATTTTTATTTAACTTACATATTGACTTGATAGTAACCCATAAACCAATGTTATAAAAAATTACAATTATTAAACTTAGTTTTAGACAAAAACAATTTATTCTGTGGTTAGTTTTTGGTAGGAGCACAAACATAGTTTCTAAACTTATGTTTGTGCTTCTACCAAAAACTCTCAAATGAAGAGCAAACAAAAAGGCTTAAGCAAAATTGATCTGCTAGATTTCGGGATCGATGGAAAATACATCACCACAGACATTCCTTGAATTTTTATTATTTTGTGTCTATCTACGTCAGTGGAATTTTTTAACGTTTTCACAGGGAACGATCCAAACCCGAGTCTTGTTACTATATAACATTAACCAGTTGTTAGGAAGCATCATTAATTAATAGCCCAAGTGAGAAATAGCAACTGATGGGTCCGGAAACCTTAAAAAAGCTATTTACTTTTCTCAGGACCGAACCGGCAACCTTTGGATTTCAAAGGCGAGCACTATAACCACTCTTTTTGTAGTACAGTATATGATTATTTAGCTAACATCAAGGATTCTTAACTCTAAGCACAACGAATAGCACGTGTTTTAAGAAGGGAGAAAACAATAAATGCTTTTAAACTTTTAACAATAAACTTTTAAAGTAGGCTATATATAACAACATCATTGTTATCGGCATTTAACGTGTTATTCTTGTAAAAAATAAAAATTCCCAAGCTTAAAATAAATTGAAAATTAATTTATATAATTTTTTTTTCCATTTCAGTGAAAAATGTTTTTATCACTATTATTCCTCAAAAGTATTTGTTTTATCTTCATTGGAACTTCTTAGCATGTACGTTTTGGGGAATGACTGATTTGATTACTGTACCTCTGAAACGTATTGTTGTCTTGTTCTCTATTACTTCACTATATCACTATTTTACCTCACACAGTGGCTATTTCAACCTGAATAATGAATGAGAGATGAGTGTAGTAGGATGATACTTGGTATACTTAAGCCACTGAGATTTTCTTGAGACATTGTACATTGAAGATAGTTTTTCAGTAACTATTACAGTACACTCTCGTTCATCGGAACTAATGTGGCGGACGGCCGGTTCGGATGTCAAAAAATTCCGATGAAGCGGAGTCTGTCGTGAGTCATCATTTCCGCCCGTACGGTGACCTATCGTGATTGTATTCACTCTTGTTTTTAATAACTCAAGAGATTTTAAGAAAATCAGGCACTCAAACTTTGAACATGGTAACTATGAACCTATAGGAATAAAAACAACGCAGCAAATAAAGATCCAAAATCTTTATTCTCATATTCCATATTCATATTCTACCCATATTCCAGCAGTCAACTGACTTCCACGTAACAGGTGCAGTCGCGACGCGAGACAGACTGAATGACAGTTTGGGAAGCGGCCAAAACGGATGTTCACTTCCTGCCCCCTTCCTCTTTCTATTTTTGTGTGAATACTCCACGGCCTCGTAAATCACATCGATGGGTACAGATTACGGAAAATGCCTGATGACGTTTGATGCAAAATGTGATACTTCACTGTTGTGCGGGTAGAACGAATGGAAATTGAAGGCGCTAAAACGAAAAAAATATTTATTTCGTAAGAAAAAAAATTAATAATATCCAGATTTTCAGTTCCAATGAAGCGGAGTTCCGATGTCGCCGAGTCCGATGAACGAGAGTGTACTGTATTATTAAAAAGATCCCAAAATTAAATGGCCGAAAGCACAATTAAGCGGGTACAACCATGGGTGGAACGGTGGCATGGGGAGGTGGACTACTACCTGACCCGATTCTTGACAGGTCACGGCTATTTTCGGTCGTACCTAAACCGGATGGGCAAGACCGGTTCACTGGACTGCATTTATTGCCCGGGCGTTCCCGACAATGCGGAACACACATTCTTCCGCTACCCCCATTGGGAAGGGCCCCGCCTGGAGGCCACACAAATTTTTGGTGCATTTTTGGTGGACGCGGTCTGCCAAAAGATTTTGCAGGATGAGGGCAACTGGGATTGTTTATCACAGTTCGTCAGGGGCATAATCCTGGGAAAGAAAACCGATCTGAACTGCGAAGTGGCCCAGATCCTTTGGTTGAGCGGCTGGATAAGGAGCGAGCCACACGGCCATAAGCCAAATTTAGGCCTAGCCTGACGTAATGTAATAAACAATTCCAGGTTAGAATCCTAAAGAGTAGAGGAGGTTTTTTAGTGGGTAAATCCGTTTTTTATGGGAGCCCCACACTACAGGCTGACCACCTGTGTGTGTAATGCATTTTTCCCGCCTCTCCCTAAAAATAAAATAAAAATAAAAAATAAAATAAAAAAATAAATTTGACAGCCCACGACGAATGGACGAATTGCGCGGCGGGCAGGTTGAGCCGACAAGGGCTGGCGGCAGACAAGCTGCAGCCGGCAGAATTTAGTTAAGCCTACTGCCGTGTACTGCCAACAAACCTAATTGTAAAAATATTTTTATATTTTAAAAAGAAATATATTCCAGGTATTTTGAAAATACAATGGCACCATATCAAGATTAAAATTGCTAACATGAGTTAAAATTATTAAACATAACATATTTCCCATTGCACGGGCCCTGTTTGCGGGCCCCCTTAGCTGCGGGACCCCCGCACCGCGGGCCCTGAGGGCCCCTCTGTTACACCCCTGGTTGAGAAACTGGACATAGATAGATAGATAGATATTTTATTGATCATTGAGACACAATGTGCAATAGATCACTTCAAAAATTATAGATTGTTACATTAATAAATAATTAACTAGATCCTTTCATACTATAGCATAACACTTGAAATATCACAGTTAACAAATGCAAAATAAATAAATATAAATAATACAATACAAGCAATATATACCGTAAATAAGACATGACCAATAAATAGCTACAAGACCAAACAATAAATACAAGATCCATTAAATCATATCACATGCACAATTTAAGCAATTTTGGCAGATCCTCAAAAAACTAACATGCTCATATCACAGGCAAGAAATTCATCAATAGCACAGCAGATGGCTGATTGACCACTCTGAGGGCCAACTCGTGTGTTCCTATGACAACTGATTTTCAGACTCAGCAGGCGTGGGATTTTTTAGGCTCCGCCCTCTAAGTGGCCAACCAACCCACCACTCATTCATGTTCGTCAGCTAGAGGTTTCCGTACCCTCTGGATGACTCCAACCCCCTGCTGTCTAGAACATGAATGGACCATGAGAGATGGAATTTTGTCATCTTCACAGCCAAAAGACTTATCACAATATGTTATGACAACTTTGTTTGCTGTGCCCAAAGTCAACTTTGCAACTGGGATAATTCAGTTTTAAAGTTACGTTAGGATAATAGCATCATATTGACTGTTGGTTTAAGTGGAAAGTAGTACCAAAGTAGTCGAAAATTGAGAAGTGTTGGGTGAGACATTTCAGAGCATGCAAATTAGCACCAATGGGGGGCCACCAACTGGTCAATTTTCCAACCGGTCAACGTTGCATCTGGTCAACGATTTTAAATAAACGAAATAATATTAAAGTTTCGACCGGTCAACGTTCGAACCGGTCAACGCCCCTACTCCGACTACCTCTACTCCTCTCGCGCCGGGTGGCGTGACAATAAAGCGCATACAGTCCGACCATCAGAGGACCCTGGCGTAGACCTTCGCAAGTTACTACAGCCTTTTACTGGACAGAACGTTATAAGGATTACAGAACGCGCTGCATTTCAGAGTTTGTCATGAATCATCTGCTACTGTACTTATTAAAATTTATAACTGTAATTTGATTTGATAGCTTCATATTGTATTTTGTATTAAATCCATTTTTAATGCACATAAAGCCTTTATTGATTAGGTCAACTACCAAAAAGGAGTATGCTTAATCAATGGCCTAGTCGAATCTAAATCTGAAAATGATACGTGTAATATTTATAACCATCCAGTTATTTGTAGTATTTACCACCATAAAATAGCACAGCCTTGCAATGTTACGAATAATATCTTATATAATCATAGGGTGTATTTAAGGGTCTAGAGAGAGAACTACTGAATGGATCGTTGCCGTTTTGGTGTCAATGGATTTCTTACGGTCCCTAAATGATAGGAAAAATATGTCATCCCTCAGAAAAATCCTTATAACGCCGCAAAATTAAAATTGAACCTTATTAAGACCAATCCAAGACGTTATTTTGTTTATTTGTTTACTGCTCCAGGTGATCCATATCCTACACTGAATTTTGACACCACCTCTGATTAACTGTTTTTTTTTTTTTTTTTTTTTTGTTTTTTTTACAAAACAGACAACTTTAACTCTATAACAATAGACAGATAAAAATTTAATCAAGGACACTTAATGTTGCAGTCGTTCTTAAATCAGTAAAATAAATATATTACCAGCTGATTCTGAAGTAAAATTTTGATTGCTATAAGGAGAGTTTATTTATAATATAGACAATTAAATTTATGTATTTTAACTTACAAATTACTTATTAATATTTGTTTACACATATGTTTTTATAACTATCAACTAATGAGGTTCATGTTTTGAAAAATAAAATTGTCTTTTCATTGTTGTAAAATGCTCCCCGCCGTATTTTAATCCATTTACTTTCGTTATAAATAAGTTACTACTTAACGTCCTTATAATCGTAACTTTTATCCTTTTAAGGTCGTGTAGGCTTATGCTTCTATATGTTTAACGATTAATTGGTTTATTTATCTCACTGATATAAACAATGGAGAACAAAAATATGAGCTATGAACTTCAGATATGAACCGCTAGATTTCGAGATCGTGGAGCACACATCCCTCCAGACATTGCTCGTATTATAGAATAGGATATACTTTGGTATATATTTGGTAACAATGCATCAACTCTAATCGTATTATTTTTGTGACCCTTAGGGTCTACTATCCTATACGAGGAGTGTCTGTGGGTATGTATTTACCGCGATATCGAAATATGGCGGGTAGATTTGCCTTAAAATTTGAATTTTGGACAGTTTATGCCCAAATATAAGTTTAGAAACAGCCCCCCAAGAAAAATAAAAAAATAGTGTAAAATTAAGTTTTAAAATTGTAATTTTAACATTGGTCTTGTAGATTTATAATCTGATAACAAAATAACAACGGAATAAAATACCATTACTTTTAAGCATTCTTTTTAAACAACTGCTATTTCGAGGAGGTATAGTTGCTTGTTCGTGTAAATAGAATGATTACCATAACACTTAAAAAAAAGTAAAATTAAAGCAAACTAGCAAGGCTTGGTCTAACCGGTACTAATCATATAATCAAAACAATAATCTATTTGTGAACAAACTTTATTATTAAAAATGGAAGTTCTTATGGATAATGATTTACGATGCTTAAATCTATATATAAAATGAATACCGTATAGTGTATGAATAGCGGAAGGGGTCGGAATAGCGTTTAATTAGGTAGCCTACTTTCTTTAATTTTTATACTCAAAACTACGCTGGTAGCAATTTTAACTGCTGATATGTATAACTTTATAAACTATGTATAAATGCCAAATAAAAGTATCGAATAAATTATCTATTAATTTAAAATGTGATCAGAGTAGGCAGACATACGAATTCAAACCAATTGAAGATTATTTGAAGATTTCCAGGATCAATTGAAGATTATGCCTCTAGTTTTCATAGATCATTTAACTAATGTATATATACATAAACATTAAACAGTTAAGAAAAAGGTGCTTCTCATGACAATGAAAATCTCCGACCTGCAGCGTGGTTGCATTAGCGGCAGAATTAATTAAGGGTGCAATCTACCCATCTGCGCGGATGCAAGGGTTTAGAATCTCCGTGTTTGTTGCCCTAGTTGTAAACCGATTTTAAACATTTTGGTGTCATTCTTTTCGTAATATAATTTTGTACTCCGCTATCGTCTTAAAATGTTGATATTAATTTAAATTACTAAGCAGGGTGCTTGCTAATAATGTTGAAATAAGCGTTTTTGTATCAAGTTTTAACGTATTAAAACCAATTTTTTAAGAAAAAATAAGACGATACACGAGTACAATATAATCTTAAGAACAAGAATCTGCAAAAAGATTGGTAAAAAGTTTATAGATAACGATGCAAGAAGGGAGATGCGAAAGGTCTGCAATTTCAAAAACATCGTTATTAGACCACCGATCGATTTCGTACTGAAACCAAAAAAAGCATTAAAGAAACAAAATTTAAAATCAACCGTCATATATTTCCGCGTATAGCGGCAGTTAACAGTCTAGAAATTTAATTCAGTTAAAGTTAATGGTTGATGATGGTGAGGTTGATGATGTAGCAGAATTAAAATTTTTAGGCCTTAACATAGACTTCAACTTAAGATGGAATACACACACTGAATTTGTAATTTCAAAATTAAATTCTTCAAAATTTCTTTTATGGAGACTGTCACAGTTATGTGACCAAAATGTACTTCTTTCTGTATATTATGCGTACTGTTACAGTTATATGACATACGGTGTTCAGTTATGGGGGAATTCATCTTTAAAAAACCAACAGAGAATCTTCAAAATTCAAAAAAAAAAATTATTCGAGTCATAGCCAAATTGAAACAGAAGGATTCATGTAAATCGGCTTTCCAACAACTTAAAATTTTAACATTCCCATGTATTTACATTTATCTAACGCTTGAATATTACAAAAAACAAAATTTGTCCTTACACCAAACACCCCAACATTCTTATTACACTAGGCACCGACTACAAACCATGGACTTTCATAGATTGGAAATGCATGGAAAATTACCTCTTCCAGCAGGAAGGCACTTATTCAAGTTTTTGCCAAATGAAATTAAAGAAATAAATGAACTAAAAAATTTTAAAGTAAAACTTAAGGCCTACCTCACTATGAATGCTTTTTACTCTCTGCAGGAGTTTTGTGATAAATTTACACCATCTTAGACAAGTTCTCAAGTCAGTCTGTTAAGTTTATTTAAGTCAATTTATGTATTTAACTAAGATAACTTGTGTTAGTTTATTTTATTTTTAGTTTACCTTAATTCATTTATTTAATTGTATTATGCTATTCCAATTTCAATTGTATGACGCATCCAATGCTTGTTTGTACAAGTTCATGGTAATAAAGGAATTTTTGATTTGATTTGATTTGATTTGGTCTCGCTCGATGATTTTGACGCCGAGGTAGAGCGCACCCTTAAGTGGCGAACAACGTTCTGTCCAGTAAAAGGCTGTAGTAACTTTCGGAGGTCTCCGCCAGGGTCCTCTGATGGTCGGACTGTATGCGCTTTATTGTCACGCCGCCCGGCGCGAGAGGGGTAGCGGGCGTCGAAGTAGGGGCGTTGACCGGTTCGAACGTTGACCGGTCGAAACTTTAATATTATTTCGTTTATTTAAAATCGTTGACCAGATGCAACGTTGACCGGTTGGAAAATTGACCAGTTGGTAGCCACCCAGCACCAACATGTATAAAGCTAATCAGTAAGTTATTTCCTTTGGGTCTTAAAGCTGACTGGACCTACTTTACTTCATGGTAAGTATCTGAATGCTTCTCCTTCACTCACTAAAGACTTTTATTTATTTTAGGCCACCATTATTGACTACACTCTGTCTCGGATTTCATTCAAAGAAGATGTTTTATTCTTTGATCTGGAGAAAGATCCAGAATTATTCACAGCGGAAGGAGATTACCAGTTTGACATTTATCGCCTGATGAGGAAAGATCTCAACCATAACTGGAGGGACCACCAGCCAAGAACCAATGTTTGGTAAATAATGTAATTTTAACAACTAATGGTAGATTATTCCTTAGAAAGGTAATACGATACTTCTCTGTTTCAAAATGCCCAGTTGTCAAAAAGCCCATTTAAACTAAACGTACATACATTTTTTAACAAAATTGTAGATTTTCATGAAATATTGTGTCTTCTGAATAGTGCTAGGGCGGCCAAGTGCATGGCAAATGCATGAGATAAGAAAATTTTGACCCAAAAGTGTTAGACAACGATATCTCGGTCGTATGGAGAATGGAATAAAACCATCGTTGTTTCAAAATAATAACCGAGACAAACAAATTTCCCGTTTAAGTCATATTGATATCCAAAGCCGTAGCCAGAGAAAAATTTTGGGGGGGGTTTGAGCTCCGCGAGGTTACAGGAAGTAACTTAACTTCCAAGCTTTCATTTTAACACAATTCTTAATATAATGTAATGTTAAAGTAATTTACAAGTTTTAGATAATATTTAAATAGTCCTTATAAGATTACAAAAATAAGTACCAGGGGGACCGAGCTTAAGCTCGGTAAAATTATTACTTTCGTTTCTCACACAAAGCTCGTTCGCTCCGCTCACTCGCCAGGCGGAAGGTTTGCTGCACATTGGTATGATTTTCCTAAAACCACAGGTTAAAGATGTAACACATTGGTTTATTTTATTTCTACAGTTATCAGCTGATTTTTGTTCAGTTAAAAAATTTCCATAAGGATAACATGGGATCTTTGAAGGGCTCTAGCGCGAAAACCGGATTTTTCCCAGCTATGGGACCAGCTCCAATCGATTTCTGGTGGCCAAAACCCCCATATTCCAAAATTTGAAGGAAATCGTCGGAGCCGTTTTTGAGATATTTGTGCAAGCAAGCAAGCAAGCAAACAAGCAAACATTGCTCGTATAAGAGTATAGGATATTAATTTAGCCTATTATTAAATAACCCAGAAAACACAGCAGTAATCATTAAATTTACTGAATTCTTCTTTCTTCTTTTTTACTTCAAACTTGCAAATGTCTCTGGTAACGAGATACAGTATAACAATAACTTAACAAAAACATATTAATGTTCAACACAACAAATATGACAGTATCGTTATATCACTTGCTATAAACATATTTTCGCTCAGTTCTTAAAGTCTATAATAATCATTTGGTAGATAAAAAATAAAAATTAAAGTCGGAGTTTCTGTCTTTCCCTAGGAATTAGGACATCAGTGCTAAGTCGGTCATCACGTGGTTGACGGCTTTTGGCTTTTACCACTAGAATATTAATAAGAAATATTCAGTTGTCTTGCCCAAGGAGGTTATATTTTAAAACTGGAGACAACACACAAATTCTAACCTAGCGTGCCGCTGAATGCTCTGGAGTACCGGTATTACGAAATTGAACTACTTGCCGAAATGAACGAGTCGGCCAACAAGGAAGTCAAACAAATTGTGAATTAAGTCTTTTATTTCACTTTATCAGTCTCAAATTTACTTGTACAGTACTAGTACATCTAATATCAAGCTTAAGTTTGTTGCACATGATAACAAAACAAAGAATTTGAGTCCAATTTTTACTGCATCATTGTCAATTAATTAGCCTATTTGTCAGATTTCATAGAAGTTGCAACATATAATATGCCAGGAAATAAAATCCCATGGCCTAAATAAGTTATTTTCATTGTGGGAAAATAAATCTTAAGCTATTAATAAAGCAACAAACACTAACGTGGTTTATTAACCTAAAAAAAAACAATGCGACAAATCAAATCACATTCCTTTATTGCGTGAATGAGATAATCAGCGAGCACATATAACATTATGTTATGTTATGTTGTGTTCTCGCTATAGATTTAAATAATTATTTGATGTACTCGTTCATAGTTCCAAAAAAGAATATTCGAACAGCTTGTTACTACCGTTAAAAAACAAACCAGTATTTCGGTGTTACCAACCCAACAAGATATACCGGCTAGCTTTTTGGCATCAACAACAAAACGGTGATCTCTCCAATAAGAATATAACCTCCTTGGTCTTAGTCAAATAAAGGTTAGGACGATAGCTGCCGATGCAGGACCATGCATAATTAAAATAGATTTTCACTGTTTTTGTTTTGTTTTACCAACCTTACTGGAGCATTTATGTCGTAGCATAAGTCAATTTAACAGACTATACCAAGCTTTATGAGACTAACTGTCATATTATAAACAAACTGTAAACTGCACAGTACACACACGATTGGCGCGAATTAAGTTCTGATGAGTGGTTTGACAGGTAAATGTTATGTTGAATTTCCGCTCATTTGTTGTCGTTCACTCTCTCCCGCGATCCCTATGGTATATGGGGGTCCGCACAGCTGACTATCTACGACTTTCCTTATGACTTGAACATTTTAATTAAACAAATAAGTAATTTTGTATTTCCTTTTTTTAAAGTTTATTCCTTAGCATCATAAAACTTTCAAACGATGTTTTATAAAAACAATTTACACGTTTTTTGTTGGGCTTTTTTGTGTCAAAATTTCGGGGGGGGGGTTTCGACCCCCTGACCCCCCCCCCCACTGGCTACAGCCTTGTTGATATCGGCGGCGCGCCGATATATCGTTGCCATGCACTTTTCAGATTAAAGGCGAGGGACGATATATCGTTGCTAAGAATTTCTCAGGGAAAAGACAATGAACGATATATATTCCATAGCACCGAAAGGATTAAAGCGAGCATGTCCTGTTTGTCTGTGTTGTACTCCAGGGGTGCAGAAAATGTATTGACTCCTTATCCTAAAATTTCCCCCAAGTGTACTTTTACGGATCAAATATTTCCCACATGATGCGCGACATATATGACTTTGCCTCAAAACCCAACAGCTTACAATGTAGCAATAACAATTTTTTTTACTTTTAGCTCATTAAGTTATATTAAAACACAAGTAATTAAAGTCAAAACTATTTACCAGTAGGGGAGGGTGGGCCACAGTGGAACGTGGGCCACAGTGGAACAATTATATTTTTTTTAAATTGGCTAGTCTGTCAACTGCTGCACTCTGTGAGTGAACTCCAAAACTACTTATCTACCCATAGTTCATTGGTGCGAATGGGTGCCTTCCTGTAAGGAAGAGAAATAATTCATGTTTTGTTTTTGACCTCTAAAAGTTAGTTTTCCAGGTTATTTCGTCACCAATTTATCTTCTGTTTGCAGTGGTAAGAGGTAAGCGCCACACACCAGTATAAAGAACAACTCTTTCTAAAACTTTTAGACTATTTAGCATATTTGTACAAAGTTCTGGAGTGGAATTGGTGTTAGTTTTTCTGATCTAACAGACATGGGCCACAATGAAACACTTGATGTTGGGCCACAGTGGAACTGTTCCATTGTGGCCCAACATCATGTATCTCAATGTAACAAAAAATATTACCTATTATATGTTTTTAATTTAATATTTTCAAATCTAATTATAGATTTTTTTTCATTGAATTATCCTTCTGGAAATTTATGGAAAAGCAAAAGTCTTGAACTGGCTGTTCTTTTTACAGATCAGTATGTCAAGAGGAAGGAAGAGGAATTAAGAAGAAAGGATAAGAAGGAAGATGAGAAACATTTGAAACTGTTAAGTCTTTACATGGATAACATTTGAGTTTAATAAACATGATTTATTACGGTATTTTTGCGTTTTAATTCGTTGTTCCATTGTGGCCCGTATCATGTTCCACTGTGGCCCTATATTGGGCCACAGTGGAACACATGCATAGGTTTTGAAAAACAGTTCATAAAAATTAGTTTTTATTTCATTATCAATTTAAAAAAATATAAAATGTATGTGGGAAAGGTTTTTTTCTAAGTACATCCATCTTCTGAAGCTGTGAAGCAAATAGGTAAAAAAACAAAAATTGTTTGGTAATTTTTGTTCCATTGTGGCCCACCCTCCCCTACTTCTTAATACTTACATCTATCATAACAAAAATAAAATCTTGATTAGATGCTCAGTTTTAACTTCAATTACAGTTCACTCTCGTTCATCGGACTCGGCGACATCGGAACTCCGCTTCATCGGAACTGAAAATCTGGATATTATTAATTTCTTTTTCATACGAAATAAATAATTTTTCCGTTTTAGCGCCTTCAATTTCCACTCGTTCTATCCGCACAACAGCGAAGTATTACATTTTGCATCAAACATCATCAGGCGTTTTCCGTCCATCGATGTGATTTACGAGGCCGTGTAGTATTTGCACAAAAATAGAAAGAGGAAAGGGCAGGAAGTAAACATCCGTTTCGACCACTTCCCAAACTGTCATTCAGTCCGTCTTGCGTCGCGACTGCACCAGTGTTACGTGGAAGTCAGTTGACTGCTGGAATATGAGTGGAATATGAATATGGAATATGAGAATAAAGATTTTGGATCTTAATTTCCTGCGTTGTTTTTATTCCTATAGGTTCATTGTTACCATCATATTCTAAGTTTGAGTGCCTTATTTTCATAAAATCTCTTGTGTTGTCTTAAAAACAAGAGTGAATACAATCACGATATGTCACCGTACGGGCGGAAATGATGACTCACGACGGACTCTGCTTCATCTGAATCTTTTGACATCCGAACCGGCCGTCCGCCACATTAGTTCCGATGAACGAGAGTGTACTGTATTAAGGAAATAAAAATCATAACCAAAAAAGTAAAACTTATAATTTCTCCAAAATTTTTCCCTTGAAATTTCCCCGGTCCTAGATTGCCAGATCGGACATATCCTGCACCCTTGTTGTACTAATAGGTAATACCAATCATGCGATAGGCAGCACAAAGAAAATGACCGAAATATTTGACAGTGTTGAGTGAAAAGATTTTTTTTCTGGTCAATTTTGTTTATTGCTAATAATTTTATTTTTTATGTTTCAGGTGGCTGCATTACTTAGTTGATAAATTAACTGGTAGTATTAGATACAAACAGAAAAAAACTACAAAATTGTATAAAGAGTATATGGACATAATGTTAAGATTAAAAGGAATAATTTTGGATTTTTCTAGCGCTGTGGATTTAACTCAGTATCTATGTGAGAGCTTTGATAAGACGGTAAAATTGATTATAGAATAGACCTGGAAGAGTGAAAAATGTGTTATATGAATAATAATCTTTGTGATTTAAAAGTTAAAAGTGATCTCAATAAGTAGGTTTATTGTACATAAATTAAATGAACTTTTATCATTTGTATGCAGTTGTTCTAAAATGTTATCAATATGTTACACCCATCAATTTTTACAATGTGCCTACATGTATTTGGTAAGGTCTGTTATTTTTAAGACATATTAAATCTATTCATTGTTACTTATTTTATTAACTTCAATATTTTTGTATCGGGTCACTTGATTTTTACAGTGAGTACATGGTAATAATGTAAAGATGAAAAGGAATATTTTTTTTATTTTCTCAGTGCTATGAATTTTACCCTATATTTATGTGAGTGCTTTGAAAAAATTGTAAAATTGGTGATAGAATGGTCTGAATGGATGAAAAGTATGTAGTAATAATCCTTGTGATTAAAATGTGATCTCAATAAGTAATACCGAAGTTTAATGAATGTTTATGATTTGTTCGCAATTGTTCTAAACTGTTATTAATATGTTATGCTCATCCAATTTTACTTTGTAACTACATATATTTGATAAGTTCTGTTATTTTTAAGACATATCAAATGTATTTATTGTTAGTTATTTTATTAAATTGAACATTTTTGTATCAGGTCACATTGTTTTCTTTCAAAACATTCTCTTCATATTTGCTTTCTAATCCTTCCTTTCTAATGGAAGTACCGGGGTGGAGGGGGTTGCTCGTTGGCTTTTAATAATAATAAAAATTATATGTATTTTGGTTTTGGTGGCCAGGGATGGATCGCTCTACTCCTGGCGCGCCACCCAAACGCAAGAGTTTTTGAAAATCGTGTATCTCCTGCTACATTCATCGTAGAGCTATAAATAAGTGTTACAGTAGAACCTCGATAGTTCGACTCTCGATAGTTCGACACTCCTTATAGTTCGACACAGTTCGTGACACCCTAACATATCAGTAACAACCAATAGTGTCCATGTTGGAGAGTGTCAAAGGTGAAAATGTAAACAAAAGTGATAGAATAATTTGAATGTTGGTTATGTTCAAGTTCAATTAAGTTATAATTTCAATCAAATTTAGTGTTTTCTTAATTCAACTCACGATTTTTATTCTCCCTATGTTCATTTCCCATATACTCCCTATAGTTCGACATTTCAATACTTCGACACTCTCTAAGTCCACAAGGTGTCGAACTATCGAGGTTCTACTGTATTTTGAAGAAGAAGAACTTCAATAAAATAATTGAAAATTTCAGTTAATAATCGGGAAAAATAGAAACGGTTATAACTGAAATTAGATGTTTATTAAAAAATTCTATAGTTTCAGAAAAAGAGATTTGTCTTTCTACTTTTAGAAGAAGTGAAGAGCCAATCTCTATCTTAATTAGTTTATTTTTATACATGATTCTTGTAAACCTCTGCAGCCATCAAACTAGCCTAGCGCTACAACCGCAAGGCGGCATTCGGTAACATCGTGAGTCGATATTTGGGCTCAGTAGAGTGGAGCCTTAATTCACCTTTGTTACAGTATCATAGTAAACATGCTATCTTTTTACCTATACCTCTTCACAGTTAAGAGCTGTTTTAAAATTAATGTTCCAAAGTAGTGTTCTTTTATATGATTATTTTACCATTTTTATGTTTTTTATTTTTTTTTTATTTTAAATTTTGTTTTTATTTTATCAACAAAATGACAACCCGTTAAATTGGTTAATAAATATACTTTTAACGTGAATGGACATGCCATTCACAAATCTAGGGGCAGATATTTACATTGCTAGAATCACCTCTACATGTTTTGAATCAAAAGTCTGCCTTTGAATCGAACATATTGTATGAAAATAGCAGGAAATATAGAGCTAATGGCATCAAGAACTCAGAACTCTTTATTTGCCAGTAAATATTCATGACAAATACATTGGCACATCAGTATAATAATGAAACAAACATTTTATTTCACAAGACAAGAAATAAAATCTTGTTCATAATGGTAGTTTTCATCACTAGGAGCAAAATTGGGTCTTTTTGGTGCGCAATCGAGTTTTTAAAAACGATTAAGCATCAAAAAGACACTTGCTCCGAGTGATGAACAACATTTTTTATCATAATGCGAAATTAGACTTTTTAATCGTTAAAAATATTAACCATAAAGTTGTATATTCGAGGTTATATTACAAAGTAAGTTATATGCAGTGTTTACATTTCTGTTATTTACAAACAATGCTCTTTATAACATTTGAATTTCAAAATTCAAAATTCTGCTCCTCAACATAAATAAATCAATAATAAAACACTTAGCAAACAACTGACTTTTCAGTCCTAGAACCTAAATAAACGGTGTCAGTTAACTGACACATACTTTCTCCCAACAATATAAAATAAACGGTATCAGATAACTGACACATACTTTCTCCCAACGGCTCAGTCGGATAGCTACCAGCTGAGGAGCGCGAGTTTGACCCTACGAGCGTCTGTGACTTTTAACAACGTACTGCGTTTACCACTAAACACAAAATTGAATTTTCTCCGCAACCACTTGACGTAGAGCAATAATTTAAAATACTAAATTATTTAGTTTTTTGAGCTTTATTTAATGGTGATAAGTAAAATTTATTTCAAAATAACAGCTATTTTGAAAATCCAAAAAATTGATTTTTTAAACACTTTTTACTGTATAACTTTTGAACGCGCATTTTCTCAGAGATGTGGGTGGTGTCATTTTATTCAGCATTTTAATCTTTAATAAACCACAAAATTTTAATCAAAATCGTTAGAGCCGTTTTTGAGAAATTTTGATTTTTACGTTTTTTGAGGGTTTTTGGGGGTAAACTACCCTTAAAAATAAAAAATTCAAAAAAATGAAAAAAACGCCTGGAATTATCGTGGATTTGGACCTATGTACCAAATTTCACCAAAATCGGACCATTGGGGCATTCTCTAGCTCTGTATACATCCTGACACACACACACTCACAGACATCACTCCGAAAACCACTTTTTTGGACTCAGGGGGAACCAAAATGGATAAATCCACCAACAACTCAAATTCGAAAATTTTGACGAAAACAATACTTTCTCCATATACTATGGTATAGGGGGAGAAAGTAAAAGATGTTAAAAGCTTCAAACATTAATGTCTTGATGACTCAGTCGGATAGCTACCGGCTGAGCAGCGCTCGTTTGACCCTACGTGCGTCTGTGACTTTTAACAACGTACTGCGTTTACCGCTAAACGAAAAATTGAATTTTCTCCGCACCCACTTGACGTAGAGCAATAATTTAAAGTACTAAATTATTTAGTTTTTTGAGCTTTATTTAATGGTGATAAGTAAAATTTATTTCATAAAAACAGCTATTTTGAAAATCCAAAAAATTGATTTTTGAAACACTTTTTACTCCATAACTTTTGAACGCGGATTTTCCCGGAGATGCGGGTGGTGTCATTTTATTCACCATTTTAAGCTTAATAAACCACAAAATTTTAATCAAAATCGTTAGAGCCGTTTTTGAGAAATTTTGATTTTTGACGAATTTTGAGGGTTTTTGGGGGGTAAAATACATTAAAAATCAAAAATATGAAAAAAAACGCCTGGAATGATCATGGATTTGGACCTATGTACCAAATTTAATTAAAATCGGACCATTAGGGCATTCTCTAGCTCTGTTTACATCCTGACACACACACACACACACACACACACACACACACACACACACACACACACACACACACACACACACACACACACACACACACACACACACACACACACACACACACACACACACACACACACACACACACACACACACACACACACACACACACACACACACACACACACACACACACACACACACACACACACACACACACACACACACACACACACACACACACACACACACACACACACACACACACACACACACACACACACACACACACACACACACACACACACACACACACACACACACACACACACACACACACACACACACACACACACACACACACACACACACACACACACACACACACACACACACACACACACACACAGACAGACATCACTCCGAAAAATCACTTTTTTGGGTTCAGGGTGAACCAAAATGGATAAATCCGCCAACAACTCAAATTCGAAAATTTTGACGAAAACAATACTTTTTCCATATACTATGGTATAGAGGGAGAAAGTAAAAAAAAATTCTCCAGATGATTTTTCAGTCCTAGGACAAAAAAGAATCAGTTTTGGTACTATTGAGAGAACAAAAAACAGGCTGATTTCGTGCAGAGTGATAAAAATTCATTTACATTGTAGAAACAATTATTTGTTAAAAATGATAAAATTGTAAAATACACAGAGCTACACAAGATCACAGAAGCTGATAAGTACCATAAAAGGGGGAGGTAAGGAGGAGAGGTACTTAGGGCCACCGAGAGAATTTTTGTGACTCGGGGCAGAGTTCAGCGGTGGGAGATTTGCGGAGCAGCTATGACGTCACTGAATTAGTTCCTTGAGTTATCGCTAAAAACATTCTAGCGCTGAATACACTTGATTTTAGAGTGGTTGTCTGCTACAGCTACAAGTGAAATATTGTTTACACTTCTCTAACCCCTATAGGAATATGATTATGAAATGAAGATCATTACATGGTACTCTTTTTAAGGAGATGTTTAAAACTCTTTTACAAGATAAAAAGTGTTTATTTTAGTAATAGGTATTTTTGTATGATTTGATCAGAGTTTCCATAGGCCTATAGGCGTGCTTTATTTTTGATAGAAAATATTTAATGCTTTCAACATTTGAGTAGGCTATGCTTTTGGTTAGTGTGTAATTTTCTGCAACTAAGCCTTGACAGTTAGCCTATTAATGAATTCCCCATAAACAAATTCTTTGCCGAATTCAGTAAGATGTACAGTACATACTGTAGTTGAAATTTGATCAAATTTTTTAGAACATATGTATGTGCAAGCTTTTGATTGCAGAATCCTACACCATTAGTAGATTCTGGAAGAAAAGTATCATAATGCCTTTGCCTAAGAAACAAAATCCTTCGAACCTCAGTGAATTAAGGCCAATATCAGTTTTGCCAGCAATGTCCAAGGTTCTAGAGAAATTAGTAATTCGACAGATGCTTGAATTTATAAATGAAGAAAATATGCTTCCCAAATTGCAGTCAGGGTTCAGAAAGAACCACAGCACCTGTACTGCACTGCTGAATATGTTTGCAGACTTGTTTGGAGTGAGGGACGCGGGCAGGTGTATAGTTCTATTGTCATGCTTGATTATTCACAGGCCTTCGATTCCATAAGCCACACGTTACTCCTCGCAAAGCTGAAACATTTTGGTTTCAATGGCAATGCGATCGCTTGGTTCAGATCCTACTTGGAGAAAAGACTGCAGGTCACAAGAGTGGGCACCAATATCTCTCCTCCACTAGAGAAATCAAGGGGAGTGCCTCAGGGAAGCTGTCTGGGGCCTATCTTATTCACCCTTTACACTGCAGATCTCTCCAGCTGTATGAGTCACGGGAACGTTCACTCATATGCCGATGACTGCCAATTGCACTTTTCCTACGCAATTAAATCTTCTGACCAAGCATTTGCAGGAGTCAACTCTGATCTGGTGAGAGTGGGTGAGTGGTCTCGCAAACACGGCCTCAAGTTGAACGCTGAAAAATGCATGGTTCTCCATATTGCTACGCCCATTGCTCTGCAAACAATATCAAATCGAGACATGCATGTTAAACTTGAGGGAAAAAATTGATGGTGAGTGATTCTGTCAAAACCTTGGGCGTGGTACTTGACAGTGGCCTCACTTTTTCTGACCACATCACTCATGTTTCCCAGGTGGCATTGGGAAGGCTGCGAGGTCTGTACCGATATAGAAACATCCTACCAGACGCAGCGAAGCTGCAGCTGGCACAGTCGCTCGTGTTGTCAGTGATTACAGTAGTTACTGCTTTCCTGCATACGGTAACAGCCTTACCAGGGACGAAATGTCCCGACTGCAAAAGCTGCAGAATACAGCCTTGCGCTTCGTCTACGGCATCCGTAGACGTCAGCGAATTTCCCCTTTCCGGGACGCCGCGAGGCTGCTGCCGATGGATGCCGTGTGCAGGATGCAGACCTGCAACCTCATCCACCGGGCCTTGGTTCAACAGGAACCTCAAAACCTGGTGGAGAGGCTTGTACCTCGCGGGGAGATGGCCGTACGTGAGACCCGGCACAACGCGCAGCTCCACTTCCCGAAAGTCCGTTTGGAGGTCGGTAGGAGAGGTTTCTCCTATTTTGGCCCAAAGTTGTATAATGACCTCCCCTTGGATCTTAAACAGCTTGGGGTCCCGCCTTTCAGGGTGAAACTGAAAGAAAGGTTGACGAATCCACTGATGTAAATAGTAACTCACTAATGTAAATAGTAATTCACCGATGTCTAATTGTAAGTTGTACATATTTTTAGTTTTACTTTTGCCTTTATTATTATTATTATTATTTTAAAATTAATCTCTGTATGTAAATTGTTGAATTAAGTTGCTTTGAAAACCAATTTTGTAAATTGAAAGACGCTTCAAAATAATGGCATTTTTATTTATTTATTTAGTCTATCACAAACACTAGCCTACATTCAAGAGTGCTAATCTAAAAATCTGTTATGGATTTTGTATAAATATGATTTTGTCTATATCTGATCTTAAACTTGAATAAGATGTATTTATTTATAAATAAAATGCTTTTGGAATTTTTAGGCTTAGCACTCTTGAATATAGTGTTATGTGTGAGAGGATAATAGTGTAGGATTCTGCAATCCAAACCGCGCACCTTGGTTTTGGTTTTACAAAATTTGATAAAATTTCTAATAAAGTACTTACTTGTTAATATATTTTACTGAATTCGGCAAGGATTTGTTTACTAGAAATTCAGGAATAGTCAAGAGAATTGCAAAAAAATACGTTTCAGACTAACTAAAATTATAGCCTACACAAATGTTGAGGCATTGAATCTTTTCTAAGGTATCAAAACTAAAGCAGGTCTATCTATGCCTTATCAAAACATAAAAAATATATATTACAAAAATAAAAGTTTATTTATTTTGTAAAAAAGTTTTCAACTTCTCCTTAAAAAGAGGACCACGATGGAATGATCCATTTAATAACCCAGTTAAGTGTGTATGAATAATATTTCAGTTGAAGCAGAAGCAGACCACTCTGAAACGAAGCGTATCAAGCGCTGGAATGTTTGTAGTGGTAAAACTCATGGAACTAATTGAATGACGTCATAGTTGCTCCACAAATATCCCGTGTGCCCCACCGAGAGTTCAGCTGTGAGGTCCCCCCCCCCCTGCTCGGCCATTCCCTCCCACCGTCTGTGACTGCTTTACTGCTTATCTGCTGTGACTGCTCCCACCGTTAGCTTATACTGCTTATCTGAAGAGTAAACGTAATTATAGACGTAATCTAACCGAGGCAAAAAGACAAGCATGTGAGAACTTTATTGAGACAGCCCCAAACAGGTGTAAAGCTGCTTGGGATGTCATTAAGCAAGAGAATTCATCTGGTAGCTCACAGGAAGTAAATCTAGATCCTGAACAACTGAATAGATTCTTCCTTGACTCAGTGGTTGAACTTTCAGAAAACATTCCTCACACAAATACTTCATTCTCTGACTTCCTAGGGGAAAGACCAATTCCTCCTAATTCTTTTCAATGGTAAATTCAGAGGACATAACTAACGTAGTTTCTAAACTATCCAATTCTAAAAGCATGGATGTATACTCTTTGTCAAATTACATAGTTAAAAAAACAATTGATGTCATTAAGGAGCCTCTCTCTTACATCCTAACTAAATGCCTTGAGGCTGGGTACTTCTCTGACTTGCTTAAATTATCAAAAGTAATTCCAATATATAAAAAAGGAGATAAACAACTCCTACAAAATTATAGACCGGTTTCAATAGTTCCTATTTTTTCTAAAATTTTTGAATCCTTAATGTATAGGCAGCTCTCATTTTATTTTGAACATTCTAATCTTATAACTAATTCACAGTTTGGTTTTCGAGTTGGTCTTTCAACAATATCTGCTGTAATGGAAATAGTAAACAGCTCTCGATGCACTTGATAATAGAGAATCTGTTGCTTTATCACTGATGGATCTCAGTAAAGCCTTTGACTGTGTGCCCTTTAATATTATTTTAGAAAAACTTAAATTTTACGGGATATCTGAGCATGCATGCCAGCTTATTTTGTCTTACTTGACAAATAGAAGACAATTTGTCACAATTAAGGGTTTAAATTCTTCAGTGTCAAAAGTTACAATGGGAGTACCTCAGGGATCAGTTTTGGGGCCATTTTTCTTTTCTATAGTGATCAACGATCTACCAAAAAACATAGAGGTTGGATCTGTTGTCTATGCAGATGATACAACTCTTTTTACCAGTAATATAAATTTAATGAATCTACAACAGACTATAGAATCGGCAGAACTAAATGCATTGAATTGGTTTTCCTCAAATAAATTACTCTGTAACCAACAAAAAACTCAAAAAATGGTTATCAGTTTTTTCTCATCAAGTACAAAACATTGAAACAGTAAAACTATTGGGCATAAACATAGACTCAAAACTGAATTGGACCGCTCATGTTAATAGCCCATGCAGTAAATTGTCTCGAGTAAGCTATCTTCTGTGGAAATTAAAAGATATATTAACCGTTGAGTATTTAAGAGTGGCTTACTTTGGGCTTTTCCAATCTCACATTTCATATGGGCTTATTCTCTGGGGTCACTCATCGGCGGTACATGACATTTTGTTAATTCAAAAGAAAGTCATCAGAACTCTTTGTGGTGCTGGCTGTTTGGACCATTGCAGGCCACTATTTGTACAAACAAAGATTTTAACTATAATAAATTTATATATATATATATATATATATATATATATATATATATATATATATATATCACATTTTAATTTATACAAAACACATTTAAATTTATTCACTACTAGAGAAGAAATTCACAGCCATAATACGCGAAATAAATCCAAACTTAATATACCACAACACAGGCTGACTAAATATGGGTCTTCCCACAGAGCGAACTGTGTTAAATTTTATAACAAACTAGATGAGTCTGCTCGAACTGCTTCGTTTAATATTTTTAAGAAGAAAACTTTGCAGTGGTTATTAGTCAATCCTTTTTACTCAACTGAGGAATTCTTAAATCATGAGGTTGACTTAGTTTTTTAATTTAGTCTTGTTTTTATGTAAAATTCTTGTTTGACTAATTTTAGAGAAAAATAATTTTATTTAAATATCTGTAAATTAATGTTGTGGAGAATTTCTGTATAACTGAATTGTGACTCTGCTTATTTCACTGTACTGTGGTCAACGGCAATAAAGCATTTGTATTTTGTATTTGTATTTGTGATTGAACCAGATACAATATATAAATTTCAATTTACATTTCTTTGGATATTTTTTGTATTTATAAACACTATCTGCTTTCTTCTCTTTAGTGATTCATAAAAATTATGAGTATTATTGTAAGGTACAGATAATAAATGTATTTAGGTACACAGTTTATGATATGTATTTGATCATAAAAACCTGCACTTGGACTGGGTCCAAGAATCCTTATTGGAGAGCTATCACGTGGTTTTATGCCTAAATATTTTTAAATGGCTAAGCTTACAGGTCAAATTTTAAATGCTATTAGTTTTAAAATGGTTTGTTAAATGCCTTATTTTGTTTACAGCTGTACTAAACATCAATGAAGTAATTTGAAGAAATCACACTCATTTCAATCAAACTCAGAAATATTCAGGAACTGTAACTTGTTTTTGGATGTACTACCATACTTCCTGCACTGATAAGGACACACCACAACATTACAAGCGCGGAAGTGTAGCTGTAAAATGGCGGCAAGGCGTCTGTTCACCGACACAGAGTGTTAAACTGAGAAGACTCATACATAGCTGATCCACGACTCAGGTCATAGGCTATACTTTGTTACAGTTTGATGAGGCCCTGTCTGTTGAGGCCCGGGGCAAACTGCCCCCCCCCCCCCTCGGGGGCCCTGGAGGTACAGTAGAAGCCCTCTAGTCCGGCCTCGGATTGTTCGGCCGCCGGATAATCCGGCTGCGGTATTCCAGAAATAAAATGTTCCCCAGACTTTTCCCACGAAAAAATAGACAAGAGTCAACTTGTCCTATGTTATATCACAAAAATATATCAGTTCAATTGGCGATTTCCGGACTATTCTGTTTTGGATGTCTTCTAAAACTTTGTAGTGTTCTATTTTTGATCCTTAGGCTATCTTTTTGTTGGTGTTTTGCGGCCCAATCGTCGATGTTAGGTCACTAGACAGATTCTGTTGCTTTTATGGTCTTATTTATATGTTAGGACCTTCATTGATTGAAGACCAGTCAATGAACTACTGTCTGGAGTTACACTGTCTGTTAAGCGCAGCAGGTTCATCGCTAGCGACCGCTTGTCCATTTCCGATCGTCATTTTGGCGCTACAACGTTTGAGAGGGAGCAAATCATGATGGTTAAAAAGTTGATACACAGCATTAATTTGGCATATATGATACCCTTTATTGTTAAATACATCCTAATAGATAATTGTTTGAACACACATATACGTTAGGTTTCGTTTAACCCATTTAATAAACCGTCGGTTAATCCAGCCATTTTGAAATCCGGCCGGTGGTCTGGTCCGGAGGTGGCCGTATTTGAGGGCTTCTACTGTACTTGCATGCATCTTTGTCAGCATGTTTGGTTTCTTTCCGTTTTTCTTCTCAGCTTGTGTGCATTGTAGGAGAAATCGGAAGAAAACTTTTCCACTTAAAATTTCTCTCATTGCTTCTTGCCAACTGTATGGGTTAATAAATATAAGGGTTTAGACCGTCATGTATTGTAATTCTTTAAAATTGTTTTTACATGATTCTTCATCTTTTAATTTAAGTAAACAGTGTCTTTTTTGAAAAACTAAAATGTTATTTAAGTTAAACTGTTTGTCTTACTATATACTTCGCTTCCATACATTATTTGATATAAATAAAGCTTTTGATTGGTTCCTCACAACCTTTTGATAAAAAATATAAAAAAAACTTCAATTTTATGACATTATGGATCCACACATTGGGTTCATTTAATCTTACCTGATCAAGAGAAGACAGTATGATTCATTTGGAGGGATTAAATCTAGATTAAGGGAGGTGGTGTCAGGTGTTCCGACCACTTCTTTCTCTAATATATCTATACTTATTTAATACGCTAAGGGTTTTTTTTTTGTCTTGAGAACTCCTCCTACAATTTTCAACCGATTTTCAAGTTTTTGGTGTCGTTGGATAGGGCTTGGTCTGTAGTTGTTTCCGCCAAAAACTGATGAGAATCGGACTTAAAATAAAGGCACTATCGGCCATTGAAATCTCAAAATTTCTCATTTAAATAACATTGGGATTGAATAAAGCATTTTAAACATCTGTTAATAATCAGCTGTAAATACGTGTAGTTTTAATGATTAAAGATATTTACAATATTGGATTGGTTGGATGTCATTGATTTAGAGCTAAAAGTAACATTTGTATTGTATTAAAATAAATTGCTCGATTTCGAGCAACACGTATACTAGTACTTATTTAATACGCTAAAGGTTTTTTTGTCTTGAGAACTTCTCCTACAATTCTCAGCCGATTTTCAAGTTTTTGGTGTCGTTGGATAGGGCTTAGTCTGAAGTTGTTTCCGCCAAAATTTGATGAAAATCGGACTTAAAATAAGGGTGCTACTATCCACAAATTAAATTTGAAATTTTCCCATTAGAATAACATTAAGATTGGTTTGAGCATTTTAAACATCTGTTAACGTACAGATGTAGTTTTTTGTGATCACTGATATTCACAATAATGGGTTGGTCGGATTTCATTGATCTAGAACTAAATGTAACTTTTGTATTGTATGAAAATAAATTGCTCGATGTTGAGCAACACGTGCACTAGTATGTAATGTTGGTGTTGACTCTGTAATATATCCAGTTGATACTACCCTAATAGAAGCTTGTAATGACATTCAAACTCTCAATACAATCACAAACAAAGCCATAAATCTGGCATTCGTTTGGTTTTCAGCCAACAAGTTTCAGAGTCCGAGGCTGTGACAAACTTGATACAATTTAGATATGTTCATTTTTAGTTTAAGGATATGTTCTACATCAGAGGCTGATGAGTTATTGCAGGATCAAAATTGTCGACCTAAAACTAAAAGTGCATGTATTACAAACAACAGATTTCAGTTGTAAAATAAACTGAATTGGTTTATTCAGCTAAATAATATAAGCTAAATAAGGGTAATATAAGCGTGGAGTTTTCCAGAGTGTCGAGATACCCTAGATTGTTAGCACTTGGTATGTGTAATTTCTTGTGAATTCAAGTAAACTAGGGCTGCAAATTGCACATTTTGTAATATTGCTTTCTGTTTCTGAAAAACTCATCTACAGTACAATTTGAAGAAATTATACGGTATGACTTCAAACATTAAACTATCAAGGAGAACATTTTCATATGAATATAAAAAATGTGTATGTTTTAACAATATTTATGTTAGTTATAGCAGCTTACAGACGGAGAAAGTAGAGAAGGCAAGTTGCTTCATATGGCATTTCAATCGGACAAAATTAATAACAAAGCAAAACCACTTGGGGCATGTTTGGCATGGCCCCCTGATCATTTTGTGAAAATTCTTTAGCATATTCCGCCACCTTGGAAAATGGTGGCTAAGTCTAATTGGAAATTAATTTAACAATAACCATAGGGCGTATTGACCTAAAATAAAATTTATTCTACTCGCCAAAATATTTCCTATAAGAAAATGTGGTATTTATCAATGATATCATAAACACTAAAGTCAATAAATGAACATAAACCTAACATAATACAAAAATTTCTTGTTGTATTTTAGGTTTTTTCTTATATTGCTCCATTTTTTCCTATTCAAGATATGAAGTTTGTACATGAACAAAAGTTGTAGCCTATGAAATTTTGTATCTTTACATATAAAATAATATGCGCACATTACTCCTAAAACAAACGCTTAAGGCTCCGGTCTACCTGAGCCTGAATGCCGCCTCGCGGCCGCGGCCATAGCACTGGGCGAATTTTATGGATGCAGAGGTTTACGGGAATCATGTTTTAAAATTAACTCATTAAGTTAGAGATTGAATCTTAACTTTTTCTAAGAGTAGAAAGAAGGATCTCGTCTTCTCTGGTTTTAGAATTTATAAATAAAATTTCTAATTTCAGTTATAACTGTCTAAAATCATCTGTTTCTCTCTAGTGGCAAGTTTTATAGATGCAGAGGTTTACGGGGATTGCGTTTTAAAACTAACCAATTAAGATAGAGATTGGCTCTTAACTTTTTCTAAAAGTAGAAAAAAGGATCTCGTCGGCTATTAGTCCGGGGCATTTAGCCAAAATATGGCCTTGACCTAGACAAAATTGGCCGGGTAATGAGACCTAGTGGAATGAGTTTGGTATGTGTCCCTGATCATTTGGCAAAAATTCCCAACTTTTCCCCCAACAGGAACATCCGCCATTTTGGAAAATGGCAGAAAAAGTTGATTACAGTGTAAGTGTTTACTAAAATGGGATTTTCATAAAGACCACACCACTTAGATTCACCCAAAAACGTTTATATTGTTCACAATTAAATACCGTACGAGGAAATACCATATTTATTGGTATAAATTATGTTTTAAGATTCAATATGTGCACTGAAATTTAATATTTAGTCAAAATTTTTGGAAGTTATTTTGGTTTTTTGTAATTTACGGCGTTAATATCAAAGATACGATAATTTTAGCCCTTATAAGAATTGTAGCCCTTAAAATTCTGCATCGATTGCATATATAATATTCTTTGTTGGAATAATAATAACGCTGATACGGTGCCTTAAAATCTGAAATATTTACGGCTTTCAAAGGGGTAAAAATGGGGTTTTTGCATTTTTGGACCTCCATTTTCAAAATTCAACAATTTCAACCGAAACCATTTGAAAGAGCTTAAAAAAACAAACAATTAAGTATTTTGAAATTTTAACTTGGCTTGAACGGGTTACGAAGAAAAGCCAAAAATAGGTTTCCCATGTTAATCTTATGGGAAATCAACTAAACCCTGTATTTCGCTTATTTATTGGCATAACTTGATAAAATTTGTTATGTACATTCACTTGGTAGTGTTTAACTGATATTTGCTTACAACACCCACATTTCGGCAAACCTACATACTCACCCCCATGGGGTTTATGGGGAAAATTAAAAGTGCCGAATATTTATACAATTATTTGATATTTACCTTAACTTCCTAACAACTAACATTCTATAACAACATTCCATGGCAGCAAATCTACATACTCATTCATATGGTGTTTATGGGGAAAATAAAAAATCTCAAATTCCTATCGAAATTCACTGAGTACACAGATTTGCTGCGACGGGGGCATTTGATAATATGACAAGAAAACAATATACAATTAATTTAATCAAAATAAGTATTATTTTTTATAGATTGCATGATATTCAGTGAAAAGAATATTTTGATGTAAATGTGTAGTTTAATTAATCAATACTTTGTGTATTGTGTATCAAGAACTCTATACAAGAAAGTTTAAATAAAGAAAATTAAGTACCACTCAAATTATAAATAGATAGTCAGGCATTTTAGATTATAAAACTAATATTGATGCTAGTTTTTTAATATAGATCAATATTTTATATCTTAATAGATCACCTGAACCTTCCAGTAAAAATGGAACAACTAAGCTTAAAAGGAAAACAAAGACATGGTTATTCTTAAAACATTTGCCATTATTTTATAAAATGTTGAAAAAAAACTTAGTAAAAATAGTTTAACAAAATTAAATAGCGTTTTTTTTTTAAGATTGCATACTATTGCAGTTGAAAGAGTAGGCCTATTTGATATTTTGACATTGAGTCATTAGATGCAGGTGTATATAATATCATATACGGTAAGTTATGGGGCCTAATAAAATTATAACATAATAATAGTTGGAAATTACAGGTAGTTAAAATTAATCGTTTCAGGTAGTTTAATGAAATCGACCAATGGTTTTAAGCTTTAAGTGGTATGAGCTTTACGAAAATATCATTTTAGTAAACACTTACACTATAGGTAATTAATTTTTCCGTCATTTTCTAAGATGGCGGGCCACACCAAAAATAGCAAACTACCAAATGATTATTAAAAGTTAAGCACACTATATGTACTGTATCTATTATAAAACTACCCATCTTTTTTGTGAGTCGTCTGATAATGTTACAAAGATGATGAACTTGATAGCAAAAAGCCTCACGAATTTAAATTTAAAAAAATATTGGTACCTGTGTATTTATTTTAAATTTTTATACCCATCTATTGTGGACTATACAAGCGGAATAAATGGCATATCGAATTTTGCGTTGTTTATATCTTGGTTTAAATATCAAAATTAAATTGGTTTATTTGATTAAATTATTTTTTTATAGTTTTCTTGTCATATTATCAAATACCCCCGTCGTAGCAAACCGGCGTACTTAGCGAATTTCCAAAGGGATTTGAGATTTTGTATTTTCCCCATAAACACCATAGGAATGAGTATGTAGATTTGCTGCCATGGAATGTTGTTATAAAATGTTAGTTGTTAGGAAGTGTAATGGTTAGTTAAGGTAAATATCAAATAATTGTATCAATATTCGGCACTTTTAATTTTCCCCATAAACCCCATGGGGGTAATAGGCCTATGTAGGTTTGCCGAAATATGGGTGTTATACGCAAATATCAGTTAAACCCTACCTAGTGAATGTACATAACAAATTTTATCAAGTTATGCCAATAAACAAGCGAGATAGAGGGTTTAGTTGATTTCCCATAAGATTAACATGGGAAACCTATTTTTGGCTTTTCTTCGTAACCCGTTCAAGCCAAGTTAAAATTTCAAAATACTAAATTGTTTGTTTTTTAAGCTCTTTCAAATGGTTTCGGTTGAAATTGTAGAATTTTGAAAATGGAGGTCCAAAAATGCAAAAACCCCATTTTTACTCCTTTGAAAGCCGTGAATATTTCAGACTTTAAGGCACCGTATCAGCGTTATTATTATTCCAACAAAGAATATTATATATGCAATCGATGCAGAATTTTAAGGGCTACAATTCTTATAAGGGCTAAAATTATCGTATCTTTGATATTAACGCCGTAAATTACAAAAAACCAAAATAACTTCCAAAAATTTTGACTAAATATTAAATTTCAGTGCACATATTGAATCTTAAAACATGATTTATACCAATAAATATGGTATTTCCTCGTACGGTATTTAATTGTGAACAATATAAACGTTTTTTGGTGAATCTAAGTGGTGTGGTCTTTATGTAAACCCCATTTTAGTAAACACTTACACTGTA
Source organism: Neoaliturus tenellus (assembly GCA_030545055.2). Classification (NCBI taxonomy): domain Eukaryota; kingdom Metazoa; phylum Arthropoda; class Insecta; order Hemiptera; family Cicadellidae; genus Neoaliturus; species Neoaliturus tenellus. The sequence continues at coordinate 190,696,561 of CM061533.1, read as the reverse complement.
ATCAACTTTTTCCGCCATTTTCCAAAATGGCGGATGTTCCTGTCGTGGGAAAAGTTGGGAATTTTTACCAAATGATCAGGGACACATACCAAACTCATTCCACTAGGTCTCGTTACCCGGCCAATTTTGTCTAGGTCATTCGCTAAATGACCCGGACTATATCTTTTTAGAATTTTTAAATAAAATTTCTAATTTTAGCTATAACTGACTAAAATCATCTGTTTTTCTCGATGCAAATGCAAGGGTTTTTTTTAGAATCCTGTTATCTTCTGCTAAATGCAGCATAGAGCTATAAATAAGGTGTCGTATTAAAGAACAATAACGGTGCTAGATTTCCTTAGTTACACTTTGTTAATCTCACTTTGGTAGTTTCATCAAAACTAATAGAAATAATAGAAAACTTCAGTTAAAAATCGAGAAAAACAGATGATTTTAGACAGTTATAGCTGAAATTAGAAATTTTATTTTAAAACTCTAAAAAGATAGCCGACGAGATCCTTTTTTCTACTTTTAGAAAAAATTAAGAGCCAATCTCTATCTTAAGTGGTTAGTTTCAAAACACGATCCCCGTAAACCTCTGCATCTATAAAACTCAAAAACAGATGATTTTAGACAGTTATAACTGAAATTAGAAATTTTATTTAAAAATTCTAAAAAGTAGCCGACGAGATCCTTCTTTCTACTTTTTGAAAAAGTTAAGAGTCAATCTCTATCTTAATTGGTTAATTTTAAAACACGATCCCCATAAACCTCTGCAGCCATCAAACTCGCATAGCCCTACGGCCGCGAGGCGGCATTCGGCATTGTTGTTCAGGGTCAGGTAGACCGGAGCCTTAAAAATATTTTTCATTTTATCTGTTTGTGACGTAATTCCGGAGTAGGGAAAAAATAAGTAACGTTCTTAATGGTTTCCCAAACTTCAGAAAAACTTCACCGAAATAAATGCCACGGATAATCTCAGACGGAGTTAAAAAAAAATAATTCCAGGGGTCGATTAAATTAATTGCTGATTAGTAATAATTTTGAACGATGCCAAGTAGAATTTAGAAAATAAAATAAAATCGCGCAGGGCTCAGAACCCAACCGTAACTAAAATAACGATCAATTAATTCAAATTGTTGGGAGTGTTCATCCTTGCCCTCGAAAAAGATTTTGGAATTTACTTAAACTACGGATATAGAAGGGTTTAATTAACTTTCGCGAGTAGATGGTTCGTAGGCCTCACCCAAATATAAGAATATATTCAAGTTACTTTAGGCAGTCACCAGACGATACGCAGGCATGCGTGTCTGTCCTAAGACGAACACTAATCAAAGAAATAAATCGGGAAAATACGAATAACGTCGTTTGAGCGTCAGAATAAACTAAAATAAATGGATAAAGATGAACTGGAAATTGTCGTGAAGATGTAATTAAGGTTCGTGCACGGTCGTCCCAGACAAACCGTGACAGGTTAGCCGGTGAAGAATTAAATTAAAATAAACTATGGAGAAAACGAAATAAAATGGTATTGTTGGTCTGTTAATTTAGAAAACTGATTTTAATGAACGTGGAAAATAAATAAAAACGAAAACTAATATTCTAACCGGATTGAACGTACCGGGGAAAGGCGAAATAACGTGTTTATTGAAGGCGAAGCTCTTCACATCTTTTCGCCATCCCGGCCAGAAATATTCTTCTCCGATTCGACGAAGGGTCTTCTTAACGCCGGCTGTGGCGACGTCGTGATTTTGTCGTAACACCGCCTCTATCTGGTCCGGGGGTACACACATTTTCCAGAGGAGGTTATTGTCACCTCTTCTCTGGGAAGAGCGATAAAGGCGGTTTGAGACGATCTGGTAACGTTTGTGGCGGTTTGGGTGCGTGGTCACCGCCGCAAACAAGTGGTCGTACCACCCCGGGCGTTCGGGGTTGTCGGGTGAGTCGTCTGTCGGTGAAGACTCCGAATTTCGTTCGGGCGCTTCGTCTATACCGCCCGGCTGCCGGGTGGAGCGTCGACCTCGTCGCTTCCGCGTCACGTTCGGGACTTCCAGAGTCGGGGAGGTTGAGTCGGCGTGGTCGGGTTGGTCACCGTAGTCAACGGGCTGTCTTGAGAGAGCGTCCGCGACTCTGTTTAAAGTTCCTTTCCGATATCGGATCTCGAAGTCGTACTGCTGCAACTCCATCACCCACCGAGCCAATCGTCCGCTCGGCTCATGGAGTTTCATGAGCCATTTCAGCGCGACGTGGTTGGTTACCGCGATGAACTTGTAGCCTTCGAGGTACGGCTTGAACTTACGAACCGCCCAAACCAACGCAAGGCACTCCTTCTCGGTCGTCGTGTAGTTCTTCTCCGGGTCCGTGAGCAAGCGACTGGCGTGCGCGATGACGACTTCTTTTCCCTCCCTGTCCTGGGTTAAGGCGGCGCCTAAACCCGTATTTGAGGCGTCGACCTGTAGGACGAAGGGCACGGAAAAATCCGGGCAAGCCAAGATAGGAGTAGAAGCGAGACGGCGTTTGAGCTCCTCAAACGACGCTTCCTGCTTTGATCCCCACCGCCACCGTGAGTTCTTCTTCAACAACTGTCTCAGCGGCGCGGTTAAATCGGCGAACTTATCGACGAAGCGACGATACCACGACGCGAGACCGAGAAAACTCCGAAGCGTTTTGGCGTTTGAGGGGCGGGGAAACTCTTCGATGGCCCGCACCTTCTCCGGATCAGTCGAAATGCCCTCGCTGTTGACGACGTGTCCGAGGTACTTGAGCTCCTTCTTGCAGAAGTTGCACTTCTCCGGGTTTAGACGAAGGCCGGCCTTTCGAAGGCGTTCAAAGACCACCCGGAGAGACTGCAAGTGCTCCTCGAACGTGGCGGATACGACAACGAGATCGTCGAGGTAGGCGAAGACCTTCGGCTCTAGCTCAGGTCCGATGACCTTATCGAGGAGCCTTTGGAAGGTCGCTCCTGCCGAGTGGAGGCCGAACGGCATCACGGTAAACTGGAAGAGGCCCAGTCCCGGGACAGTGAATGCCGTTATCGGTCGGCTCTCCTTCGCCAACGGAACTTGCCAATAGCCCTGTTTAAGATCCAGGGTACTGATATATCGCGCCTGCCTCAGTTTCTCAAGAATCGCGTTGATTCTGGGCAGCGGATACGCGTCGGGGATAGAGCTATCGTTCACGCGGCGCATGTCGATGCAGAAACGATATTTACCGTTGCTCTTCCTCGTCAGTACCACTGGCGAACTCCAGGGACTATCGGACGGCTCGATGATTCCGTCACGGAGCATTGTCGCTACTTCCTCGTTGATGATCGCTTGCATCTCGGGGTTTCTTGGGTAGTACCGCTGTTTAACGGGGACTGCGTTGTCTTTGAGCCGTATCGTGTGCTCTGCCAACGTCGTCTTCCCCTCAACAGCGTCAAAACAGAGGTAGTTCGTTCCCCCAAGAAAGCAGCAAGCCTCGTGTCTTCATCGGCCGTCAGAGAACTCAAAGCGTTAACGTCTCGGGTATGATCGTCAAGTGTGGAGTCGTCGTCGGATATCGGAGTTTCGCCATCGAGTATCGGGTCGTCGTCAAGTACAGGTGTCTCGTCGTTATCGTCGTGGTCGAGTGTCGGGGCGTCGTCGTTATCAAGGCGTACTTGTATGAGGTTGAGATCCGTGATGCACCTCATACCAAGTACTACCTCCGTCGTCAATCCGGGGACGAATATGGCGTCAAGGGCATAACGTCGGCCGTTCACCTCACAGTCGACGCGATAGGAGTCGGCGACTCGGCTTACTAGAGCCATCGGCCATCCGCAGCTCCACCCTCTTTACGTTGGGGTTTATGCCGCTGCTGCGGAGGTACTCTTCTGCTCGAGGTCCTATCAGGTTGACGACGGAGCCGGTGTCGACGAGGGGCCCGAAACGTCTCGCCCTCGATCGTTTACGTCGGCAAAGGGTCGAGTGTCGCTGGGGTTTTCCACTGTGCCGACGGTGCCAGTGAACGTCTTTACGGCCTCGAGCCATTTTCCCCACTCCTCGGAGGTCGTGCGCTGCTTCGGGACGGGCTCAGGGGACCTCCGGCCGACTGAGTCCGGTTTCCGTTTCCCGACCTGCAACGGCATCGGCGTGTCGAGATGCCTTCCCGCTTGCACCAAAAGCATTTCAGTACTTTTGGTTTTTCGCACTCGCGGAACATATGACCCGTCTCGGTCGCAGTTCCAACAGACCGGAGCGTCGCGGTCTGGAGTCCTCGACCGGGCCCCAGCCGGGCTGGGCGACCTAGTGCGCGGTCGTACCCCGTCTTCGCCGGTCGGTCGTGACGGGAGGGCGACGTGCCTCGGGGCGAGTCGTCACGGAAAGTCACCCGTGACTGACGTCGGTCACCCGAGGTTTCTCTCGGTTTGGAGTGAACCTCGGGTTTGGCGACACCTCCAAGCGTGTCTTGGCCCACGCCCGCGCTGTCGTAGGCCTTGTCCGACTTCCGTTTGTGGACGTAGGCCGTTTCAGGCACGAGCGCGAGGGAAGGCGACGGCGGCGGACGAAAGCTTTGGCGGCTCCGCAAGTACAGCTCGTAATCTTCGGCGCGTTCCATCAATCCTTCCAGAGTGCTAAAGTCACCGCGACGAACCATGACCTTATATTCCGGGCGCATGTCACAGTAGACGAGATCAAGTTTCGCCTGTTCCGAGAACGTGCCGCTCCGGCGGATCAGGGTTGAAATCGCCGTGACATAGTTTCGAATGGATTCGTTCTCACCCTGAGTCCGCTTACGAATTTCCTGGTCCAAATCGTGCCGATATCCCGGTGGCAGGAATTGGGCCTCGAAGCTTCGTTTGAAGTCGGCGAAGGAGTGCCACTGGTCCTTGGTGTTGCGGTACCAGAGAAGCGCCATCCCTTGCAACAGCTCCGGCATCACCCGCAACGTTTCGTCCGGAGAGATCGAGTAAGCGGTGGTCAGCTCCTTCAATCTCTCCAGGAAGGAAACGGCGTCCTTCCTCCCGTCGAACCGCAAGTTAGACTTGCGAACTAAGTTGCAAAGCTTCGGAAAATTCGTATGCAACTTTGGTTCCACCCTGAACGTGAGGGTTGTGTGCAGTGGAAACCGTCGGAGGGAAGTGAGGGTCGTAGTAGTGCGATGGCGGATGGGTCGGAAGGAGAGGCGGACCCGTATCCCGGAACGAAGTGTCGGGGCGGCTCGTCGCGCGTCGTGACTGTTGGCCTCGGCAAGCCAGCGTAGGGCGTCGGCTCGCGAAACCGTTCGCTGTACGTAACGTCGGGCGCGAACGTAGAACGTGCTGCCGTACGCGGTGGGGCTAAATGGAAGTCTGGGTTACGTGATAACGGATCACCCGAGACTGCCTCCTTCCTTGTAATCGATACCAGAGTCCGACGGACGGCTTCCGAATCCGCGTTCGGCGAAAGGCCTGAGATCTCCCGGACGCTGGCGAGCTCGTGCATTATCGGCGCGGGAGGTACTAGCCATTGGGCCGCGGTGGTCGGTGGCGGCAAACTCGCAGCTTGCTTTGACGAATCCCCGCGTCGATCCTCGTCGTCGTGGTCAGGTGGGCGGATGGTCGGTATCTGCGCAACCAAAGTTGGAGCTGTCGAAGACAGCGAGCCGGCAGCTCCAAATGGGTTTTTCCAAAAATCGCAGAACCGTTTCCGCAACTCGGCCACGGTGCCTTCCGTGTCGAGATTAAATTTCGCCATCTCCGCGACCAACTGCGATTTATTCAACTTGTGGATCCACCCGACACGTGAATCTTCCAGCGGGGACTTGTCCGTACTGTCCAATGACAATGGGGTCTGGGGCGTCGTCGTAACCGTCGCGGTCGTCCCATGCACCGAGACAGGACGAAGTCGCTGTCTCAGTTGTCGGGACCGTCGTCGTCGTAGGGGTCGTTTTCGCGGTTTTGTCGGGGTACTTACCACCGGCGTTATCGCGCTCGATGACGTTGAACGCCAACAAAAGTTTAAAAGGTCGTAGGAAAAGCTCTAAGTTCTTCATGATATTTGTTTCTGGTGAACGTCAAAATAGGTTTTAAAAAAAAGTCCCTGTTTGGGCGCCAAAAATGTGACGTAATTCCGGAGTAGGGAAAAAATAAGTAACGTTCTTAATGGTTTCCCAAACTTCAGAAAAACGTCACCGAAATAAATGCCACGGATAATCTCAGACGGAGCTAAAAAAAAAAAAAAATTCCAGGGGGTCGATTAAATTAATTGCTGATTAGAAATAATTTTGAACGATGCCAAGTAGAATTTAGAAAATAAAATAAAATCGCGCAGGGCTCAGAACCCACCGTAACTAAAATAACGATCAATTAATTCAAATTGTTGGGAGTGTTCATCCTTGCCCTCGAAAAAGATTTTGGAATTTACTTAAACTACGGATATAGAAGGGTTTACTTGATTAATTAACTTTCGCGAGTAGATAGTTCGTAGGCCTCACCCAAATATAAGAATATATTCGAGTTACTTTAGGCAGTCACCAGACGATACGCAGGCATGCGTGTCTGTCCTAAGACCAACACTAATCAAAGAAATAAATCGGGAAAATACCCCCCGTCGCAGCAGACCTGCGTACTCAGCGAATTTCCAAAGAATTATTGTTTCAACACCAAAGAACTTTGTGGCTATATTATATAATTAATAATCTTTACAAGGAAATATAATATATTTAATGGCATTATATTTCTGAGTAAAGTATTTTTATTTAATAATTTATATTAATATTTATATATTGCAATAATTTAATTTTTAACAGTAATAAAAGTGCATATCCAAAGCTTCCATGCAAAAGGAATGATTTGTTTACAAATAACAAAACATAAACATTTCAAATTTGACAAATATGCAGAAGACAGCTATCAGCTGATTAGGAACAGATACCTTACTATCTCCATCTCTCTTGCTCCCATTATACACTTATTTTCCATGAGAATACCATGGGATTTAGCATGTAGGTTTGCTGCCATGTGGGATTTTTATCAAATCTTAATTACTCACCACCTAGTGAAGGTTCATACAAATTTTTATTAGGATATGTTGAAAAATAAGCGATATATAACTTTTTAAAGATTTACCCATAAGAATAACATGGGAAACTTGATTTGAATTTTATCTAGAACCAGTTAAGCTATTTTAAAGATTCAAAATACTAAATTGTTTGTTTTTTTTAAGCTCTTTTAAATGGTTTTAGTTAAAATTGATGAATTTAGAAAATTCAGCCCGAAAAACGCCAAAAACCCATTTTTGACCCCTTTGAAGCCCCATAAAACCCCGTTCCAATAACCCGACAATGCTGGTTCGCGAACTCATGAAAATAGACCTGGTCTTACACCTTCATACCAAATTTGATCAAAATCGCAGGTCCGCTTCAAAAGTTATCGGTACCACGGACATATATATATATATATATATATATATATATATATATATATATATATATATATATATATATATATATATATATATATATATATATATATATATATATATATATATGAAAATGAACGAACGGTGTTTTTGGCTTCTGGGGACCTCAAAATGAAAAAGTAAAGTGGTCCCGGGCTTAGGTCTTACCATGACTACTACCGTAATAGCGTATTCCCTATAGGGAAATTCGCTAATACGAATAACGTCGTTTGAGCGTCAGAATAAACTAAAATAAGTGGATAAAGATGAACTGGAAATTGTCGTGAAGATGTAATTAAGGTTCGTGCACGGTCGTCCCAGACAAACCGTGACAGGTTAGTCGGTGAAGAATTAAATTAAAATAAACTATGGAGAAAACGAAATAAAATGGTATTGTTGGTCTGTTAATTTAGAAAACTGATTTTAATGAACGTGGAAAATAAATAAAAACGAAAACTAATATTCTAACCGGATTGAACGTACCGGGGAAAGGCGAAATAACGTGTACGGAGCTCGTCGTGCAACTCGTTTCGTACGTAGTCGGTCGAAGAATAATGTTTCCACACGAGGTCAGAGCTTTTGAGCTTTCCTTCCCCCAAGGATAATAGAATATGGGGAGGTTGTCTCATTCACAAATTCAACACATTTGTGCTACGTCATCGGCCGACCCATCAGCTGGCTGTTTTAAATCAGATGTAAACTTTCTTTGTTTACATTTTCTTTGTTTTTGTTTTCCTTGTTTACTGTTAGTATTGTGGTTAGGTTATAACGATAAAGAAAGTAATACAGATTAAATTTATTAAAATTAATATCAAAACTTGGTTGTGTGAAATGTGTAGGCTGTTTTAATTATTACAAATCCTAAAAGAAGAACAGGTCTTAAATTGTTATTACTAAAGATTATTGAATTTAATTATATATTTTATTCGGTTTTGGCGTCCCGATAGTCCACTGTAATGAAGGCCATTAAACACGATAACGTGCCACTGCGGCCGCTTTTTTCATTACCGCGGTATCACAGTTTTGGACAGAAGATATTATACAATCTTTGGTCCGAGTTTTAGGCCATTTAACGATGCTTAAACGGTACTGTAGCGATCGCCTTCCTGCGGTCCGATCTTTCTTTGAACCCATGTTTCACGGTCTGATCGAGTATATGGCAGAATAGTGTAAGCTCCGCAAAACTTACATCCAACTCGACTAGTCTACATTGAGTCGTCTTTGTGGAGTTTTACTGCAATAAATTAAAGCGCTACGATTGTAAGTGGTGCAAAGGGCTAAAAAATAGATGTACAGGGAGGCCCAAAAGTCAATCACGCCACTGCTGGCATAGTGTATTTTATTTCATGCATATTTTATTTCATTTCTGGTAAACTATCATCACACAAATGACACAATGTATAATAACCAAGAAATCCATACCCAATATCCCCATAGCGACCTGATTTTTGCAACAAACATCAATGTTATGAAATTTTTAATTAAAATACCTATAAAATTCATTTAGACAGACAAATATTGTTCAAAAATTGCCTGAGTTAACCATAAGTGCACGGAACTCCTAGATGTTTTGGATGATGCTTTTTATCTCGGCCTACTGCAATGAGTTGTAATAAACTAAGGAAATGATTATTGTTGGATAAAATAATCTAGCTTTTAAACCTTAAAATGTAACATTTATATTAGGATTTAATGATGAGTAGTTTTTCCCTGCAAATATTTTGGCGACCTCGCACCTCCAGATTGGCCCCGTCCAGATACTAATCAGACTATAAGAGTAAGACCACTATAAGAGTAAGACCTAAATTCACCCATGTAAACTCGTGTAAGTTTGAAGAATCTGAAATAAATTGTACGGTAATCAAAGTAAACAATCTTGAAAATATGATTTAAAACCTTTTTAAAATCATAATTTAAAGATATAATGAAATGCGACGGATAAAATATGGCATTATTATTAAATCTAAGGTCCCCGATTGAATCGCGCGTCTACAGCAATTAGTTCCTGCTGATTAGTTCCATTTTTTCTCACTAGTATCGCTAGGGCGGACAGGGTCGGCCGGTGACGTAACGATTCCAGCTGTTACTGTCTACATAGGCCTTATGGGAATGAGACAACCTCTTCTGTTTCTTATTTAATAGCCTTGTCCTTCCCCCACCACGGTCGGAGGAATCAGCTGGTTAAAATGACGTCGAATTGAACTTCCGGCGTTTGACGAAAAAACCACGGGCTCACCAGCTGACGCGAAGAAGAAGAAAGGTCCCAACGTCACTAACGTCCCGCCGTCTGCCGTGTCTCAACAAACGCTCTTTGAGGTTATGTTATTGTTTTGATCCATGAAGTTGGATCGATTTTTGGCAGTTATTTACGTTTATTATGGTTGAAACAAAAGTATTCAAGTGTATTTAGTGAAGGCTATTTGCTGTCAACAGTAACGGTGATTAATTATAGTGAAATCTTTGATGTTCAATAAAATGTGATTAAGCCGGTCCTAGGGTTGGGCTGAGGCGCGACGTAGGCCTAACCTAGCCTATAGCCCAGCCTAGCTTGTGTTCTAGTTTGTAATATGTGATTTATTCTGGGTAAGTCTTGAGCGTTTGTTTACATAGACACGTTATTTACCCCCCTCAAAATATGACACCTTACATGTTATGTATTTTTGTGCCAGGTATTCTACAAATTCAAATTTGAGCAGGCTAATGCAACATTAATAACACAGCAAAACCACTTGGGACGTATTTTTTATGATCCCCTGATCATTTCGTGAAAATTCCCACCTTTTCCCACTTGAGCATTTTCCGCTATATTGGAAAATGATAGATAAGACATGTAATTTTGAAAGGTTTTATTTGGAAATGAATTGTACAATAACTATAAGGTGTAATAACCTCAAACAAGTTTTATTCTACTCTCCAACAGTTTTCCTTAAAAAAATGTGGTATTCATTGGTGATATAGTACCATGGCCATCTATAGTACAAGGCTATGGCGAGCGAGAAGTGGCAACGTTGCACTTGTGGAATTTGGCACTCTGGCAGTAGCATTGCATTAAATCGTGCGCCGTAAACTCAAATCACCTTTATTGTTAATGTTTAATTAAAAATTATAGAATAAGCCTCTATGGTAATTTAGAGGAAGAGCCAAACTTACTATAATTAGCAGCCATAACTCGCTAAAAGCAGTATTTCCATTTCTAGATGAAATGACATCAGACTTAATGGTGTGCGCGTGAAGGGATGTGTGCCAATTTTGGCATGTGTGAGGAATAGCGATCCATATCCGAAATGTTGCACAATGTTTACAAATGGAAATACAGTACACTCTCGTTCATCGGACTCGGCGACATCGGAACTCCGCTTCATCGGAACTGAAAATCTGGACATTATTAATTTTTTTTCTTACGAAATAAATAATTTTTCCGTTTTGGCGCCTTCAATTTCCATTCCTTCTATCCGCACAACAGTGAAGTATCATATTTTGCATCAAAAGACTTCAGGCATTTTCCATAATCTGTACCCATTGATGTGATTTACGAGGCCGTGGAGTATTCGCACAGAAATAGAAAGAGGAAGGGGGCAGGAAGTGAACAATACATCCGCTTCGACCGCTTCCCAAACTGTCAGTCTGTCTCGCGTAGCGACCTGTGTTATGTGGAAGTCAGTTGACTGCTGGAATATGAGAATAAAGATTTTGGATCTTTATTTCCTGCGTTGTTTTCATTCCTATAGGTTCATTGTTACTACAGTATATTCAAAGTTTGAGTGCCTTATTTTCATAAAATCTCTTGTGTTATCTTAAAAACAAGAGTGAATACAATCACGATAGGTCACCGTACGGACGAAAATGATGACTCACGACGGACTCCGCTTCATCGGAATTTTTTGACATCCGAACCGGCCGTTCGCCACATTAGTTCCGATGAACGAGAGTGTACTGTAACATAAATATTATTATTTTTTCATGAAAATTAGGTAACAGCACATGAGTACTTAAAAAATCAAAACATCCAATTTAACTAGTTTAACAATATAATGTAATATTTTAATCAGGAACTTTTTACAGGTTTTTTTTTTTTTTAATAAATAGCTTGCATTAAATTTAAATATGAGATTTTTTTACATTATTATTGCAGGAATAAATTTTGTTTGTTTGCCATTCAAAATATACTAATTAACGAACAATTGGTATCAATTATTCGGTATACTTTTATTTAAAGAATATAAATAACAGATTTGTTCTGTAACGACATAGCCACCTTTAACAATCATATATTAATAATTTTTTTTAAATTGTTTCTTAAAGTCGATTTGGAGGGAAAAGGTTATTATTTCAAGATTGTAGAAATCAATTTGAGGCACCTTACATGAAACACAATATATATACAACAATTAACAAGAATGGTGCTAAATCAGTGTTGATTCATTTGTAGACAAAGAGTAATAAAATAATGAAAACTACATAAAACAATTTATATACGGTACTTAACAAGTTTTAATTTACATTACGAAAAGACAAAAAACATGCACGACAAGTGCTGCTTGTTAATCTGCAAATTTCCAGGAGGTATTCCAACACCCCCCACCCAGTTTTAAACCTGTGCTATTAATTGCTCTGTTCCTGGTTTGCGCTGTATTAAGTTTTGCAGTTTTTGAGGCTTGGGATTATAATAAATTTTGTCTTTACCATCCCCCACAAGTGGAAAATCACATTTTGTAATGTCATGTGAGCATTGTGCCTAGAAACAGAGTGCCAGAGCACGCCTTTGCACTCTGAGCGACCAAATCAATCAGATGACACAAAACAAATCATCCATTACAAAGGTCTAGTAATGTCGTATTTAAAGTGTAATGACTTCAATTAAGTTGTGTACAGGGGCACTTTAACAAAAAACAATTTTAGAACATGTCACATAAGCTGATAAGTGAGCCTTGTTTCTAAATAAACTCATTCTAATGGCTTCGTGGTCCCTAAATTTTTCATCAAAGGTTCAGTGTCAGTCAACCAAGCAAATAATATAAAAAAAACCTTTTTCAAATTTATTTTCAAACTCGACTTTCCTATCATTTCATTATTTTATTCGAGTGTTTTAATCCATGAAAACAGAAATACCAACATTTTATTTTGCACTATTCTTTAATAATATGCGTTTTCATTAAAACCTAAAATATAGTAAATGTCATCACCTAAAAATTCGTAGTCAACACATTTTTTTCCGTCTTCGATTTGTGGAACTGAGTCTTGGTAAAATTAAGTTTTAGCTCAGGATTCCCTGACTTAATGGTCTATTTTCCTGACTTCCCATGACCCTAGAAACCCTGTTAAATGAAATATAACAACTTGGGCTACTTAGTGTATTTTCTGTTTTATTGTTTTTGTTTTTGTTTTTTCTTGCGAATTTCCCTGTAGGGAATACGCTATTACGGTAGTAGCCATGGTAAGACCTGAGCCCAGGACCATGTTACTTTTTCATTTTGAGGTCCCCAGAAGCCAAAAACACCGTTCGTTCATTTTCATATATATATATATATATATATATGTGTGTGTGTGTGTGTGTGTGTCCGTGGTACTGATAACTTTTTAAGGGGACCTCCGATTTTGATGATATTTGGTATGAATGTGTAAGACCAGGTCTATTTTCATGAGTTCGCGAACCAGCATGATCGGTTATGGGAACAAGGTTTTATGGGGTTTCAAAAGGGTCAAAAATGGGTTTTTTGCATTTTTTGGAGCATAATTTTTAAAATTCAACAATTTTAACTAAAACCATTTAAAAAAGCTTAAAAAAACAAACAATTTAGTATTTTGAATTTTTAACTTGGCTAAACAGGTTACGGAGAAAAGCCAAAAATAGGTTTTCCATGTTAATCTTATGGGAAATCAATGTAACCCTGTATCTCGCTTATTTATTGGAATAACTTGATAAAATTTGGTATGTACATTCACTTGGTAGGGTTCAACTGATATTTGCTTACAACACCCACATGACGGCAAACCTACATACTTACCCCTATTGGGTTTATGGGGAAAATGAAAAGAATGCCATAACTTGATAATATTTGGTATGTACATTCACTAGGTAGGATTTAACTGATATTTGCTTACAACACCCATATGGCGGCAAACCTACATCCTCACCCCCATGGGGTTTATGGGGAAAATTAAAAAGTGCCGAATATTGATACAGTTTGACATTTACCTCACGTAACTATTACATTTCCTAACAACATCCCAAGGCAGCAAACCTACATACCCATTCCTATGGTGTTTATGGGGAAAATACAATATCTCAAGATCGTTTGGAAATTCGCTGAGTACACAGGTCAGTTGGGACGGGGGTATTTTATTTTATATATATATTTTGAATCTATAAAAATTAGAGCTAGATCACATAGCCCAAGTGTTTACCTTTCATTTAAATCCCCCTCCCACTTTTATTGGACTTATGGAAAATTTGAGCAGTAATGCACTGCATGACGCGGCCCTTTAGCACCCTAAGTGCCACCCCTTAAATTTTGTCACTCTGGGCTGTATCCTTTTCAGCCTGTTTTAAATTTTAGCCCTGGTACAAAATTTGATTGCATTATTTGTAAAATGTTAAGTCCGTAAGGGAGTACTTTATGTACTCCCTGTTGTAGGCAAAACCTACAGTTTATGTTATAGGGCTCTGTGTGGTATTTTGACTTTGTCAAGAGCACTTTCACTGGCCTTACCCACCAGCTGCCATTGACTGTGACAAAAAATCTGTTGGGTTTTTAAAATTATCATGCTTTACCGCCAGGACTGTTATTTTTTATGATGAATAAAATAATGCTCATACAAATTACAAAGCTTTATTCATGTTTCTCAGGTGATTACAATAATGCAACAACATTGGTTTACATTTATTGAACGTAAATGTCTAAAAAACCATAACTTTGCAATAAAAGTTGAGGTAACACTACAGTATATCTAACATTAGTGATATTTGGTAACAGTCTACAAAAATGCATAATAATTGATAAAGAATTTGCATCCCTGGATGAAAATTAAATTAACACACGTACTACAAGAAACATATATACTGATATCAAAATATTTGTCTGTCAAAGTTGTTGAATAAAACAAATTTAATATAATTACTTATCTTTCACTATGGTGAAAAAGGCAATATTTTACATGCTTTCCTGAACTATTAGTAGAACTAGCTATTTGCGTATTAAGAGCGCAAAGTACGTAATTGCTGCTCAAGAAATGTAGATGGCTGCACGAAGCGTTAGCTGAGTGCAGCTAAACATTTAGAGAGTGGCAATGACCATTTGTGCTCGTAATACACATAAGATTTTTCTAGCACCATAACTGCAACAGATTAAATTTATTATTGTATACAAAATATCATTTAGGTAATATTTGAATTTTCTTTAGGAACACTAACAACTATCAAACATAACCTCAAACAAAAAAACAGCAATAATTATTACTGAACGTCAACAATGACCAACAGCTAGGGTATGGTTTGTAACAGCTGACCTTAAATATCTATTTGATTAAACAAGCGGGAATGTTCATTGCTGCTCTAGAGCGAGAATGAAACAAAAAACGGAGATGAACTGTTACAAGTACTGTTTACAGGTGTGGCAATTTGATCATTTTCATGCAATGGTAGGGAAACAAATATAAAGGGTTACAAATAATTACTGTTGAGGTAGGATGTCCCACTTTACACAAGGTAAAAAGAACCTAAAATAGTTATTCGTGCACAACTTACTCTCCCTGAAGGGAAACTGTTGTCGCCAATTTCCCTGAGGGAGAAAAAGTACCCCCTTTAAAAAAATTTAAAGTAAAAGTAGTCCCTTGATGCACACATTTTTCATCCACCTACAGGAATAACATCTAGGCCCACCGTATATAACTTTACCTTCATGATCCCTTGCTCCGCCAAGCTGAATCAGTCACATCAATGTAAAAAACACAAGGTAGGCGATATCATTTTTATAGAACACAAAAAATAATTTTAGTCCTACTCAAAATCTTACACTTAGGTTTTTGACTTCTTAAGTAAATATACTACCAAAGCGAAATGTAAACAAATACGTACACTGCTGACAGAATGGCTTATTCAACAGGTGCTATTAGTAAACAAAGAGTAACAAAACAAATACAAATGGCATCTGACTGTGACTCATGTTCTTATTAATCTCTCTTTTAATGGTATTCTTGTGTAACTAATTTAAGCCCCGTGGTACAAAAAAATTTAGTTTTCCGTAGGTAGGAAAATTAAGTGTTCAAGTCACATGGGATAAAAACTAGTAATTTAGTACTCTATTCCAAGGAGTAAAACACGGCTTTAGGTAGTAGGTGGAGGAAAAGGAAATTTTAATTGCTCTCTTGTCTAAAAAAAAAAAAAAATAAAGCTGTCAACTAGTAAGGCATATAAAACACACAGCCATATCTTAAAAAGCGTTGCGCTTAACAGGCTAAATATTTCACTCAGCAATAAAAGTACATTTTAAAATTACGCTCCTTTCACACATCACGTTTTTAGCCGTGCGGGAAAAAACCACACAATTTTAAAACCGTCCGTTCCCATACAAGTAATTGGCAGCTGATTAAAAACCGTTGCCGTGCCAGTGTGAAAGGTCTCATAAGATTCCATTGAAATGTCCGCCGTGCGATTTTTAATCGTACGGGCAAAACCGTGATGTGTGAAAGGAGCGTAAGTCTTTAGTTTTAATTTAACCTGAATCACTTAATCACCTGACAATACAGTTTATAACATCCCAGGAATGCACTACAAGTTAAATAATACGGTTTGGTTTGCAAATGTTAGTAAACCTAGTTCTTAAGTTCAAAATCTGATATTTCATTAGCTTCTTGGAATAACATGAATTTCAAAATCCTAGTACACAACATAGTTAACAAAGTTAAGGAGCTTACAGCTTTTCAACACAAGGCACATACAGTAGAACCTCACGAATTAGAACACCTCTATAGTTAGCAGTTGTACTTTAGAAAACCTTAATTATTAAAAAAATAATATACCTACAGTACACTCTCGTTCATTAAAATTGGTGACATTCAATCTCTGCTTCATCAAAACGAATGACCTGGATTTTTTCATTTCAAATTTTTTTCTTTTAGCCCTTTTCGGGCCCCTTTTGGTGTGGATGCCTGCAGTACACTAAATGTATTTCTTTTTACATCGACAGACGCTTCTCTGTGATCGCCACTCAGTTTATAGATTGTGACTTGGAAACATCCGCTTCTCAAATATCAACTTGCAACTTCAATTACACTACGTACCAATATATCGAAATTTTAATATAAGGTACCTTACTGTTTGTTTGTTTTTTAGTGCTGTTCAGTAACATCGTATGTTTAGATATGTAGGCTACTTAATTTTTTTTTATCTTTATTTGTTTTTTAATAATTTTGATGTGTATTAATGGCTGAGAGGTGGCCAGACAGACACAGACGCAGATGACGCAAGAGATGTCCCATAGTTTTTTATAATGACAAAGGAAGGTAGGTGTGCGATTGAAACTATCAATACGTTTGTGGAACAGTCAAATGATATTGGGGACATTATTTTTTCAGATTTTTCACCAGGCCAAGTAAAAATGTGATTGATATCCAATGTAAGAAATTAACTGAAACAGCACATTTCTTAACAACAAAGTTATATAGGACTCTAATTGTTTTTGAAATTTTGTCTGCATATTGGTTCCGGTTTAACCCTGTTATTGGTTTTTATTTTGTTTATATATTCTTTCTTTGTCCATACAGCCTATGTTGGCCTAATACTTTCAATTAATTTCTCATTACATTCATCAGACTTTTTATCTTTAAATAATGGATGCAGACTGTTACATATTTTTGTTTAAACATCAAAACTATTTTGTGGAGTTTTCAAAAAATAAAGACTGACCTCCATGATTAAAATTAATTTTATATCATCGTTTACAATTCAAACAAACTAAATTTTTCTTTAACTTTCCTTGGATCAAAATTTAGTATAACTAGCTTAGAATAAGTTTGAATAAGTGAGGTTAAAGTGCCATATTTACTTGCAGAACTGCCTTCTACACCAATTGCTCACAAGCAATTACAGAAGCAATTTTATTGCTCAATCAATGTTGCACTAACCTTTTAACACAGATAAATACATATTCTTGAGCAAACACTACAACTGTTGGATTTAAATAGTAATTTATTGTAGTTGGCAATTGTAAACAATGTTTTCTACCATACGCTTTTTTCTGAATACAGGAGACATTTCCCTAGTTATTTAAGGTTTTCTTTTAAAAGATGACTAAAAATTTAAAGACAATCAATAGCACTAATTGGTATTCTCTATTTTTAAAATGGTAAAATTATAAATATCTTTTTTTAATCTTGTATTATCAATAATAAAAAATAAATAAAATACAACCTAGGTTTGGACGGAAAAGACAAAACTACCTTTAACATATGTGTTATACCAAGGTAATTGTGGTTGAGGGATAAACAACCAATTATTACTAACAAAGCACAAGGAATACCATAAAGGTTCAAACTAGCAATAATGTCGAATATTCTACTCTTCAGAGTGTAAAATAAAGTTTGAATTATTTGTAAATATCTCAAAAATTTAACTAATTAATATAAAAAATAATAAATAACTATTAAAACCTTAATTTTTCATACAATGAATAGCTTAATTAACCCAATTTGTAGGATTTGTAGGTTTAGTTTGTAGTTTTAATTTACATGAGTTCAAAAATCGGAAATTTACTGCACTTATTAAAGTTATATTTTAAGCTACCTTGGATGATGTTTTTTAACATGTACCCCCGTTAGGCTTATATATCAATAATCATTGACAGCTCACAAAGCTGGAGGAAAATCCTCTCGTATGGATGGGGATAGATATGAATAAAAACGACTATCTGTTTCTAAAGATATCAGTCCAAAGATTCAACGTTGTAAATTAACCCGTATGCAATGACCTACTACTTAGATGTGTTTAAAAACCGCACAAATCTACCAGCTATTTTGAGGAAATTACTAGCTCATAACACGCGAGCTAACAGGCTGTGTTGAGGGAAATAACTTTTTCACCATATAAAAACTGGCTCATATGAACCAGCTGAGATATATTATGTATGCCAGAAGTGAATGTATTATTGACAACTTACAAAAGACAACCTTTGTTTACAGCCGCACAATTCAAAATTACTGGCTCCAAGAACTTAATTTAAAACTCCAATTCGAAATTCAATATTCAAAACTTTAAGTTTCAAATGCTTATCAATCTTAAGTTTGAATAATTCTTAACAATTTTGTTAAAACCAAGGCTGTAAGAACCAATTTTCCTCCTATTTTGTGACTATTTAAAATAGCTAAAATGATACCTAAACAGCAAATACCACACAACATACCGAACCGAAAACAAATAACTGACTGCTTATAGGCTCTAACTGTATTGGTTTAAAAAATTTATGTCCGACAAAAAAAAAATCATTAAAAAACATCAGAGAAGTTTTAAGCTATTCATATTTTTTTAAACCTATATTTGTATTAAAAAACATAAATTGATGGATGTTGAATTAACATTTACTAGATTATGGGTCATGATGGTTAAATTAATATTGAATCATTATCCAACATTTCTATGCTTTTGTGAAGAACATGCCTAGCCTTATAAAAGAGATCACGTAATACTACATTAGATTCAACTCAATGTCACAAAAACATTTTCAGGATTTGCAATCAAACATAAATTATCACCTACGGTCTTCCATATGAGTGATGATAGTCTTAACCAAGGCCGTGATCGTCAAAAAATCCTTGTGGTGTTTCTTCCTGTAAACAAAAGTTTATATTACTGTGGATAAATATATTCTTCATGTAAAACACTACTGCAATGAACAAAATGACATTGAAGAATTGCGCAAAACATGCTGACATGAAATGGTGTATTAAAAAAAAAAACTTTGTCTTTCTATCATAAAGATGCACGACTTAGGTTTTAATGAAAAATGTTTTCCAATAGATTTTTATGTCATGCTGGTAAAGAGTAATTGGTAGTGTAATTGTTTGAAATAGAACCGCAAACAGTTCTTTCAATTAAACGACAATAAAAAAAAAAAAACAGACAGGCTGCAACATATTGGGACCGAGGGAGAGGAGCCAATATGTTGCAAGCCTGCGTGAGCGGAACCTACCTCAGGCTGCGAAGATTGGCTCCCCTCCAGCAACTAACTCAACTGACAACTCTACAACAGGGTCAACATCACATGTCCTGTCACACGATGGTACGTGAGAAAACTGACGTTCTGTTGAAGAGACTGTCAAATTTATACGTGAGTCAGTTACATGTGACTAAAAGGAATAAAAAAATTAATTCAAACTAATAATAAAAAAAAAAAAAAAAAAAAAAAAAAAAAAAAAAACAGGATTGAAAGTAATTTTACAAATAGTTGCACAAGTTTTTAAGTTATATCGAAATAATTTACTAAAAAAAACCCAGTGTATGTATAATTAAAGCGATTAATTTCAAAACCGTTTTAAAAACTAACCATATCCTTTTGCAATGAAGAGCTATGTAAATTAAGTCTGACAGAAGACAAAAATAATCAATTATTAATCGGTAAAAAATCTAGTCAGAAGTTTTATTTGGGCCAAAAAAATTTTGCTAGTTATTTAGAGAATATGGTATATTTAATTTGTTACATCGAAAATGTTAATACGTTGTTGGTAAAATTTCAAATCATACATCCTTTTTAAAAGCCGCAGTATGAAGACATTCGACTGGAAATTGGTATTGGAAAATCGGTTATCTGTTGATTAGTTGGCTGTCTTCAGTAGTTTTTATCCACTATGCTACACATACATGAGGCCTCAACTTGACACACGATATTTGCTAGCACATTTAAACATTTTGCCTTATTATCAAAGATAATTTCAAATTACCCGACTAGGAAAAAGAAACAGGAATTTTACCCGCGGCTTCGCCATTACATCCTTAATTACAACTATCAATAAGTGAGTTTGGTCGCTTTTACTAACCTTCCGAAACTTTTATTCAGAATTTCGAAATTGTGAAATTCCGGAGTCGATCCGTCCCCACATAGAACCAAGCTTTACATTATGAAAGCCTTCATTATATAGCTTTATCTAGAATTTCCAAAAATGTCAAGAAAAATTTATGTTTGCTTTTAAAGTTTATAACATAGGTACCACAAAAATTGTTCTGTATCATTTGAGTTTTAAGTGAAATGAAAGTAGTAAATAACAATCAAACAAAACTAAGTTTTTGTAAACTACTTCTAGTGATATGTAAAATGATACTTAGAACAATAAGACAGCAACTTCATATTATAAAATCTGATAAAATGTACGTTTCATCATAAATTATTAGAGACATGCTTGTCATAATAGATTATGATTGGCAGCTATTGCCATTCTAATGAAATGTTTTCATTTTTAAAGTTAGTTTAAAAGGGCATTAGGAAGAAATAATACTTGATTAACTATAACTCCCAAATTGTTCATTTATTTTGACACCTATTATAGTAGATAATATCTCAGAAACAACAACAATAAAATATTAAAATATAAAATGAACAAAAATAATTTAAACCATCTATAATCTAAGGAATGGTGAGTATAATATTATTTTGGACACATTCACTTCAAACTACATTATATAAAACTATTTCTTAGATTGATACTAAAAAAGAACCATATAAAATTTCAAAACATATAAGGTAGGCTCTAGAAATTTGTATAAAAAATAATATTCATATTTCAATATTGTATTAAATTGGCTCACATTGACGAATTGAACTAGTCAATTCCTCTATTTTGGTACATAAAAATTATATTTTATTTCAATATACAATATATTAAAATATACATTTTGGTTATTTTAAAAACTTATTTAATTTAAAAGGACATTAATTTAACTCTGGTTATTTTTCTACAAGAGGAAGGAAATATCAATGCTAAGACATTTTACAAAACTGTTAATAAATCAATAGACAATTTGTATATATGACATAGTTTTGAAAATTTTTTGATGTGATTCTTAAAGAAATTGTATAATTCATTATTTTATTGTTAAGTAATAAAACTAAATTAAGCACCATCGTAATACTATCGTTAATTATTTTATTTACTGTTAAAAACTAAAAACTGAATTTTGGTAATTTTAATTTGAATCAGAAAAACCATAATCTGCTTTCGTGAATAAAAGCTAGGAGCTTACAAAATTTCTGTGAGCAATTTTAGATAAAAAAATTTAATATGTTGAATAAATGAGACTACAAATATGTACCAATTCACCAAGGTTCAGATTCACATGTTATTGGCCATTAAGTATTATCGATGAACATTTAATAAGAAATTACTATTAATGTTAGAAATGGTAGTAATTTTTTATGTTTTGTATGTAAACTACGTTTTTTTGTTTATTTAAAGTAGGATTACCAAAAGGTTCTAAATTATTATTATTTATTTAATTTTTTTTGGAAGACTACCAACTAACTTCTAGTAACTAATTGACTTGTTAACGATACACACAAAATTTCAAGCGGTGTGCTTTAACAGACAGCCTAGATTTTTTTAAACAATACATTTTTTAGATATTTTGGGAAAGAGAAAGAGAGAGACAGATGGAGTTAAATTGGCTTGTTCATCCTTGCTTGCTCATTTGCCATCTTCTGAAGATAACAATTATCGCTCCATTTTAGCTCGAGATAAAAAAAAAACAAAAAAAAACCATTGTGTATAATGTACCAGTTTCAGAACAGAAAAGAATAGATATTATCCTCCTGAGGAAATACATAAAATGCAAACAAAAACTTAATACTATTGTTACTTTCATGTAACATAGGCTAATTTCATTAACTTCTAGTTTCTATTGATGCAACACTATAGTTACAGTTTTTAACTGAATGCTCCCATCGCCATTTAGATGAATGAAAAACCTAATGAATATTTTCACTTCTTTTGTCCTATATGTCTGAAAAATGTATTCGAATTTTATTTGTTACAAAATGTTGTACTGTTTATTTGGTTTTCTTTGACAAATGACAAATTAAAGAGTTAGTTCTAAAATCATACACCTTATTGTATGATTAAATACGAATAGACAGCCTTTATTTTATTAACTTTTTAGCAAATTTTTTCATGTGTTTAATATTAACCTTTTCTCCCTCCGCACCTTAATAATTAACTTTTATAAAAAAAGAAAAAAATTGAGCCATACACTGAAGGTGTCAAATAGTCAGTTATTCATGTTTATTTATTAATAAACAGTGAAGTCACTCCATCAGTACAAATAAACTCTCAGCTTGGCTTTGAGTCTAACATGTGCACAATAATACTTTAGTGTTTCTTTATCTTTTGTTGGCTTGCTTGTTACGTGTGAATGAAAAAATTATGGGTTCTTGTACCTTTATTTTAATTTTCGTTATCACAAAACTTTCCAAAGTTTTTCTAAACATCATATATGATATTGCAAGTAGTTTGAACATAGCCAAGATAATTAGGAAACAAAAATAGACTTAACTTAAAAATTGTTCAATGTTATGGTATATTCACTAAAAACAATAACGCAAAGCATATTTATTATACAGTTTACTTGTTGTCTGATGAACACAAACCTATTTTTTCTATGATTTCTATGATTTTTCCAAGTTTTTTAATGAGTTTTCTATGATCTATGATTTCTATCTTAAACTCAGAACACACAACTCGCCCACTCAAAGCTCAGAAAAAAATTTACAAATTGCTTTATGTTTTGTTTGCATTATATTCCATGAACTAAGAGTTGAATAACCTCTAAGGAATGCGTGACCAGGAATGATGTCATCAACACATTACTGTGACGTCACACAAACGACGGTCTGACGACGTCATCACCGCTGACATCATCATGACAAAGACAAGACAAAGACAAAATACTCTTTTTGACTCTCCATACTCTCCATGATGATGTCACTGACTTCGTGTAAGTCAAGATCACGCCGAAACTTAACATTTTTTGACTTAGCCATTAGCTAAGTGTGTCCATTACTAAGTGCCATAGTATGCTCATAGGATTATTGGTTATTGTTTGTTCACTAAAAGATTACAGAAAACCTAACACGCTCAAGAGTTGTCTTGATTAGTGTTATAAATAATTAAGTATTTTATTATAATGATTTTGGTTTTCCTGAACAGTTTTGTTGCCGCAGTTCAGATTACTCTTGGAAGCATTATTTCATGTGTTGTAATATGTTTAACACCTTAGTTTTTAATTGAAAGGCCTTAAGGGATGATGGAGTATTTTAGCAATATTTTTAATTAATATTCAATATTTCCTGGTGGTGATTTTGATCACTTCACTTGTGAATAATAAAAACTCTTTTAAAAGCCTTTCAAATTTAATAAGCAACCATTATTACTCGTTACAAACAAATTAACAACATTTTTTATGTATTTATTCATCACAGTACAAATTAATACTCTTGAAAACCCTAAATAAAGAAAAAATATTTAGAATTTAAATCAAGTGGCAAGTTTCCCACACAGACTTGAAATGTAACACCATAAGCTACAAATATTACTATGAACAGGTTTTGTGCGTACCCCAACAACATTAAATACAAGGTCATCAAATAAGTTGCTCCTTACTTAATGTTACTATAAATCGAGAAGTTAACAAAATTAGTTTACTCTTGGTGAGTTAAGAGTCATCTTCACCCCTGTGCCAGTAGCCCATTGTTGCGCAGTCGGCAATGTTAATCATACGGCTTGTAAGCTTAAACAAGGTCTTGTATTCCCCTGTTTCGGACGCCATTTTTCAACCGATTTTCTTTAAACTTGGTAAGTGTTTAATTGAATAGTTATATTAGGTTTCTCATACCTCGAAATTTTGAAAATTTAACAAATATTACTCTCTGTGACGTCGCAAAGTAACTCGATTTTCCTTGGTAAAATTTCAAAATTTAGTAAAATTTTCATAATTTCGAGGTATAAGAAACCTAATATAACTATTCAACTAAACACTTACCAAGTTTAAAGAAAATCGGTTGATAAACGGCGTCCGAAACAGGGGAATACAATACCATGTTTTAGCTTAAAAGCCGTATGATTAACATTGCCGACTGCGCAACAATGGGTTACTGGCCCAGGGGTGAAGATGACTCTTAAAATCAACAAAGTTATGATCATTACACTGACGCCTTCTGTCCAAGATTTATCAGCGGTAGCCCCAAGTGCTGTGCCATGCGTAGACACCATGTTGCCAAACTCTGATATTGTCATCCATCATCTACACATCTACAACTACACAACTACACATGAGTGACAACCGACGGGCCTGTTCTAGATGAGTAAAATCAGCTCAACGCAAAAAAGATCTACGCATATGCACAAACTCAAGACAATCACAGAGAAATCTCTGAAAGCTGTTTAATCACCGAGAGCTGTGTTAATTTTATATTGGTTTTATGTTTTTCATGTCACTAACTATAGTAAGATGCACAAAAATAGTCCAATGGAAATTTTAACAGCTTTGTCACCCTTCACCCCCTCTCGCCCTGCAATGTTGTCATATGTGGTTATGTTTGTCATATGTAATACAGTATAAAAATGTGATTCAAAATAAATTTGGCAACAATGTGTCGACTCTCATTTGACTTTTTTTGTGAATCCTACTACAATTGGTTTAACCAACCAAGTACAAAATTTAAAAATGAAATTGGGGATATTTTTGGGATTACAAAGAACCGCTGGGAAAATTTATGAGGAAACATTTATATCACAATATAAAAACTGTAATTATAATGAGCATTGCTCTATTAACAATAAAATATGTCAGTAAACACACACAAAAATGGGCCTTGTGAACTAAATTTAAAGTTTTTTAATAATTTTCTTTAATAAAAAAAAAATTAACTGATGGAACCATATTAAAATAGTATTGAATAATGCACTATAACAATTGTATTTATTATAAATAAATAAGATTTCTTGGTTATTGTTAGATTTTGTAATGAAAAACATTTTCAAAGCTGGCACTGGGTACAATGAATGGTTATCACTTGTGTTAAGGCAGTGCAATAAGTGGTTAAGGAGATTTGAATGATTTTCAGGTGTCTTTCTGTGTTGATTGAAGTCTGGAATAGCCTACGAACAATGTAAAAACCTTTAAGCTAGGTTTACACGTGAGAGATTTTAACTCTCGGAGAGATTGGTACTTTCAGAAGTTTCTCGCAGAAGTGTTGACACTACAGACAAATTTTCCAATTACACAACATGTATAAACTATCAAGATCGAGCTCTCGGAGAGAATTAGTTACTCTCAGATGGTGTCAGCGAGCTAAATCTCAGCACAGTTTACACAACGTGCATCACTCGCAAAAACTCTCACTCTGTGAACCTAACTTTAGAGTTTCATCACACATTATTACATGTTTTAATACTTGAAATTTTTTATAAGTATTTTTTGGTACTTTTTAGTAGACTTATCACTAAATTTGTTACTCTAACGACTGATGGCAAAGACTCATTTATAAGGTATTAAATGATCTAATTATTTCTTAGGGGAACACAAATATTGACCAGCTTACAACCCGTTAGGTATTTGAATTATAAAATTTATTCACACCTTTTGATAAACCAGTGTGTTTCTCTGCACTGCTTAAAGTATCTTTGTTAACAAAATAATTAGCCCATTCACAGAGACACAAATACAAATTTCAATCAAAACACAATCAACAAAATTGTTAGTGCTACACAAAGAAATTGTTTCATCCTAAGCAACAGAACAGATAAACAAACCAACAACGTGAATTGATTCTGGCAATTTAAGCTATACAATGGTTAAAAATAAAAAATTAAAAACAAAAATACAGTAATTTAAATAGATTTTCCTCTGTTGGTTTGTTTGTCCGACTGTTTGTGGGCGGGCGTGTGTTTGTATGGTAGGCGGTGAGTAGCGCTAGTCTAAGTGCGCCCGTCTACAGCAGTCCTATCTCTCGGAGAGCCCCTTCCACTGCTTCATCCTGCAAATCGGCAAACGCTCACACACCCATGCACCAAGCACCATCAGTGGTGTACTCATATCCAATTACTAATTTTGGTTATAACATTTGTGTTGTTTTATAACCAATTATAATTTTCAATTCAAAATTAATTCCTAAGTAGTTATTACTAAGTAGCATATCAACTATATTGCAACATGTGTTTTGGAAATACTATCGCTATTTTAAACAAGACTTAAATATCATGAACATTTAGGGCAAACCTAACTTAGGCTTACCCAAACCATTCCATTAGCCAACCCCAACGTGAGACTTTTTTTCTTAATCCATACATATTTAATAGGTGACATGGTTTTTTGTAAAAGGAACTCCTCCTACAGTTATAAACCTAATTTAATAATTTTTGTATCATTGTATGAAGCTCGGCTAGAAATCGTTTCTATTGTAAATTGTAAAATCCACATCGAAGGGGCCTACAAGGCCTTAAGTTCATTATTTGTCCATTTAATTAACACTGAAAAGAAAATTAATTGATTTTCAAGTTTAACAGCTGGAAACAGTAAACACAGTATACTGCCGAGAGTATGTTCACCAGACCAAGGATTTATGACCAAAGAGGTTATGTTAGACCATGGAGGACACACTGGTTAATGAATTGCATTAAGTGCGTAAACAAAGAATGATGAGTAAAGTAGTGAGTGTTTTAAAAATTATAGAAGGATTGGAATATTTTCAAACTGGTATCAGTCAGTGGGACTCAGGGAAAATAGTGGTATGTCTAATAAGTTACAAGGAAATAAAAATTAATGTAAAATAATATCATTGGGAGAAAAAATTTCTACTTTATTTATATTAAAGATTTTTAGTTTGACTAGTGAAGGTGTTGCTCGAAATCGAGTAATTTAATCTGAACTATCCCATGTAATTGCCAAAATTTTTACATTAAAAAAAATCACTAACACCCTACATATCAAATATTGTGATGATCAGTACGTAATGGCCATAAATACACTTATTTACAGATGTACTTTAACAGATGTTTAAACGTAAGTCCAATGTTATTCTAATGGGAAAATTTCAAATTTTAATAATGAATAGCGCCTTTATATTAAGTCCGATTCTCATAATTTTTTGGCGAGAGCAACTGTAGATCAAGCCCTATCCAACGACACCAGAAACTTGGAAATTAGTTGAAAATTTTAGGAAAAGTTCTGTTAACAAAAAATTCTTTAGCATATAGATAATAAGTATAGATTTGTAAATGATAACCAGATGTTGTCAATTAGTGAGGATTTTCAATTAATTATAGCCAAGCATTGCCATGCTAGACAGTATTAATTTGGTCTATTAAGAAGAAAAACTGCAAGGAGCTCCAATATTAATTTAACTTATGATTCAAAATCTAACAGCCTATTATAACGTCCTCATTGGGCATTCAATAAAATAGCATTGTTTTTGTAATCGTTAGTGTACATAACACAATTAAAAGTGGTTTCATTATGTGTTTACCAGGCACAGCAATCAAAAGTACCAACAATCCATAAACATTTTTTCAGAGATTTCATTCAAAAAAGAGACAAAACCTATTCTGACCTTTTTTCAGTGACCAACATCTCACCGGTAAATCTAACCACTGATCCCGGAATACACACACATTGAGACATGGGTACTGGGTGTTGGTCATGTTCTCTATTTCTGGGTCACTTTATTGGTTATACTAATGAGTCATCTTCACTAAACTATAATGATTTTTTGTTTTTAAACCTTATTTTGCAAAAAAACTGTTATATCAATTCAGGATTCGGTGCTAAGGGCTTGAGACAAATGAGCACACTAAAAATTTATCATTGAAATTAATGTTATCATCACAAAAAAGTGTTTACAAAAATTATTGTTTTTCAAGATTTGTTAAGTGAACAATACTAACACATCTGTTGTTAGTTTAATACAAATATAATAACTTTTTATGCTAACATGAAACAGAAAACATTTTGTGAAAGTCCTAAGGCCGGGACAGTGATATTCTTTTGTTTTGAGGTAGAAGTAAAAAGTATCATATGTGCGCTAAGTACGCAGGTCTGCTACGACAGGAGTATATGATCAGCAGACAAACTAAATTGCATGATTTTGAGCAACCGGTACACTAGTAACTGGTTAAATTAATACCATAAGTGTGTAATGTTTTAATAAAACCTCTGTTACTTAACAGTTGATCAAGAATGTCTTGCCAAAGTATGTACCAAGATGCAAAATTACACCATACAAAAGTTATGCCCATGAATAAACGAGGTAGGGGTTTTGTTGATTTCCCACAAGATTAACAGGAGAATCCTATTTTTGGCTTTTCTCCATAATACGTTAAGCTGAGTTAAAAATTCAAAATACTAAATTGTTTGTTTTTTTAGGCCCTTTTAAATTGTTTTAGTTAAAATTGCCAAAAATGCCAAAACCCATTTTTGACCCCTTTGAAACCGCATAAAACCCTATTCCCACAACCCGATCATACTGGTTTGTGAAGTCACAAAAATAGACCTGGTCTTACACCTTCATACCAAATTTCATCAAAATCGGAGGTCCCCTTTAAAAGTTATCAGTACCAAGAGCAAATATAATATATAGACATTTAGGTTGTATACATACATATGAAAATGAACAAATGGTATTTTTGACTTCTGAGGACCTCAAAATGAAAAATTAACATGGTCCCGGGCTTAGGTCTTACCATGGCTACTACCATATTAGCAATTTCCCTATAAGGAAATCCGCTAATATATATATATATATATTGGTCATTTTTACGGATCGGATCAAATTATGGGTGCAAATTATTCGGCCGATCCGATGACTGGGAATGTTTTATAGAATTTTTCTTGATATAAATTCATTGAATAGCATAGTGATTTTTAAACTGGTAATCTACTGCTTGCTTTTAAAACTTTCCCTCAAAGAACATGCATATAGCAAACCAACAAAAATTTAATATTAGTCAAAATCTCATGCATTACTTAAACCACTTACATTTTTTTTGTTAACGTGCTAGCTGCTGTGTTCAAAAGTAAAATATATACATCCAATGTATATCTGTTACTTTTAAAATATTAATAAATAAATGTTCATACAAAATCAATGGTATACACTTTTTGTATATCATGAGCCATCAAATCATGAATTAACAAATGTTTCAAGGCAAAAGTTAGGGTTGATAATTGTACACATTGTACTTTAAAATTACAAAATGAAAAAAGAGGCCTACAACAAAATGTTGCTCCTGCCGAAGCAGACTTGCGTACTCAGCGAATTTCTCACAGAATTCCTTATTTTATTATTTACCCTATAAAAACCATGGAAATGAAGAGATAGATTTACTGCCATGGGGCATTGAAAACCAATACAGTAAACTTCCTCTAATCCGGCACGTCCGGGACTTCACATGTGCCGGATTGCAAAATATGCCGGATTACAGGATGAATATCAGGAAAAATGTAAATTAAACAAAAAAGACTATAAAACACGTATTTTATTATTAAAAGAGCTTTTTAAGAATAAAACCTACTGTGTAATGTACTTTACCGGAATGAAAAATACAGTACATGATTATGAAACTCAAAAGAGTGCAGTAAACGCCCGATTATCGAGGTACAGTACAGTAATTGGGACCGAGACCACCTCGGATACGGGGAAAACTCGGATACAGTTATACAGAGGTTATGTACTATAGTTTAACTAATCGAATCATTTAGTTTAGAGGATATTTCGTTGACCTTTGTTGTTATTTAATAACGTTTTTTTAAATGTACAAACAGCGTCACAATAAAGAGACGCACGCTATCAGACTGAACATGAATACGAAATGTAAACAAAGCTAGAGTGAAGCCAGGCCTATTCCGAAATTATAAAATGTCACCTGATGTCGGCCTAAGATGACTCGTTTCCCCAGAACGCATGTCAATACGGAATACGTCACAGTTTAATATGTTATTTGGAGACAGTCACAACACTCCATGTTTAGTGTTGTCCGCGAGGTAATCTGAAATAAATTCATTATCATTCGATTGGGATTTAATTTGACAATTTTTATTGTTATCAGCATTGTATGGCATTATTGTCAGCCGTGTTCGTGTTGCATTGATGGCCGTGATCACCTGTGATTGTGTTGTTAACTCGGACGCCGACCACTACAAGCGCTAGTGGTTAATCCACACTAGCGCTCCAAGCCACTGTTCCTTGAATAACTGAAGTTCCCGGGTGGTTCAGGCGGACAACCTTAGTGACAGAGTGTCATGACTATCTCCCAATAACCTATATTAGACTGTGGAATACGCTTTGTACGATACAGCGTTGCTTCACGGCGACTTTCGATCCCAAAAAAATTCAATCGCTCAATTGTTGTATTTTGTTTCTGTCAATATAATTGTTCTTAAAGTCTACTGTATTGTATTTTTTTAACAAAAATGTGGATTATCGAGGGTGCCGGATCATAGAATGCCAGAAGTTACTGGAAGTTTACTGTATAGGATAATCCCTTTCCAATGAAAAAACACACCAAAATTGTGTATCAAGTCCTGGTATGTTTACTGCCATATGGTGTCATAAGCAAATATTAGTTTAAAACTATCTAGTGAATATAAATACTAAATTTGATCAAATTATGTCAACAAATAAATAATAAAAACATGGAAAACGTTATTTTTGGAATTTTTCTGCAATTAGTTAAATCAAGTTAAAAATTTAAAATACTAAAGTCTTTATTTTTTAACTCTTAAATGGATTTAGTTCAATTTTCTGAATTTTAAAAATTGAGTTGACAAATTTACACAAAGCCATTTTTGACCCGTTTGAAACCCTATAAAACGCTATTCCTATAATCCGATTATGACGTTTCATTAACTCATTAAAACAGACCTGGTCTTACACCTCAGTACCAAATTTCATAAAAAACTGAGATAACACAGTTATCTCCAACAGTTATCAGTGCCATGGACACACATATGTATATATTATTATACACATATATTATTTTGACTTCTCTTTTTTTTGTTTCAGGGGATCTCAAAATGAAAAAGTAACATAGTCCCGGGCTTAAGCCTTACCATGGCTACTAACTACCGTAATAGCATTCCCTTTAGGCAAAATTCACCAAGACAATAATCTTTAACCAAACATTGATCCAATTAACGAAGTTTAGTTTTAGAGTTTTCCTATATTGATTACATTTGAAAATACATTAGGTACAATGTATATTATTATATGCGATTAAACTCAAGGTTAATAAATCAACTTTTGAAACAAGTAAACCTTTAATAATAAAGATCCCTTACAACATTTTCTTAACTTTTAGTGTACGGTACTGAATGGCAATCAAGTTGGTTTTTAGAGTTGAAAGGTTTTTACTTTGAACAAAACCTTGTATAATTATACCCAATATATTATGTGATTAAATTAGGCTTGAGAGTTACGATAAAACAAAGTTAAAATGGAAAAAGGTCTCATGGGTCTTAAGTAATAAAAAAAGGTACAGAGGTAGGAAGGAACACCATACCAATTAAGATTATACTCATTAAAGACATTTTTCATACATTTGGCAAGTTAATTATCACTCTTAAGTTCTCACGCAACAAAATAAATTAACTGATCACATATATTACTAATCTCGTCCAGAAAGTAAAGAACGAATGCACGTCGCGCGCGGCGCAGATCCTCCACCCTTGTGATTATGTGCGCGCCACTTGTTGCCCCTTCCTTTCTCTTTAGTTTGAGGCGATCTCGTTACTGTGAGGTCACGCTACGTAGCGCAGCGTTTTAAAATGGCGGTGGTAATAAAAAATCTTGCCATAAAGGAAAAATCATTGTCACAGACTCGCAAAGTCATGGCAAACAATTTTTGGGACCAAAAGGGATTAATCCATATGGAGTTTATGCTATGAGGAACAATAAAAAACTCAGAATCCTACTGTGAGACTCTTCAACAACTTCAATGCACCATCCAAAACAAGAGGCGTAGAATGCTGTCGGCTGAAGTTTTTTCATTCACAACAATGCCCGGCTTCATGCCTCAGCAAGAACTCCAACGTCTGAAGTTGGAAATTTTTAGTCGTCTTTCCTACATTCCCCTGACTTAGCACCTAGTAATTTTCATCTGTTTCCAAAGTTGAAGGGGTAAAAACAGTTTGGAAATGACGATGAACTTAACGAAGCAGTGATCACATTGCACAAATATTTTGCGGATGATGAGCATAACATAGAGATAGAGAAACTGGTCACACGTTACAAGTGTCTCAACAAAAATGGGGATTATGTACAAAAGTAGGATACGGTACTGTTGCTTTGTAAATAAAGTTTGGTGTTGATATGTATACATTTTTATTAACCATGCTAAAACATTCTTTACTCTCTGGACGACCCTCGTATGAATTATTAATTTGTTAGGTTTCAGTCATGTATTTATTTTAGATGTCTACATATCCAAATGCTTAAATTCTACAACATCTTGAAATAAATAAAGTAATAAAAATTATTTTAATTGAAAGAAAAAATTAAACATATTGATTACAAATCAAATTTGTACTTATATTATTTCATGAAATCTGAGTAACTAACTAAAATATATCCAGAACCCTTCTAATCCACCATCTAAAGAACTGAGAACATGAGTGAAACTCCAAGGAGGTTGGAGAACATTTTTTGAACAAATTTTGTTTAAACAGAAAATATTGTATTATTTGTGTCAAGTAAACTATGTAAATAAAATATAATAAACAGAAAAAAAACATACCGTATAAATATGTTAACAGAACACTGTAAAACTTCATATCTAGCAATATGTTAAATACGTAATCTGCATGTTGTCTAACCTCCCAGTTTTTTTTACGACTCTCCTTCAACAATAAACAAACAGTATATAATAAATAAATAAACTGCATTAGACTTAAATAAAGTCAAACTCTACATACCATGTTTAGCGCTAAACGTGTGTGTTCCACATTATTGTCCTTAATGGATGAATGGGCCAAGCAAGGATGTGGACCTTAGAGGGTCCACTGTGATTATAATAAGAAAAGGAACACAATCAAGTTGGCTGGAAAATTACAATGACAATACTGTCGGTTTGAATCTGCTTCCTACGTAGAGTTAGGTTCAGTGAAAAACATGATTATAATACCATACATTTTTCAGCAAGTTTTCCGCAAGCTAATTATAATGTGAGGTTACATTTTACAGTTAAATTTTTTATGGTCTTTCTTTGTAAACTAAACTTTGAAAAAGCTACTGAATCAAACTCTCAAGTTAATAATTTAATCTCTAGCATGCGCATGCAATGTATTTAACAATATACACACAAAATGTAAGTTTACTCTCAAAATGAAAGTTAAAATGTAAGTTACTCATTTATTAACTGTGTGGAAGGTTGTTTCACAACAACTAATACTAATAAGTAAAATTGGGATTTAAAGGAAAAAATCATATTTTAACCTTTGCTGAACTGTAGGTTTTAATTTTATTATAATAATAGTAACAAATATTATAAAGAGGATTGAAATGGGCTTGACAAAAAGTCTCAGCCCAAAACTCTCAGGGCATAACTACAACTTTGAAAAAAGAATCAAGAAAAAGTACAACTGGTAAAGGGAATACGAGTTTTAAAACACTGAGGTTTTTAACCTTTTTGGTTGGTAAAAATCACATAAAATTGAGCCTATAAATGTAAGGTGTTAGTTATACTTTTTTAGAGAACAAATTTTTATCTAAGTTAACATGTGGCAAGCAGGTGTAACAGTCAACAAGTCACTGTTGGTCTGGCAGATTGGTGGAAATTATTGTAATGACTGTGCATTTGATGATAGGGATCTAAAACTTGGAGCACAAATACTACGTATACAAAGACTTAAATTCAGATAGGAGGCAATATTAGATTTACTCTGTTCGGGGTTTTAGGGGATTTCAAATGGGGTTTTCACATTCTTCACACTTAAATTTTGAATTACAGTGCATAATTTTTAAACACGCCTCTTACTCTCAAAAAATTTAAAATTATCAATTGTTAATTTAGATGAGTGGTCAAGGAGAAATTTTTAAATTAAAATTTAATTCTTATAGGAAATTTTCAAACCTTTCTTCATTCTTTATTATCACACATATATTGGTAAAAAACTTTATATAAACACCTTTGTATGGTTTAAATGCATCTTGAAGCAGCAAACCTACATCCTAAATTCCATGGTATTTCAATGGACAATAAATGTATTTAAAAAATGTTAGCTTTCCTGTTTATCTTTAAATAATCAGCTGTACTGGTTCCTTCATTCATTTGTCCCATAGCGTGTAAGTAGTACCCAATTTTTATGCTTCTAAATGAACAATTACATCAAATTTTATGAATACCATAGAATTTAGGATGAAGGTGTTCCTCATCAGAGTGTTTTAGGCAAGTATTAGTGCAATATTTCACCAGATAAGATGAATCGCCTCATCTGGTGTTTGTTCACCAGATAAGATTACATATTAATTTTGATAAATATTTGTTTCCCCGTGGCAGCAGCCCTGCGTACTGAGTGAATTTCCAACACCAGTATTTTTTATTTCCCCCATAAACACCTTGGGAATGAGAACGTAGCTTTGCTGCCATGGGAGTGCTATAAGAAATGTAGTATAATCCCTTCGCAGTGCGGGTGCATACTAAATTAATCAAATTCTGGTAGGTGTTTTTTATTTACCCCAGAAACTACATGGGGGTGAATATGTAGGTTTCCGCCATATGGGTATTGTAAGTAAACATAAGTTCAACCCTGCCTAGTGACTGTACATACCCAAATTTGATCAAGTTATTTGATCTATTAATTTGTAAAAAACGTCAATGACAATAAAACTCTTGATTCTTGTTATGTCAATATATAAGCGAGATACAGGGTGTTGTTGATTTCCCTTACAAATTACATGGGAAACCTAATTTTGGCTTTTCCTCATAACCTGTTAAGCCAAGTTACAAATTAATTAATCATTATTAATTCAGTAATATAAATATCCCTACTAATATTATAAATGTGAATGTGCGTTTGTTTGTTATGCTCTCACACAAAAACTACTCAACCGGTCGTCAAACTTTATACACATATTCTTGAAGGTATCAGAAGTAACATGGGCTACTTTTTATTTTTTTAATATATTTTTTACAAAAGATAAAAAAAATTGTTTGTAAAAAATCTGAAAATCTATTTAATTATTTATTTATTTGTTGCTAAGAAACTAATTCAATGAAAAATGCCAATTTTAGGTATTCCAGCGAATTTCTTATATATAGGATGAGCATAACAGCGAGTGAGCGTAGCGTCAGGTTTAGCACCTAATAAAATGAAAAAGTAACACGATCCTGACTACTACCAGGACTACCAGGACTACCATGACTACTACCATAATAGTGTACCATGGGGACCTTATAGGGAAATTCGGTAAAAATATAAAAGGTTCTGCTGATTTCGCATAAGAATAATGTGGGATTTTTTTCTTTCTGCAACCACACAAGCTATATTAATGATTGAAAATACTAGGTTAACATTGTTTATTTCTTGTGCTTTTGTAAAAGGTATAACTTAAAATTGTAATTAACAATTTGTAAAAAGTAAAACTTACCATTAATTGTGTAGGCCTAATTAAAAAATTTAACCATGAAAATGTGAAAATCCCATTTGAGACACCATAAAACCGCTGAAAATAAAACATAAAATGGCCTCCTATCTAGAGTTAAGGATACAGTAGAGTCCGCTTATCCAAACATCCCCTTACTCCAAACTCGTGCCGTCAGAAAAAAGCCAATTTTTTCTTAAATTTTCAAGAGGAAAAATTAAGAAAAAGTGGTAGTTTTGTGAAGTAATCGGTTATTTTTTACATCAAAAGTTTATTGGTTCACATTTGATAGTAATATAGTAGAATTTGTTGATTTAATCTAATTTAAATCAAAGATAAGGCATAAACTAACAAGGACTTTGTTTATTGAACATTGTTAATGTTGATCTGTTGTCAGCTGAAGTATACCGCAGAGTACATAAACACATATCAAACTTTAATTAATTCATGCCAACACTCAAGAAATAATGATAAATCAGCGCAAACAGTTCATAAATCTAACAAAATTGAACTCCGCGATCCTGGCCTACTCCAAAACACTGATAGTCAACACAGCGCTAAGTCCAATGACCCAATGACTCATATGTAGAAGAAGAAAAAGTCAGAGATGACAAGTATGTGGTGCTGGGGGATCTTTTTTTATAACTATGTCTTTGAGTCAGTGGTCAACGGGCGATGAACCTTCCAGCCTTGTGCACCTGTTCCCAGAGCAATACTGAAGAGCTAAGAGTTAGCTTTGGCAAATGTCTCCACGATTAATCAAGATATCTATGAATGTTTTATTGCTCAAATTTACGCTGTTTGAACATTTAAAAAACTTTATTAAATAACAAAAGTCAACAATATATCCTCCAACTAAATTATTTGATTAGTTACGTTTATTATAAGTAATTTACACATTATATAATCTGTTAATTGTAATGTACATAATATCCACTTGATCTGGAAATTCGCCAAACCGAACAGGGTCCGGTCCCAATTAGTTCAGATTAGTGGGACTCGACTGTATGTAGTATTTGTG
The DNA here is from genome assembly GCA_030545055.2 of Neoaliturus tenellus. Classification (NCBI taxonomy): domain Eukaryota; kingdom Metazoa; phylum Arthropoda; class Insecta; order Hemiptera; family Cicadellidae; genus Neoaliturus; species Neoaliturus tenellus. Next base: position 190,659,551 of record CM061533.1, on the reverse strand, counting down.
TTCCAAATTTTATATCTCTAGCATCAAACACGCAATTGCTCCACATCCCTGCCGGACTGTATCACAAAATGTTTATGATTTCAAGTATTATTCTATGAGCAGTTATTACAATTGAACGCAAGAATGAGAACCTATGTATGTAATAGTGTATATAAAAGAAACGGTTGAGTGTTGAATGCAAGGCACTAACCCTTTTCATTGAAGCATCATAAATTTTTATGAAAGAAGACGTGACCTTTTTCTTAAGTTACAACAACACAAGTAATTTAATTAAATAAGGCAAAATGTGATTGAGAAACCACTATAAATGCTCTGCAATGATTAATAATAGACTAGAAGAGGTAATGAGAAAAAAGAAATAAATAAACCCCATTAACTAGTTTAGATATAAAATAAACAGCCAATTGTAAAACCAGAATGTATTTTAATTCCTTTTTAAAACTAAATTGAAAATTTATAATAGCCAAAAAATTATTCATACCAATGAAACAGTACAATTAATTGTTTGATGGGTATGCTCTATTTTGTGATAAACTTGTATATAAAAGATAGAGAGATACTTGTATGACATGAAGACAAAAAAATCATAACCCTACCTAAGAGCAAAATTGTCATGAAACATGGTTCACAACACGTACAAAAGCAGCATTAGTTTTCGTTATGGCTTACCCAACAAATGAATTAAAAGATTATAATAATACTGAAATTTCTGTAAATTTAAGTTGCAATATTGTCTATAATTTAGCTATATTTAAAAATATACATATTTATTTACAGTTAAGAATATAAGGCAAGTCGTATTGCTTAATGAATACCATTTCTTCAATATGGGATATAGTATAAATGCATCACGTGACTAAATTTCCATTCTCAACTTACAACCAAAAAAATTTAAAATAATTGCTTTGGTAAGATTAGCTTCAATACTTATAAGATAGTGTCAGTCTAAAACTGAATTTTAACTATTTAACCAGTCAGAAATGGTAAATTTTGTAGGAGCTTGACAAAGATGAATTTGGTCACCACAATGCCATTTAACTACGAATATACAGTGTGTTCATTTTTTATGCTCACCATTGAGATCTCACAAACTATAAAAGATACAGTAAAGGTTAAATTAACAAAGAAGTGCGGAATTATAACCTGAACAAAACTATGGGTAAAAATCCCAGATATTTCTAGTGGTTCGTTTGCTGTGCTCAAAAAACTGTTTTTTGCTCAGAACTTCTTTTGCCCATAACTTTGTTATTAGTTAACAAAAAAACTTTTTAGATAAAACTCGACTGAAATTTTACGTAGATTCTGAATATTTAAATTAATATTTTTTACTTCAAACCGTTTTTGAGATATTTTAGACAAGTTGATTATTTGTAACACAAGTATGTACTTTTTTCATCATCATAAAAAAGAAATAATTTTTCTAATAACAAAAATACCAAATATGTCATATTTATATATCATAATAATTATTTTATTATAAAAAATTTAATTAATAAGCCTTGAATTTAATTCAACCTTGAAATGATAATATGAGGATGCCTGTAGCATGCGTTACAACAATGGTGTAAATCAGCTGTGTTTCATGGGAACAGAGAATGCTTGTAAACACCTGATCAACAATGTAAGCAACATAATATTGTCATAAAAATCATGTGCCTAGCACTAATAATCTGCTATTCTGGAATGTGTTCTGCATAGTTCTGTCTCATTTATGTTTTTAACAGGCAATAAATAAAGAAACAGTTGATTTACAATTCAACAGCTGATTTACACCATTGTTGTAATGCATGCTAGATGCATACTCATATTAGCATTTCAGGGTTGCTTATTAATTACGTTTTTTATAATAAAATAATTATTATGATAAATAAATATGACATATTTGGTGTTTTTGTGATCAGAAAAATTATTTCTTTTTATAATGATGACAAAAGTACATACAGTAGAACCTCGATAGTTCGACACTTTGTGGACTTAGAGGGTGTCGAACTATTGAAATGTCGAACTATAGGGAGTATATGGGAAATTTCAACACTGGGAGTATACAAATCATGATTTTAATTAAGGAAATGCTAAATTTTAATGAAACCATAACTTAATTGAACTTTAACATGACAAATATTCACATTATTCACCACTTTGTTTACATTTTCACATTTGTCAGTCTCCAACATGGACACTATTGGTTGTTATTGACATGTTGTCATGGACCCTGTCGAACTTTAAGGAGTGTCGAACTATCGAGAGTTGAACTATCGAGGTTCTACTGTATTTGAATTACAAATAATCAACTTGTTTAAAATATCCCAAGAACGGTTTGAAGTAAAAAAAAATTAATTTAAATATTCAGAATCTATGTAAAATTTTATTCGAGTTTAATCTAAAAGTTTTTTTGTATTTTAACAAATAACAGAGTTATCAGCAAAAGAAGTTTTTACCGAAAAACTGTTTTTCGAGCACAGCGAACGAACCAGTAGAAATATCTAGGATTTTTACCCATAATTTTGTTCACGTTATAATTCTGCACTACTTTTCTAAGTTAACCTTTCCTGTACCTTTTATAGTTTATGAGATCCCAATGGTAAGCATAAAATAATGAACACACTGTAAAGGTATATAACTAGATTTTTAACTACGTCTAAACAATATTTTTCTTGCAGGCAAAACTTAAAAGTTGAAATAATTATTTCCACTTCTCATTTAGATTCTATAATTAAAAAAAAACCAATATAATATTACGTGTGCAAGTAAGAATCAATATTAATACTTCTAAGCTCTGTATAATATGGCATAAGGCCCCTTCAGTTTGTGATGTGTATATTCTAGAGTATGCTAGAATTAAAACTAAAACGCAAACTTCAATATAATTCAACATCAAAATTTTTACTATCTAATGGCAACTCACCAACTTTAAAATAAACCTACACTATCACAACACAATAGGAATAAAAGAAAGAATAATTATTACAACCTAAAATGCATCATATTAACGCTACGACTAGCAAGGCACAACAGTCAATGACAACGTAGATACTACCGAGCGATTTTGCTAGGAACTGAGTCTAAAGTTCATATGGATTATCGCCGTCATTTACCTCTTGTTGGAGGTCCTGTGCAGCGATCGCCTTCAGAACATTCTTTTTGGATGTTTCCTGTATTTCCCCACCTAACAGGAGTTCGTCCAGGATGAAGTAGGCCTTCTCAAAGTTGAAGATTATGTCCAGCTCACACACCTGACGAAACAGTCATGTCTTGATGGATTCAAAAATGAAAGAGCAGCCAAAATTTGAGATGATAAATGTTAACATTGAAATATGAAAAAATAAGGTAATTTTTGGTAAATAACATGAATATATCTCATATTAGAGAATAGGATTATTACTCCTATACTCAACTGCATTAGGTAATAACCTCAATGACACTAATAATAAACTTTATAGTGTTATTTAACTTGTTTCTCTGTGTAGTGTTCTAACAGTACGGTGCCTCTGTGCTATATGCACCGTGTAGAGGTGCCTCGGTGCAGTATGCACCATGTAGAGGTGCCTTGGTGCAGTATGCACCGTGTAGAGGTGCCTTGGTGCAGTATGCACCATGTAGAGGTGCCTCGGTGCGGTATGCACTGTGTAGTGGTGCCTATCACTAACATACTTGGGAATAACGAATAGAAATTCTAACGATTAGCGATATTCGTTGGTTTTTTTCGGCTAACTTCTATTTTATTCGTTAGTTTTTAAAAAGTAATGGAAATAACTTCTAATCAGTTAGATTCGAGCTAACGAATAGATAATATATTTGTTAGTATTTTTGGAGTTTAAATCGTTAGGTTTTTGGACGGACGAAAATATCTCAAATACACGACCGGTGAGGGTTGCGTGTGGCCTTGAGCTCGGGCCACTCGGGGTCAGCGCCCTTGATGACAAACAATGCGTTGGGGGTGGGGGCGGGGAAAGTCCAGTTGCTTTGGTATGCCGGTATGTGGTCGCATCCAATGACAACACAACAAGCATCGAAGGTTGGAAAAGGAAGGGGATGGGGGAATGTTTGGTAATTTGTCATCTCAAATAATTTTGTCTTCAGTTAATGTTCATTGTCTGACAAGTGTGAAGCCATTTTTTCTGTGGTTGCAACTTGTTGTTTATATCTCGTTGTTACATTTTAGTGATAGTTAAGTAATAGTTACAATTATTAATAGCTATTAAGATGAATAGTTTTAATTAAGTAGATTAAAATACTTGTTAGCGATGGGGGGCGAGCACGATATTCATTGGCCAAACATATACGGCATATTTCAACAGCTTGAAAAAATGAAAAAGGTTGGAACTTCATTAAAATGTTAATTGAGTTTACCCAAAACACAATTAGTTACCAAGATGTATCATTATTTCATTTCATAAGAAATCCTTTAAAACAACTGCCAAAAAACAAACAGTAAGCCTAAACTCCTCCAAAAATTAACTTAATTTTCTATCAGTTAGTTTTTTAACCAACTAGGCCTAACTAATAACTTCTATCATTTGCGGGTCTAAATAATAGCTTCTAACTAGTTAGAATTATTGACTAACTTTCCCAACTATGATCACTAACAAGTTCTAAAAGTAATAGGTAATACGACTAACAAAAATATAAAGTACACAAATAGAAAGATTTAATTAAGATTCATGTTTGCCTAATGCACAAAAACGGAGTTACATTTTTATCCATGAAATAATCATAATGTTCATAACAGACACTGCAACAGAATGAACAATAAAGAGTATCACTAACACCAAAACATGATAAAAAGTTAATTAAACGAACCACCTGCTTGCCTTGGGACAAGAACACTGAATTAATTACTATAAAAATTTGTAACTGAAAATAGCAAACATTTAAAATTTCAGAAAAAGGGTGAAACATGAAAAAAGTCAATTCCAGGCAGATTTTAAATTTTTACATCGTGAAAGATTTGAGCTGGACCAGAGAATTCAGAATGAACGCAAAAATACACTAACATACTTACACTTCCAAAGTATTTGTCCAGTAGTTCCACGTACCGATGAATTATTTCCAGAGTCAAGAGTTCATTGTCATTTTGTTCAATGGCACAGCAAAAGTAAAGACTAGCATACCTGGAAAATAAAAATAATAGGTACGAGGTACTGAAATTCATTGCAGAAATACCTCTATTAACCCTTTCACCCTCGGGACTGGAGCTGTAAGACAGTTCAGTAAATAGACGGATAAGAGAATTTTCATCATAAACCCGTACAAGTAAAGTGAGTAGATTTAAATTAATCAGAATCTAAATGTAACTACTGGCGGCAGGGATTTGCTTAGTTATAAAGGTAGAGATAACTTACCTAGTGTAGTAAAATTAGTCGGCAAAAATGAAATAATTTTTGGAAAGCCAATTCCTTTTGAAATATGTTCTATGGCATCCCCTGAACTTCCTCCGAAAAGTCCCCAGAGATCCCATATGGGGATCACGCTTAAAAGTGAGGGGTTGGCCCATAAGGAGTTACATTAAAATTAGATGTTAAGCATACTAGATCTAAATACATTCCAGAAGGTTTATATATGTCAAATTAAAGGTCTTAAAATGTAGAATATAATGTCGTAAACCAGACCTCAATATAACTGTTGGGAGTAAAGTTCAAAGTTCACGCGTTCAAAGTTTAGAATAAAATAATATTATCAAAACTTTGAAATGCAATAACTTCCGACATATTTGACCTTTTAAGATCTGGTTTTCGGTTATGTACTCTCCTTACTAAGACCTTTAAAATGATGTATAGCATGGCTATGGACTAAGAATTTTTTTTTTTAAACTTCCTCTTTGGGACGTCCATGTGGAGGGTAGTTCAAGGGTAGTATGATAAGCGTATGACTAGCTATCCGCATTTTCAAAGGTAATTGTAGAAGCAAACGTTTGCCGCAAACCGCACCTCAAAAGGTCAAGTATTTCGAAAATTATTACATTTTTAAGCATTTAGGTTAAAATAATGATTTTTATTCAAAGTTTGACAGGCTGCCGTTTTCGACTCAGGTAACCTTTTGAGATGGGGTTTACGGCATTAAATTCTACTACTTAAGAGCTTTAATTTGATGTACATAAACCCTTTGGTCGTAGAAAGATTTATTTCTGACTCCACCTGGGCCTCATTTTTAGGCATGTTGCCCACTGGGGATTTCAGGGGACTTTTCTGAGGGAGGTCAGGGCATAGAACACATTTCAGCAAAAATTGGCTGTCCAAAAATTTTTTCATTTTCCAGCCATATTTTGGCTTAATTTTCTTCACTAACCGTCTAGTAGTAATCCGGATTATTTTTGGTCCTAGTGGTGGAAAATTGTTTCGCCCCTATTCATCAGGGGCTTCATCAGCACAGCTTTCGTCTTGAGGTTAAAAGGAATAAATAAACAAACACTGAGTACATACAAATAACACACACAAAGACATAGACGACACGACACATACTTAAAAACATTCCCCGATGGCAAACCGCACATTTTACTCCGCACGCGTGCTTTCACGGGCCGGTACTGAGTGACAGTTTTGAACAGGTATGCCAGTCCATGTGTCACCAGCTGGTCGTATATCGGGTTCGCTGTGAATCTAGTTTGGACATTTATCAGACGCTGGGGTTGAAGCTGTCCTGCATGTTTATCGAAAATCACGTAGGCTAGACAGGATAGAGGAATTAGAAATATACGCAAGTAAACTTCAACCCCAGCGTCTGATAAATGTCCAAACTAGATTCACAGCGAACCCGATATACGACCAGCTGGTGACACATGGACTGGCATACCTGTTTGAAACTGTCACTCAGTACCGGCCGGTGAAAGAACGTGTGCGGAGTAAAATGTGCGGTTTGCCATCGGGGAATGTTTTTAAGTATGTGTCGTGTCGTCTATGTCTTTGTGTATGTTATTTGTATGTACTCAATGTTTGTTTATTTATTCCTTTGAACCTATGACAAGAACATCAAGTTCGCTAAGTTTTAACATCAAGACGAAAGCTGTGCTCATGATGCCCCTGACGAATAGGGGCGAAACAATTGTCCACCACTAGGACCAAAAATAATCCGGATTGCTATTACACAGAGAGTTATCTGTACCTTTACAATCTAAATGTTTTTTTCACTACATAGAGTATAGAATTTGTGTCAAGAATAAATAACAAAATAACAAAACTGTAATTACTAGTAAACACGATTTTGTTTTAAAGGCATAATTTATTGATTTAAGTTTAGATTGGAGAAGGTTGTCCATGAGGTGGTGTGTCAGTCACTGAAACATGGGCCAAGATCTCCAGTTCATGAATTCTTCAACTGGTAGAGTGGTCTCTCTGCAAGCCAAGCCTAGATTGACATATTTATATTGACCTCTTGGATTGATAATTTTGGTAACCTGATCTAACTTAGCTGGTCTGCAACAAAATTTTCATATGATACCAAGGATTTTTTTAATGTTTTTATATTTAATGGCCCGAAGGAATGAGAAATTTGATCTCTCATCTTAAAATTGTATTAAAAATTAACTAGTGTAGCCCACTTATTACTCGAAATCAAGCAATTCAATTTGGACTATCATATGGCAATACTAAAAGTAATACGTTTGGTTCTAAATAAATCACACCCGACCAATTGTGACTATCGGTAATCATTCAAAACTAAAATTTATTTACATCTGTACATTATTAGATATTTAAAATATATTATTACAAAAAACCTATATAAAATTGAAGATTATTTGAAAGACAAAGCAATTATACAGTAATTTAAATAAATTAGGAATAATGTCAAATTGTCATAACTGTTTTGTATCCGATGCAATGAAAATTGTTCAGGAAATAAACTATTATTATTATTATTATTAGAATGCCCCAATACTAATGTTTTAACGGAAAAATTTCAATGATGGATAAGCACCTTTATTTTTAGTATAATTCTCATAACATTTTAGAGAAAACAAATAACAACCAAGCCCTTTCAAACAATGTCAAAAAAAAGGGTTGAAAATGTAGGAGGAGTTCCACTTACAATAAAAACCCTTTAGCGTATTAACCTTTCTGCTTGTATGTAGGGACAGCTCCGCCCACCGCATTTAGCGACATTGTCACATGTCGGGCCTGACCCGGGGAATTGTTTGTTTATCCTGGCTAATAATCCATTAGCTGATTTTTTTTTTGCTTACTCATTCTATAATGATATGAAAGAAATACGGTACCATCCATGTGTGATTCAAATACTACTTTAAAGGGGGTTTTAATTTACAAGGGTTATACTATTTCATAATTAATATACTTATTTCTATAAGGGTTTTGTCTGTTGCGTCTCTTTTTCTCTCGACCTACAGAACCGATTTTTTTTATTGAGGTGTCATTTTAAATCTTACGATGTAGCGCGTGGACGAATCATAATTAAAAAGGTCATATCGTTTCGGGCTTTGCCCCCTCGCCTTTGATTTATTTCTAGAGGGCGCTTTAAAATGATGACCTACTTATATTACAAGATCTTTAATGTGAATTGTAATTTAACAGCTGATTAACTTCAGATATGACTTTTTAAGCCAGATAGTAAACAAAAATAGATATTTGTCACTTCATAATCAACATTAACTTACTGAAGGTAAGTTTCTCTCATACAGAATCATAAAATACGCAATTTGCGCACAGGCCCTCCTAGTTAAATGTATTTAAGTATCAAATAGGTGGTATTATTGACACTCTTTTACACGATTTACTTGTTGCCGACAACCACGGTAGATGCCAAAATACCACCATTTCTCTTCATGGAATTTATCTCATCGCCTGTCCACATTGAGATGCACCAACCGGTGGACAGAATGTAGATCCTGATTACCACCAATTATTGCGAGTGAACGTGACCGTTGAGTGAAGAAAGTTAAGATTGTCAAATTATTCTAGGTAGTAAAATGTATTTAACTAAGGTTATAAAATGCCAGTTTTACAAAACCTTTCATTTTTACACTAAGTCACGGCAGCTGAATGCCAAATTTAACATGACTCCCAGGGCTGGCGCACCCATTAGGCGAACTAGGCGACCGCCTAACGGGGGGTGACACCAAACGTGAAAAAATAAAAATAAATCTACGCAAAAATTAATTATTTTAAAAATATAACGAAACACAAGTAAAAAAATTGTAGGCCTATAGCAAAATAAAATTTAATTGTTGATTAATTTAGTCGAATTTTTAGTTAGTTTACTTCCATTTTGTTGCATTTAGTAAAGCACTGAATATATCGCTGCTGCCCCTGGCACCGACTGCGCAGCGCTATGAATCTGATTCTAGCGAGTGCTTGGGCTTATAAGTTTTGTCAAGGCCATGTGCAAAAATGCTGCCCCTACAATACTTCCCCTTCCCCTGCACCGGCCGAACCTGTGCATAATGTGCTTGCCGATGCGACATTGACAACATCTAAACATCACGTTTTGGGTTTATTATATAAGTTATTCAAATAAGTTACTTAAAGTTTTTCATTTTTGTCAATGCTACCAGGATTCTATTTATGTTTGATGTATGAGGTTTATGATTTACAACGTAGACGATTTAAACTTGCTGCAACCTGTTAACCTGTGTAGGCTACATAAGTCATTTTATTCGTTCAAATATATGTGGTACAATGAACAAGTCAGAAATATAAATAGGAACTTAAAATGCTATCTTTAAACAAATGAAATAAATTTTCACCTTACTACAAAACATAGCCTATAGGCTTTCATACAAACATCATCCAACCTCACTTATGAAGTAGGGCAGTGTTTTCCAACCTTTTCGTGCCCTCGTACCACCTGAGGCTTTTCAATTTTTTGGCATACCACCCAAACTCATACATGCCTGTGTATAGGCATTGTAACGCAGAACTGAGCTGACCAAAACGGCTGTTAGCATCACGTAGTTCAAAAATGATTTTTTATTATTTCTCGTGTATATAATTTATTTTTTCCTTTGTCTCTCGCGTACCACCTGAAATGCCCTCGCGTACCACCGGTTGAGAAACACTGAAGTAGGGACCTGGGGCTAAGAAATGCTCCTTTTTAACTCCCTTTTAAACTCTCTTTTTAAATAACGTTTATTGTAAATTTTACTACACAAATAACTGGGTCCCTTCTCAAAACTTGCTGTACAGTGTCCAATCAATGAAAGCATGTTTCTAGACCAAGTAGGGTAGTTGTGAAAATTTCCATTGGTCTCAAAAATATCTAAATTGTGTTTAACAAACATACATGCGACATAGCCAACCAGCCCCGCAAATTTCAGAATATTTAGTTGCCTAAAAAGAAACCTACATGACTCTTACTTTTTCAGCCCACCCTTTGCTCGGAGACACCACTTTTGCAAAATAAAAACCCTGTTAAAATTTTGAACGGACGAGAATCCCCAGAATAAAATCCTATACTGGTATCTTAAGATAGATTCCACATGGGAGAAGTAGACTGCACACAGAACCTCGATGCTGCAGACTCTGGAGAGACGACTGAGAGCATAACACATTGGTTTTACTCTTTTGCTGACGTACTCCCCATGCAAGCACCAGGTTAGCCCTCCGTCAATGTGCAGACCAAGAAATTTTTGGGATGTTACTTCATTTAATGGTTCATTCACCAATGTTATTCTTTTGCTCTCTGTTATTTTTTTATTATTTCCTAAATGAAATTCAACAAAGTTAGTTTTACTTATGTTTAATTTTAAGTAATTTAATTTGAACCAAGATTGAATGATGGATAACTGATCATTAGTTGATGAAACTGTTTGATTTTCCGTTTCTCTGGAAAAACACAACGAGCAATCATCAGCAAACATAACTAGATCAAGATCTTTTGAAACAGTTGGCAGATCATTTATGTACAAAAGAATTAAAACAGGCCCAAGTACCCTTGAGGAACTCCCCTAAACACAGCCCTTGCCTTTGAACAAACAGGGCCTTCCGCACTTGTTATTTGCACAATTTGCTCTCTGGAGGTTAAGTAAGATTTAAGCAACTCCAAAGCATGCCCTCTTACACCGTACTTTTCAAGTTTAAGAAAGAGAATGTTGTGGTTCACTGTGTCAAAAGCTTTGCTTAAGTCACAGAAAACCCCAAGTGTATAGTTTCTACAATCAAGTGATGAGGCCACACTATTAATAAAATTGAAGACTGCAGTGACGGTAGACTTCCCTTGGCGAAAGCCATGTTGTTTTGGAGAGAAAACAGAATTTAACTCAAAGAATTGGACTAATTTTAGACAGATAATTGATTCCAGGATTTTTGAAAAAGAAGGTAAAATTGACATTGGTCTGTAGTTTGCAGATTGCTTTTCATTACCAGATTTAAAAACAGGAACTACTTTACTTATTTTTAAAATTTGAGGAAATTTTGCAGATTTGATACTATGGTTACAAATATGAGTGAAAACATTGCTTATGGCATGAAAACATTTCTTTAAAACAAAGCAAGGAATTTCATCTACTCCACAAGCTCTTGTACCCTTTAGCTTAGCATAATCATAATCAATATCTTGATTATAATAAAATGTTAAAATGCTGTCAATTAAATGTTTTGTGAATTTTTTAATTTGCTTATGTATTAAAATTGGAATACGTAAAAAATCTAAGCTGAGTAAGAGTAGTCAGAATTGGGATCTATTCTTTCTTTTCATATTATGCCACCGGTAGCGGAGTTCTAGCCAGTGAAAGGGTGGATCTATATTGGTTTTATTTCCCATAAGAGCAATGTTAAATCTTTCCCACCATTTGTCATAGGCCTAAAACTTCTTATTTTTTGTCAAATTGATGAGTTATATATATACAGTGCTTAATTTCAGGGGGAACGCGGCGTTCCCATACCTTTTTTCAAAAAATAAAAATAGCCTAATTGTTTTAGAAACTACTAAAATACTTTTTAACATAATTTTTTATATTATTTTTTGTTACAGTGAATTAATTTTGAGAAGTGGTAATAACTTTTAATTTACCGGTAACAAGAATATAATATTGCTAGAAGTTTTAAGAGTCATCTTCACCCTTGGGCCAGTAACCCATTGTTGCACAGTCGGCAATGTTAACTGTACGGCTTTTAATGCAAAACATGGTATTTGATTCCCCTGTTTCGGACACCGTTTTTCAACGGATTTTCTTTAAACTTGGTAAGTGTTCAGTTGAATAGTTATATTAGGTCCCTCATACCTCAAAATTTTGAAAATTTTACTAAATTTTGAAATATTACTGAGGAAAATCGAGTTAGCCTATTTTGGGACGTCACAGAGAGTAATATTTGTTAAATTTTCAAAATTTTGAGGTATGAGGGACATAATATAACTATTCAACTAAACACTTACCAAGTTTAAAGAAAATCGGTTGAAAAACGGCGTCCGAAACAGGGGAATCAAATGCCATGTTTTAGCACAAAAGCCGTATGATTAACATTGCCGACTGCGCAACAATGGGCAACTGGCCCAGGGGTGAAGATGACTCTTAAGCACCGTCTCTAGGCCTCGACTGGTCGCTATCTTTTATAAGTGGTGTGAGCACGATGCGCTGGACGGCAGCACAGTAGGCCGGTTCTTAAGGCTGCTTACACACTGGAGTCGCCTTCACGTTGACGCCGTCATATTTCGTGCTGGCGTCATCAAGGCCAAAACACCAACTCATGTTATCTTATGGGAGCATACACACTGGAGTCGCCGTCACGATGCCCGCGACACGTTTTAGTCAGTATGAAACATGCCTGCTCCCGAAAGGCTTATTGATTTTTATTAAATCTTTAAAACTGTATATTTTGAGTGTTATAAGAAAGCTGCAACAATATACTCAGATACGTTAAAAACGCTGCAACTTTTTCATTTCAACAATTTAGTCGGGGCCTAATTTTAAAATATGGTAGGCAACAGAAAATTAGTCCTAGGCCTATACTTTGTACTCTGAATCAAGCTTTAGTCATAGTTTTTCCTATATGGCCTACGATAATGGCCCATATAATATAAGTTTAAAAACTACATTAGGCCTATGATATCATTTATTTAGTGCCATACAAACCTTTTATATACAACTTTGACGTCTTTCCATTCCAAAAAGCTGCACATTTTAGGTTTTCTAGCTAAAATTGTGGTTATCAGTTCTCGAGTTATTTTCTTCTTCAGTTTGTCTGGATGAGCAACGTACCATTTTTGCAGACGGAGCTTGCCTTGTCTGCTAAAGAGAAGCATGAACTGCATCTGTAAAAAAATTACCAATTAGTTTAACTAGGCCTAGGGTAATAAACACAAAATTTAAGATTTTAGTATTACACTACAATTTATAGATCTAGGCTTAAATATAGCATATCAAAAATGTGAGGAAAATAACAAAGAACACTAAAACTTATATATCAAAATATCCGCAGGTCTATGAAGTCTAAAATCCCCATAACCATTTAAGTTGTGAAAAAAAACCTAACAAAATAGTTTTGTTTCAGACGACTCTGCAAAATCAGTAAAAATTTGCTGGTTAACGTCTTTAGATTATAAAAAGTCGTTGAAAAATGTCTGATCGAAACTAAGGTGATTTATAAACAAATAAGGTAGCCTATATGCCCCAAATACCAACACCTTATGATTTAATTGCAGTTTGTCTTAGCAGAAAAACAAGTATAGGTTGTTTAAAGCTTGATTATTATGAAATAATTAATTCTGCCTCAGTAAAAACTTAAAAAAGTTGACCCTGTTCAACAGTAAAAAATAAAAAAATAAAGAAGTTAGGCTACCTATGTAGGCCTATGACAAATGGCGGGGAAAGGTTAAACACTTCTCTTATAGGAAATAAATCCAACATGAGTCACCCTTTCACTGGTGCGGCAAAAGGTTATTACCACCGTTGGCATAATATGAAAAGGGCGAATAACTTAGGTCCCAATTCTGACTGATCTTTCTCATGCAATTTCGATTATTTACATAACCCAATTTCACTAATTTACATGATCAAATTGAAAAAGTTCACAACAAAGCATTCTTACATTTTTCATGAAAAAATTGATTATGTAGGCCTAGACAGGTTAACATTTGACAGTAAGTTTAAATCGTCTACAATGGACCAATTTTTAGACCAAAGACCTAAACCTACCGTACCATATAAGAATGTAAGTTATTTTAACTTAGGCTACATTAAATAAAGAAACTTATTATATTAAAGAGAAATGAAAAACATCACGTATTTGATTTACTTAAACCCAAAACGTATGATTAGATGTCATCAATGGCGCATCGAAAAGTAGGTTTGTGCAAGGTGCAGCCTGCGCAGGGGAAAGGGAGGTTTGTAGGGGGTCACTGTTGCAAACGGCCATGGCAAAATTGATAAGCGTAAGCGCTCGCTCGAATCAAATTCATAGCGTAGCGCAAACAGTGCCAGGGGCGGCATCGATATATTCAGTGCTTTAGGCCTAATACGCAACAAATTAACGAAACTAAAAAAGTAGATATCAAATATTAAAGGTTTTGTTATAGTATTTTTCACTTGTGTTCCATTTGATTTTAGAAATGTTTGTTTAGGTATATTTTTTAATTTTTTGCAGATTTTCGCCGCCCTCCGGGAAAGTGCCGCCCTAGGCAGTCGCCTAGTTCGCCTAATGGGTGCGCCGGCCCTGGCTAAATCACACAATACTGTAAAAATATTTGTCTAATTATCCCAATAATGTTTAAAATGTTCAAAATTTCAACTTACCATATTGGTTATTGAAAATGGTTCAGTTGGTTTTTAGATCAGTTCAGCTCACAGATATTGTTTTATAACGTTTCTAATCAGACGTTTAACGAATTAGAATTTCCGACGAAGTTAAGTTATAGAATTTGCATTGAATCCATGAAACCACACGTCAAAATATCAAAACGGGAACATGAAAATAACTTGAATAAACATTGTGATTGTACTCTGAACGATTGTATATATCTCGTTAGTCGTTGAAGTTGGGTTCTTCTGTTCTTCTGCTGAGTTGAGTGAGAGAGTAGGAGTAAGGCTAGGTTCACACGAGCGGTTTCTGCCGCCGCGGCACCGCAGCGGCGCCGCGGCGGCAGTTGTCGCAGCTCCGTTCACACGAGCGGTTTCTGCCGCCGCGGCACGTCAGCGGCAGTTCGTGGAAATGTTCTCCCCACCATTGTTGGATGCATTCAGCTCAGTGTTCTGTCAACCACTTTATTCAGAAAATTGAATATTTTTTATCTTTCGTTAAAGAAACATCTTACAATAGAAACGTCCTTTTCATGTTGGCAACGCTTTTATTGTAATTACTTTATAAAATATTTAAGTATCAATATGTAACAATTTTTGCCGCAATTCACTTTATTGTGCGTATTTCCTTTTTATGATACATAAAAATTTAGTTGTTTTTAAAATATTGTAATAAAATTCAAATTTTTGCAATGTCTTATTGTTTGTTTACGTTATTAGATGTATCAAAATATTTTATAATTAGTCTAACAAGTACATGGTAGGCCAACATTAATTATTTTGACTTTTAAATATTTTCTATTGTAGTGTATTAGCACTCTAATGTTCTCTAGCAATTTTTAACATTGTTTGTCAAAATAAATATTCTTCACTAAAAATATGTTTGCTTCATTATAACCGGGTTTTTTTACCAATTTGCAGCAGTCAATCTAATTTATTGCAAGATTAATTATTGTAATTAAAATAGCCAAAAAATTCTTTGATGTTGAAAAAAAATAATTTTTTTGGAAACTCGCTGAGTACGTAGGTATACTGTAGCTCTATATCAAATCAAGAAGGATCCATTGTCACACGATGGCTAGAAATGGCGAGAACAAACAGTAAACACGGACTGCTGGCGACTCGGGACTGGCGGCGACTAGCTGCAACTGCCACTCGTTTGAACCGCCTCGAATGTCTCCAGGTACTGCTAGACCGCCGCGACACTGGCGGCAACCGGCGGCACCGCGGCGGCGTAGCAGTCCCTGGCGGCGGCCGGTGGCAGCTGGCGGTCGCCGCCGGTCGCCGCTGCCGCCGACCGCTCGTGTGAACCGGCTCATTTGACTCAAATGGTCCGCTACGTCGCGCCTGCGGTGCCGCTGCGGTGTCGCGGCGGCAGAAACCGCTCGTGTGAACCTAGCCTTAGTTGACGTTTCCGATTTCTCAGTGTCTCCACCACATCAATTTAATTTTACCCTTATCATCCAAAAAAATTTCCCCCCAATATTTTCAAATTTCCCTCAAGATTACCATAAATCGTAAAAACTAAGCTGATTAATTAATTGGAAGGAAATGACAATTTTAAAAAGATATGGCCATACTAGATTATTCATTCCTCAACTTAAACTTAAATGGCCTTTACTGTACGTGTACGCAATACCTCCTAGAATAATAAGAGAAGGCCAAACGACTGAAATTCGTTACGTCATATAAGTAGGCTGATGTGTTATGTTATGATGTAAGAAAACAGATGCGCTACTGTCAGTCGACGGGGTTTCATCTGTCATGACTAACTTATTTGTTTACAAACAACGAAAAATCAAAACAAGATTAGCAGATGTTTTACCGTTTTTTGGAAACAACCAGCACCCTCTAAAGCATGAGTTGGAACTAATGATTTAACACATCAGCCTACTTATATGACGTAATGATCTTCAGTTGTCTGGCCTTCTCTTATTACTCTAGGAGGTGTTGGTGTACGTCATTTTGGTACAAGGTCAGTAGAGGAAGAGGAATAATTTCTTCATAAGGTCAGCTGAATAGCTTTTTTTGTGTTCCGGATATGAAACGTCTACTAAAACTGAAGTAAAGTTACGTTATAATATTTACCATTACACAGCTGATTGAAAAAAGAATGAAGTAGTCTTGCCACGGGTACGATAGTTATCGTAACGACACCATATTACTCTATTTTACATCTATTAATTAAAAGGCAAGCATGTTTCGTTTCCTCCTTTTTTTTTCTCAGTTTGTGTGCATTGTAGGAGAAATACGCGCATACCGTTAGAAAGGTATAGTCCTGTAGATGAACAGAATCACATTCTAATTCACATCAGATTCCAGGGCTACGTCCCACAGGCTTTCAAAGTTCCAATGTTAATCTTATGGGGGAAGGAGAATTAATTGAATCATTAGACAGCTGTGGTAAACAAACACTAGAAAATCAGAAAGAACAGATTTTTTAGTTATAAAATGTTTTAAACTTCATGTATCCACATCAACTGAAATTTTGATCGAATTTCGATCAGGACTCGATCTCTAGTTCGGATTATTAGTTAATAACAAACCATTAGGTAATGAATAAATTAACAATTATCAATCAAGGTAATTTTAAAAACCATCAATTTTACCCTAGTATGCTTTGAAATTCGTTATTTTAGTAATAGTTGAGACAAAAAATCTATAACGCAAACGAGAACGATAGTTGTTTCCGGCAGCGCGTTGGCAACACTTGCAGGTAAGCTGGAAAGAAAAACATGGACCAGATCTTTGTTTGGCAAAAAAACGCAATTCGAGCAATGCTGGGTGCTGGGTATGTCACCTCAAACTAGCTGCAGAAATGCATTCAAAGAACTTGGCCTTCTCACAGTCCCTTCACTTTACATCTTCGAATTAGTATGTTACATAAAATCCCAGAATATCACACCAATCTTCACAAGTCACAACTACACCCGGAAAAAGGGCACACATGCAATCCAACACAGATTAACCGCATTTGAACATAAACCAGACTACATCGGAATGTGAACTACCAGCTCCCGGGGGAAATACATCCTGGATTTCATCGCCAGGGCCGGTCTTGTCGTCCTCAACCAGGGCGACACACCTACTTTTCGGCGCCCCGGGCAGAGAGGCACGATCCCCGACGTCACCTTTGCGTCTGAGTCGCTCCTTCCGAGGATCTCTGACTGGTTGTGGAGGACTACACGGGTAGCGACCACCAATACGTCGTGTTTGACCTGCATGATCAGGCAAATCGTCGAGTTTCCGCATCTCGGGAAGGGCCACGCCGGTGGAACACCAACAAACTGGACGTGGTCAAGTTCACCGAAGTCATCTCTCGGGGAGCGCAGGGGAATCCTGGTGAGGCTGGGGCCGAGGCACTAGTAACATCCACGATGGAACTGATCGTCTCGGCCTGCGACCAGTCTATGCCGAGAAGGAAACCCCGATGCGACAAACCACCCGTTTTCTGGTGGACTGAAGAGATTGCGGAACTGAGAAGAACATGTTTAAGAACTAGACGAGCCGCCACTAGAGCGAGAATTCCCGCAGACAGAGTTCGTAAGTCAGAGGCCTATAAAGCTGCGAGAAAATCTCTCCGCCAGGCGATCAACAGGAGCAAGGCGAATAGCTGGAGGAGACTTCGTGACGACGTTGACTCCGACCCGTGGGGCCTGGGTTACAAACTTGTAACACAGAAACTCGGCGCCCGCTCTCCACCTTCCATCATGGAGGGCGCCACCATGGGGAGGATCGTCGCTGCGTTGTTTCCTGAACATCCACAGCGACCGCCGGTTGACTTCGGACGGGTAGAGGACGTTCCACTCTTCACTTTCGAGGAGCTGGAAACCTCCGTTCTCTCCCTGAAGAGCAACAAGGCTCCTGGCCAGGACGGGATTCCCAGTGAGGCTTTAAAAAAAGTATTTTCAATCAACGCTGACTTGTTGTTGAGAATGTACAATGCCTGTTTGGTAGAAGGGGTGTTTCCGACTCCCTGGAAAACAGCCAGGCTTGTACTGATCAGCAAGGGCAAAGGTGATCCCGAGCTGCCGTCGTCCCACAGGCCTCTCTGCATGTTGGACACGGCTGGGAAGCTGTTCGAGAAGCTGATCCGTTCCCACCTGACGTCTGCCGTGGAAGCTGCCGGGGACTTATGCCCCTGTCAGTACGGCTTCAGAAAGGGACGGTCAACGATCGACGCTGTCACCGAAGTTCAGAGAGCTGTGGAGAGAGCCGAGAGCCACAACCATTTCTCCCGCCGAGTAGTGCTTCTTGTTACGCTTGATGTCAAGAATGCCTTCAACTCGGCGAGGTGGGTCGATATGTTGGATGCGCTTCGCAACACCTTTCGTATTCCTGCTTATCTGTTGCGGCTCATCGAGGATTATCTACGCTCTCAAAGCCTGATTTATGACACGAGGGACGGAACGCGGACGATGGAAGTCACTTCTGGTGCCGCACAAGGTTCAATACTCGGCCCGGATCTCTGGAACGTTGCCTATGACAGCCTTCTGAGGTCCGAGATGCCTGAGGAAACCACTTTGGTTGGGTACGCCGATGATGTCGCAGCTCTCATTGCTGCACGCAACGTTGAGCTGGCCCAACTAAAGTTGAACCGAGTCATGCGTGTGGTCAACACCTGGATGTCAGATCACGGTCTCTCGCTTGCTCTCAGTAAGACGGAGATCGTGATTCTCACGAAGAAGAGGATCGACACCGTCGTCCCACTCCGAGTGGGAAGGGAGGTGGTCACATCAACTCGTGCCGCCAAATACCTTGGGGTTATGGTGGACCCCCAGTTAAGCTGGAGGGATCAGATCTTCCGTACGGCGGACAAGGCCGCTAAGGTAGTCACTTACCTTAGTAGGCTGATGGCCAATGTCGGGGGTCCCCGATCCAGCAGAAGACGTCTGTTGATGTCCGCGGTCCAGTCCGTGCTCCTTTACGGGGCAGAGGTGTGGGCAGGCGCTCTAGATAAGGAGTGCTACAGGTTGCGACTCGCCCGGGTTCAGTGCCAAGCTGCGCTCCGGGTGTGTTCCGCCTACCGGACAGTGTCCGAGCCTGCCGTCCTGGTGGTCGCCGGTGTCATCCCTGTCAAGCTCTTGGCAGGGGAGAAGAAAGCGATTTATCAGAGACAAGGCGAGATCGGCAAGGACACGGCAAGAACAGAAGAGCGCTCCCGAACCTTCCAGCAGTGGCAACACAGCTGGGAGCACGACACCCGAGGACGATGGACTGCGCGACTCATCGAGCAGGTCCAACCATGGGTAGAAAGGCGGCATGGCGAGGTGGACTACTTCCTCACGCAGTTCCTGACAGGTCACGGCTATTTCAAGTCGTACCTGAACCGGATGGGCAAGACCGGTTCACCGGATTGCATCTACTGCCCGGGCGTTCCCGATGTCACGGAACACACCTTCTTCCGCTGTTCACGTTGGGAAAGGCCCCGCCTGGAGGCCACAAGAAAACTCGGTGTTTTTTCGGTGGACACGGTCTGCCGAAAGATTATGGAGGATGAGGGCAACTGGGATTGTTTGTCACAGTTCGTCCGGGGCATCCTCCTGGAAAAGGAAACCGATCTGGACCGCGAAGTGGCCCAGATCCCTTGATCGAGCGGCTGGATAAGGAGCGAGAACCACGGGCGTAAGCCAAATTTAGGCCTAGCCTGACGTAATGTGACAAACAATTCCAGGTTAGATTCCTAAAGAGTAGAGGAGGTCTTTTAGTGGGTAAACCCGTCTTTAGGGGAGCCCCACACTACAGGCTGGCCACCTGTGTGCGTAATGCATTTTTCCGCCTCTCCCTAAAAAAAAGACTACATCGGAATGAAGTTAGTTGTAGGTACCGTTGTACCAGGCCTTGTCGGGAAAACTACTAGAAATACAAAACATAAAAAAATTTAAATCAGAAGTTAAGAAATACTTGGTGGAATCTAGTTTTTACCATTTTGACAGTTACCTCAATGGTAATAATATTATAATATGAATTAGATTAAGTTATTCTTTGTTATCGTGCTAAACCTTGACCTATCCAATTACTTATGGCAAAGGACCACGGATGGAAACATCATGTATCATGTATGTATCATGTAACAAATAGTAAAATGTTGGTTTTTTTAACAATTTTTTAACCAACAAAACCTCTGTGGCGACATCCACGGATGTCGCAGAAAGTGACACCATTGCTCTTATGGGATGTAGCTCACCTGGCCCTGGCCTACAGTCATCTTGATTTTGGTACACGTTTGACGTCATTTTTTAAAATTCTTTTTGGCCGAAATTTCTTGGCTTTGGATTACCTCCACGCAGCCGTTATAACTCTATATGACGTAGTTGTATCGATGAGGAATCACTACCCGCATGGACGTTGCATCCAGCTGGAGATCAGAGATCAGACCATTGACTAAGGATACAATGATCAGTCAATGATCAGACTATGGATACTATAGTCAATGATCAGATACCCAAACTTACTACGTCATGTACCAAAATGACGTATTGGTCATTTGGCAGTTAGGCTTGAGCATCGAAGTTTATAATAAACTTGAACGCTCTCTCAGGTGCCGTACACCGTACACCGAGCCGGCACAGAATTGGTCCGGCCGCCATCTTTGAAGTTGGCGGAAACCAACCAGTGAACCAGCACAGACAACAATGTAGCGTTCCACTTAAATCAGTTACATCAAGTACACTACAGAACCGAATAAGTAGGGACATCCTAATGGGGAAGTGAGAACGCCGCCCCTGAAACACAGATAGCACTACCAAGATGGTAAGGATTATGCTGATTGGTTGAATGGAAACAGATGACTAGAATAATTTTTCAGAGGTTTGTTATTGTTTTGATTTTTTTGTAAACAAATATGCTCATTTTGACATTTTTGAGAGGTAGAAAGAGCGCTTCCCGTGACAGTGAGGAGAAGTAATCCTAGCATCAGATCCTTATTTTCCTCTGGTTTTCCGGGGCAAAACTAAAATTTTTAACATGGGATGTCCATACTTATTCGGTTCTGTATACATTGCTAGAGATGGCCGTGACTGTTAATTATTTAAGTAATAAAACATTCAGTTTAAGTGTATTTTACTTTCTCCCCCCTATACCATAGTATATGGAGAAAGTATTGTTTTCGTCAAAATTTTCAAATTTGAGTTGTTGGTGGATTTATCCATTTTGGTGCCCCCTGAGTCCAAAAAAGTGGTTTTCAGAGTGATGTCTGTGTGTGTGTGTGTGTGTGTGTGTGTGTGTGTGTGTGTGTGTGTGTGTCTGTGTGGATGTGTGTGTGTCTGGATGTAAACAGAGCCAGAGAATGCCCCAATGGTCCGATTTGTATGAAATTTGGTATGTAGGTCCAAACCCACAATAATTACAGGCGATTTTTTCATTTTTTTGAATTTTTGATTTTTAGGGGTAGTTTACCCCCAAAAACCCTCAAAAACGATAAAAATCAAAATTTCTCAAAAACGGCTATAACGATTTTTATTAAAATTTTGTGGTTTATTAAGATTAAAATGCTGAATAAAATGACATCACCCGCATTTCCGAGAAAATGCGCGTTCAAAATTTATACAATAAAAAGTGTTTCAAAAATAAATTTTTTGGATTTTCAAAATAGCTGTTAGCCTGAAATAAATTTTACTGACTACCATTAAATCAAGCTTAAAGAACTAAATAATCCAGTATTTTAAATTATTGCTCTACTTCAAGTGGTTGCAGAGAAAATTCAATTTTTCGTTTAGCGGTAAACGCAGTACGTTGTTAAAAGTCACAGACATCCGTAGGGTCAAACCAATACCTCCTAGAATAATATGACGTAATGATCTTCAGTTGTCTGGCATTCTCTTATTACTCTAGGAGGTGTTGGTCAAACTCGCGCTGCACAGCTGGTAGCTATCCGACTGATTCATCAAGACATTAATGTTTGAAGCTTTTAACAAATTTTTTATATTGTTGTGAGAAAGTATGTGTCAGTTAGCTGATACCGTTTATTTATTTTTATTTTGGGTGTATCTACGCCAGTGGTATTTTTTAACGTTTCGACGGGGAACGGTCCAAACCCGTTACTTGTTACTATCTAACATCGACCAGTGTTGTTAGAAAGCATCATTAATTAATAGCCCAATGACAATAACATACAAGAACACAACTAATGTTTACATAACACAAAAACAATAATAATGATTTTTTAAACATATGGAATATAATCAATAACTAACATACGATAATACTGTAACATCTCCCCCTTTTAAGAACGATTACTGGTCTATCTGTTTTGGGGCTCTTTAACAGTCTTCCATTCCTTGACCTTTGAATTCTCGGTGAACTTGGGCTTGGGGATATCGCTTCTGGAGCGACTGCTTCTTCTCTCCTCCCCCCTCTCAAAGAAAGGCTTTTCCCATCAAATTCTTCTTTGGGCTTGTTATATTGACGCAGATGTATTGTGTTTCTTCGTTGAACACTGCCATTGCTATGTTTAATTAGAAAAAACCATGGCTAAGGCAGTTTTTCAATGATTTTTGGTTTCTAGTACGATATGTCTACAGTTTAAAAAAAATATGATCACATTACAAAGTATAGAAAACTTGCTCAAATATTACCTACACAAATTACATGTGAAATTTTAACTATATCCATGATACACAAAACATTAAAACTGAAAAAACCACAGTACCTTTATGAGAAATTGGCTTATAGAATTAACACATCAAATAAATCTACAAGACAAAATTATCAATTGAACATCCCAAAAATAAACAAAGAAATTGGAAGAAAGTGTTATAAATTTTATGCACCAAAGATATATAATTCTATACCAAAACATATAACCGAATCAGAAACAAATTCATTAAAGAAACAATTGAAGATACTTTACTCAAAGAAATATTTATAAATTATTGTATATAAAATTAGATTAAGTTATATAAATTAGTAGAGTTGTTCTGAAAATCAGTGTATACTGAGAACCGCTCAAATAAAGACGATTATTATTATTATTATTATTATTATTTTAGCTCTTTCCCATTGTTTGTTGCCAACATTTTGAACTAGTACATCTTGACCAACATAAATTTTTTATTGTTGTAAGTAACGTTACGATCATAGAAGTTTTTTGTAGTTTTTGGTTCTCTTCCATTTTGGTTAATACATATTCAGGGACGATGCTTGGTTTAAGGGCTTGATGATTGATTGGAAGCTTAGTTCTTATGATGCGTCTATGGAGCAGTTGAGAGGGAGAGTATCCCAAACCAGTTACAGGAGCGTTTCGATAGTTCATCAAATATAACTACAAACCCTGTTTGTTTTTTTTTGTTTGTTTTTTTTTTTTGCTTTTTTATACGTGGTTTTGAATATCCCGACTGCTTTCTCAGCTAATCCGTTCGATTTTTAATGGTAAGGACTTGACGTTACTATTGAAAATTGCCATTCTTTAGCAAATTTACGCATTTCATAGCTATTAAAAGGAACATTGTCTGCAATTAGTGTTTGGGATATTCCAAATCTACTAAATATTTCTTTCAACTTTGATATGATTGTTGCACTGCTTTTACTGTGAATTTGGTAAACTTCTATCGAGAATAGTAATCTATTACCACTAAATAGTTCAACCGTTGATTTCTGCAATATCTGCTCCAATTTTGGAGAATGGAACAGTAGGTATTTCATTACTGATAAGGGGTTGCTTGGTATTCGATCTGCTGTACTTTTGGCAGACAACACATGACAATACTATAAATTACGAACATCCGAATTAATTTATACCTGGCCAATAGTAAAACTGATCAACTAATGAATTAATTTTTGAGCTACCATGGGTTTCATGTAAACGATTCAGTATTAATCGTCTCAGTGTTTGGGGCACAATCAACCTCATCCCGAAGTATAACAGACCAATACTGAATTGCAAATCATTTCTTAGCCGATACATGTGCTTTAAGTCACCATGTATTAAATTCAAGTCAGGCCAGCCTTCGTGTAAGAATGATATAACATCTTTCAAAATTTCATCTTCCTTAGTCTTCTCTTGAAAGTCTTTTATCATAGGCTCACTCAAACATACCTCTGTAGAACCTATTGTGTGAATGAAGTCCTTCATTGTTTGATCATCCTTTAGTGTCTGTTTTGATTCCAGCTTGTTAAGTGTCCGAGTGGATCACGCGTATCATTTTTACCGGGAACGGGGTTCTAAATAAAAACTACATTGTGCGAGTAAAACACCGACCGGCGGAGCGCGGACGTACGGTTTGGAATCTGGAGCTGGACTGACTGGTGGTTTGTATGAGGAGATGTTTGGAATTCGCTCCGCCAATCAGATTCGTTTATTTGAATATCGTACGATCGAAAGATCGGTAGACATGGCCTGATTTTTGGTACTGCCAACATGTGAAATATGAATTATTGTAAAATATCGTATTTCCAACTTAATACATTACACTTCCTCCCCCTTTAAGATTAAACATAACTGGAAACAATACAAATTTGATATAAATTTTATAAACATGAAATAACAGAAATTTAAGATAAACATTTATTGTAAGTCGTTGAAAATAAAATATGAGTAATCATACAAATTCATCATCAGTACAACATAAAACAAGATATTGAATACATAAATAAACAAAAGCACAATTTAAAGGATTTAAAAACATTTTAAAAGTAAACAAACAGTATTCCAAGCACACTATTTACAAGTTGAGTTTAACAATAGGCTTCCGATCTCTGACCGGATATCTCCTAGCCGATTGTTGTGGTGAGGAGCGAACAGCTGATGGTGACGTCATGGATGACGCTGCGCGTCCGGTGGGGGTACTGGATATTTTTGGGCTAAAACGGGAAGCGCTTGGAGACGGACAATGGGATACACTCGGACTGCCGGACGGGCCGTTGTTGTGTGCAAGGTTAGGGGAATCAGCTGATCGACCTACCTCACGCACTGGTTCTGATTGTGGCAACAATAAATCTTGAGGAGTTATTTCTTCATTTACGTTACCTGTTAACCCAGATTGAATGCCAATTAATTGATCAATGTGTCGTTTCCATACAATACCTCCCTCTAATTTTACCAAATACGAAACTGGACTCAAAATTTTAATTACAACTCCCTCAATCCATTTATTCTTGCCTCTGTAGTCCCTAATAAGCACTAGCTCTCCCACATTCAAAATTCTTATCTTACTACCCTGGTAGTTAGGGGTTTGTTTCTCTTGATTGATGCTCACAGTCTGAGACAATGAAGGCCTAATTAGGTCTAGTCTAGATCTTAAGTTTCTGTTGAACATAAGTTTTGCAGGTGTCTCATTGGTAGTTGAATGAACTGAATTTCTGTACGCTAACAGAAACCTATTTAAAGCTAAATCTACATTTTCCTTATTTGCAATAGCACATCGTATTCTCTTCTTAACAGTTTTTACTGAGTTCTCAGCCTGCCCGTTACTAGCTGGGTGAAAGGGTGGTGTGAGAGTATGTCTAATACCATTCATTTTCAAAAACTGACTAAATTCATTCGAAGTGAATGGTGGTCCGTTATCTGACACAATTTGCTCAGGGAGCCCAAATCGAGCAAAAAGAGGTCTCAATTTACTTATTGTACTTTTAGCCGAAGTAGAGCTTACTTCTTCGACCTCCAACCACTTAGTATGCGCATCAACAATAACAAGGTACAGTTTAGAATTTATAGGTCCTAAAAAATCTAAATGAATCCTTTGCCATGGATTTTTCGGGTACTCCCAAACATGTAACATGTGTTTTGCCGGGCTTTGCCGTTCCATGAGACACATTGAACAACTGTTGGCCACAAGTTCGATATCTTTATCGATAGACGGCCACCAAATGTAAGACCGTGCGAGTGATTTCATTTTAACGATTCCGAGATGTCCTGAATGAATTTCCCCCAAAACAAATTTACGTAAAACTTTAGGTACAATGACTCTATGACCCCACATTAATATTCCCTGCTCAACAGTTATTTCATTTTGTCTCTGAAAATAGGCATTTAGTTCACTTTCATAGTTATTTGGCCATCCTGACATAACATAACTTAGTACTTTACTGAGTTCAGGATCTTTCAAAGTTTCACGTTTAACATCAGTAAAACTTAAAGGTATTTCATTCTCTTTTAAACACTGTAAAAAGGAACCAACATAATTTATATTATCATCACTACAGTCCCTTATTGCGTCATCTAATGAAATGGGCAATCTAGACAGACAATCTGCTTTGTTAGACTGCGAATTAATATATTGAATGTCAAAGTCGTAACCTGATAAGAACAATGTGTATCTTTGGAGTCTACTAGCAGCGTAGGCTGGCAAGCCTTTCTTTGGTCCAAAAATAGACAGGAGCGGTTTATGGTCGGTAAGCAAGGTAAATTTCCTTCCAAATAAATACTGATTAAACTTACGTACTCCAAAAACTATAGCCAATGCCTCTTTGTCAATTACTGAATAATTTTGCTCCGCTTTGGAAAGCGATCTCGAACCAAAACAAATGGGTTTTTCACTACCATCTTTTTGAATTTGACTAAGAATGCAGCCAAGACCATAAGCCGAACTGTCTGTAGTTAGACGTAAGGGTAGCTCTGGATCGTAATGAGCAAGTATGGGAGCAGACACTATTTTTTGCTTAATTAACTGAAAAGATTTCTTACACGCTGCGTCCCATTCAAACTGACTATCTTTTTTCAATAGCCCGTACAATGGTGTGGCAATCATAGAAAGGTCTGGCACAAATTTCCCGTAATAATTAACTAAACCAAGGAATGATTTAAGTTGAGTGACATTAGTAGGTGTAGGAACCTTGACAATAGCTTCTACTTTACTCGGGGAGGTCTGAAGTCCCTCTTTACTCAAGATGTAGCCGAGATATTCGACTTGTTTACAAAAAAACTTACATTTAGATTTCTGAACAGTAAGACCATATTTCTTTAATCTAGAAAATACTTCCCTCAATCTTTCTAAATGTTCAGTTTGGTTTATCCCTGTAATGCAAACATCGTCCAGGAAGCAAGACACTCCAGGAATACCACAAAGCATTTGTTCCATGATGCGCTGGAATATCCCGGGCGCGGAAGAAATTCCGTACGGAATTCGGTTTGGGACATAAAGCCCTTTTGTTGTGCTCAACGTACAATACTTCTTTGACTCTTCATCTAGAGTTATTTGTAAATATGCTTGACTTAGATCGATTCTTGAAAATGTTTCACCCTTCTGTAGAGTTGCAAATAAATCCTCTTCTTTAGGAATAGGATATCTGTCAATTTCTAAATACGGATTTAAAGAAACCTTGTAATCACCGCACAATCTAATTTTACCATCTCTTTTTAAGATCGGCACCAATGGTGTTGACCAAGAACTTGTATCTACAGGAGAAAGAATACCATTTTCAACCAATCGATCTATTTCACTTTCTACCTTTTCTTTCAGTTAATAAGGAATGGATCTAGGTTTAAAATACCTGGGCACGGCATTTTCCTTTAACTTTAACTTAACAGGATCCCCCTTGTAACATCCTAGGTTATCTGTAAACACTTCGGGAAATTCTTTGAATAAGTTATTAACAATAACTTCGTTTCGTTGCACTAGTACATTAGTATTATGCAAGCTCTCATTGTTAGGAATTCTGACTGTTAAATTTAAATCTCTTATCCAGTCTCTGCCTAGGAGAGGATTAGCTCCATTAGTGATTACATACAATGTTAAATTCTTTACCAGCGAGCCGTGCTCGACTTTCACAGAAAGTTTACCTACTGGCTTTATCATTTGATTAGTGTAGGAGCTCAACACTAAGTTTGTATGCTGCAACGGAAGGTTGCTTAAATTAGCCTTATAGAATTTCTCAGAAATTACACTACAGCAGGCTCCGCTGTCGATCTCAAAAGGAATTTCATTACCATTGACTTTCAAATTTACTACTATTGGTTTAATCTGAGGTGGTTGTGACTCTCCCTCTTGTAACTGAAATAAATTAGAGAGGTTGTACACGTCATCGTTTGTGTCTAGACTATTTTCTGTATCATTAGACGTGCCTACAAAATGTTGTTTACTATAGTTATTAAATTGTTTACCAGGACGTTTTGTGTAGTTGCTCCCTTTACTTAATTTGGCCTTAGGATTATTGGAATGAGAGTTAGACGACTTACCCCTAGCCTTAGTGTTACACACAACTTCTAAATGACCTTGTTTCTTACAATAATTGCAGCTGTAACCACGAAATCTACACTGATTGGTCAAGTGACCCACTTTACCACAACAATAACACTTAACTGCCGTGGCACACTCTCCCCTCGATGAGTTGGACGCCTTGGGCCTGTAGTTCCCCTGGGGTTGGATGGGTCGCCCGCCGCTGTGGATGGTGTGGAGCCGCGATGCCGCCCCCGCGCCGCCAGTCCCGCTGTGCTGCGCCGTCAATGTCGTTGCATCCTTGGCCGCTGCTTCCAGTGACAGGGCGATGGTGACTGCTGATTCGTATGTTAGGTCCTTTTCACTCAACAAACGTTTCTTTATAGCTTCACTCCGTAAGCCACTGACCAGTCTGTCTCGCAAATGGTCCGGGAGTTTGTCTTTGAAGTCACAATGCGCGGACATCTTCTTTAACTGAACTATGTACTCAGCGACGGATTCATAGTCGAATTGGTTACGTAAACCAAATTTATACCGCTCGGTAATGAAGCTAGGTTTAGGATGTAAATGTTCTGAAATTAGTTTCACTATGTCGTCGTAGGATTTTGAAGCTGGCTTTTCGGGGGTGCACAAGTCTTTTAGTAAGTTGTATGTTTTCACTCCTACTACTGATAATAAAGTACATACCTTCTTCTCGTCCTTGATGTCATTACATTCGATAAACAGTTCGAAACGTTCTATGTACGAACTCCACGTTTCCTCGGCCGTGTCGAATGTTCCGATGTTGCCGATCACTCCCGCCATTTTCTCGCCGAAAAGTTGGTTCAAAAATAATGGATGAACATTATCCATACAATAAATACTGTTTTGGTAAACCTAACTTTACCAATAACTGATCATTGAAGATTGAAGAACTTGAACTGAAGAACTTGAAGAAAACACTTTTCACGGGTAATTTTCGGCACTGAAATTCACTCACGTTTCCCGGATTGAAAATTAAAATATTTGCGATTTTATCGTCGCCAAAAATGTTAAGTGTCCGAGTGGATCACGCGTATCATTTTTACCGGGAACGGGGTTCTAAATAAAAACTACATTGTGCGAGTAAAACACCGACCGGCGGAGCGCGGACGTACGGTTTGGAATCTGGAGCTGGACTGACTGGTGGTTTGTATGAGGAGATGTTTGGAATTCGCTCCGCCAATCAGATTCGTTTATTTGAATATCGTACGATCGAAAGATCGGTAGACATGGCCTGATTTTTGGTACTGCCAACATGTGAAATATGAATTATTGTAAAATATCGTATTTCCAACTTAATACATTACACAGCTCGGGACATAAAATCTACTATAAACATGTATTTGCCTGGCAAATACTTAACATTTAAACGATAGTTGATGAGTTTAAGCTTGAGTCTTTTTAAACGGTTGTTAAGGATTTCATCCATTGGTTTTGACATCAAAGAGATTAATGGTAAATGATCTGTAGAAACTGTTACAGAATCATGCCCGTAAATGTAGTTATGAAGCTTTTGTGCTGCATAGCAAATAGCTAACATCTCTTTTTCTACTTGGGCGTAGGATTCTTTAGTGGTTGTCTTCAACCTTGAACCAAAGTCCAAGGGTTTTCCCTTTTGAAGCAAACAAAATCCAACTGAATCCTTGGATGCATCACACTGTATAACTTATCAATGGGAAGTCTGGGATCAAATGCTGTCAGAACGTGAGGACTGCATATGACCTGTTTCAATTTTTTGAACACAATATCATGAGTGTTAGTCCATTCCCAAGCTACATCTTTCTATAAAAGATTTCTTAAAGGTGATACCAGCTTTGACATGTTCGGAATGAAATGTCTTAAATAATTTATAATTCCCGACATTCGCTGCAAGTCTTGTTTATTCTTTGGACTCTGAAGTTTTTCAATTGTCTCAATTTCATCTGGAACATGCCCTTTTCACTAAATATCACGCCCACATATTTAACTTGGGAAACAAGAGTACTGGAACTTTTTAAAGTTGAATTTTACATTGAACTTCTTTGCTCTTTGGAACACTTCATTTAAAATTCTATCATTTTCCTCTTTTGAATCACTTGCAATACAAAGGTCATCAAAGTAGAGTGATACACCTTTAATGTCACCAAAATACTTGTGAACGAGTCTTTGAAATAGCTCAGGTAAGCATGACAGACCAAAAGAAGCTCGTAAAAATCTAAAAGTTCCAAAAACCGTGCTAAAAGAACACAATTTACTGGACTCATCATCAAGAGCAATGTGATAAAATGCATCTTTTATATCCAAACAGTAAAAATGTTTTTGTGTGATAGATTTGGGGCTAATTCCTCTACAGTGGGGATGACATACTCTGATGATGTATTTATTTAATTCTATAGGGTCAATGCATATTCTAATAAGTGAACCATTTGGTTGCTCAACAACAACAACATTGTTTATCCAGTCTACAGGCTCCTCAACAGGAGTAATTGCCTTTTTCTTTTAAGGATTCCAAAGTTTCCCGAAATCTCTCTTTAATTTTAAATGGGATTCGTCTAGCAGGACTTATAAAATGGTGATGCATTTTCCTTTAATTTGATCTTGCACACGTCGGAGAAGCATCCAAGCCCATCAAATCCTCCCTATAACTATTATAAATAACTTCTTTTCCCAGATTTGTTTTAACACTACTATGATTGTCTACAGAGTCTATTCGCTTAATTAAATTCAATTCAATACAATACTTAAACCTAAGTTAGGAACAGCTGACTGATTTTTAACAACTAAGAACTTTTCTACTGATATTTTTTAATCAGATTCAATCTGTAAATTAAGACAACCAATAGGTTTAATCTTGAAACCCCCATAAGCTTCTAACTGCATATTACATTTTTCCATCTTATTAAATGAAATACCATATTAAGGAAGTAAAGTGAAAAGGCAGTATATTAACATCAGCTCCACTATCAAGCTTAAATTTTATTTTATGTCCATTCACTATGAGTTCCTTGCACCAGACAGTAGTTTTACCAATAGAGTTTACTAAATAAAGGCTATTTATCTCATTATAAGCCCTGTCATCAGATCCTAAAATGTTATAATCCTCCCCATTATTCTGATTTTCACTTTTCACTTTTAGTTACTACAATTTAAATATATTTTACAAATCTAACAGTCAAAATCAATGTTCTAAAAAGTATAGGTTATATTCTCGTTAACGAATACACAAATTTGAAATGTTCTACCAGCGCCTACAAGTGTAGGCGCTAATTCACACTGCCATTTTAGTACCTATGTCAACATTCAAATTGTAGTTGCTATGAGCGTAGCTATTATGAGACCCCACGATCTTATGGACTAATTAAGAAAGTTTCGGTCGACGTAACAATTAATAACATGGGATGTGATCTTCTTTATATTTTTTTATATTCATTGCTAATAAATTGTTACAATGACTAGTGGCTCATAGGGGCAAAAGCCCCTAATCATGACATTAAAATACCGTAGCATGAATCATATTTAAAACGTAATTTTAACATGTACACAATAACACAGTGCTAGACTTAGCTCCCATTTTGTCACATTAATTTAAAACAAATATTTAAAACAAATGACATTTGAGATATACAACAAAATTAAACAATTTCTAAAAGAAATTGACAGACAAGTTTAACCCCTAGGGGCGACATCCACGGATGTCGCAGAAAGTGACACCATTGCTCTAAAGGGATGTAGCTCACCTGGCCCTGGCCTACAGTGATCTTGTGTGAAAATTACCAAAATTAACACCGGCAACCTTTAGATGAACTAAGAAGCTGCATAGTTAATCTAAGCCTGCTTCGCACAAAAAATAGAAAAAAATAGTTAACCTCAATCCAAGCAATGTCAACATGTCAAGTTTTGTTTGTTAATCTTTAATTTTGTTTACCGATCATAATTTTATTAAGTTTACAATGGCAAAGTTTAGTACTTATTATCATCTTTGTCCATTAATAGATCAGAAAAGCTTCCTTGGTGTTACTGATGAATCCGTGAATGGCTGTGTAATAATAACGCTGGGGAAAAATATGGTAATAAGATACAAGGTAAGTGTTATTTTTTTATATTAGATGAAACCTTATATGCAATGTAAATTTTAGAAAGCTATACAGTATAGACAATCATTAATTATTCTGCAGCTGATGTCCACCAAGTCTAGGATGAATTTGTCAACCCTTTCTATGCAAGGATAGACCATTGATTAGTTTTGAAAAATACTACATAGGCCTAGTCCTAAAGGCCCGTGTACACGTGGCTAGTTTACTAGCTGCTAATATTCGCTATTAGCACAAACTAGGCCAATTAGCGCGAATGTTCTTACATTCACATAAATGAAATGTAGCTACTACATGTAGCTAGTAGTATTGGCGCTAATCTTAGCGCTAGTGAGCTGCTGAAGTAATAACATTCAGTGGACGCAGTTGCACAAAAGTGCAGCTTTTACAAAAAGGTCCTCTTTGAATTCAAATCGCAGTGTTTTGAGAGAAATTTTAAAAATACGGTAGGCCTATATTTAATTTTGACCAGGTCATTCTCGTAGCAGTCTTTTAGCGATTGAATTTTGTTTTTAAAGCATCTTTTGATACACTGCCATCATCGTTAACATGAGCAGCTCGTATTTTTTTTGTTCCCGTGCAAAAGAGACTAAATTTGCCGCCCCACCCGCTTTCCAACAGCATGCTTTCCCCGAACTACCCCCCCCCCCCTGCACCACCCGATCGTCAGACCAGGCTCCGTTGCTCAGTTTCGGGTAATTCATGATATATTTTCATATCATTAATTACGCTTCGCCTCTTATTTCATACCAAAGCTCGTAAGATGTTTTTACCGTTAGTGTTAAACGGTAGTAGACCATAATGATCACTTAGTATTTAAAATTAAAAACTAGGGAATTGCAGTGGTTCAAACAGATTTCGAAAATATTTATTTGCTTCATCAATCATTTCCAAGAATTCTTTTACAATAATTAAGGTTATTTTCTTAATCTTAAATCCTTTTACGTTCCTGTTATTCTTCAAAGCTTAATTTTTTGACATGTCAAAGCAGAACTTTATTTAAAACAAACAGTTTGTATACAAACTGTTTGTTTTAAATAACAGTAACTGTTTTGTAAAACAAACAGTAACTGGAAAGACAGTTGTAAACTGACGGCATCTCCTTGTAAACTGGCTTCAAATGTTAATATAAAAATATCAGGAATGTGTAAAATTTTGAGAATCTCCACACAAGAAAATAACTGGGTAGACAGAGCATGGGCGGATTTACGGGGGTGCCAGGCACCCCCTGATTTTTGATGATTTTTAAAAATTTCTATAATATTTTTGTAATGATATTTTTGTATTGGATAAAAAAGTATTTTTGGACAATAAGCATTTTTAACAGGTAAGTTAGGACGTAAGCATTCAAGTCACGTAATCGAAACAACAATTTTAAAAGTCAATTAAACTATATTTTGAACATAATGCGATCGCGTGTGTCGTGTGTGTATTCTGGTCAACTACTCTGCGCGGTTTCCGGCAATGGCGAGTACCGACACCAGACGACCCTGCTCAGACGCTCTCTCTCTCCCTCCCCCTCTCGTCATTTACCTCTGGTGACTTAATTTCTTTGAATATGATGAACATCTGTGATATAGTTATTTTTATTTTTTGTGGAATCTACAGGACAGTTAGTTGTAACATCGATCGTTGCTCAGTGGCCAAGCAGTATATTGTTTGGTTATTAGTTAGTGCAGTGTGTATTACTTTTTTCAAGTTATTTACTTATTTAGTTACTTGTAGACTTGTATCTTTCGAAAGTTTGATGAATATAATTAGCCTTATTGGTAAAGAGACATTAATAACAATGAAAAATAAAACGGCTTTCGTTATACAGTAATCACTACCAACTCACATACAAAACAATATTTTGATATATTCTTTTCTTGTTAGTTTTCACAATACGTCATCAAAAAAATATTTTACTTTTAATTAGTTATGACCATTTTTATATTCTTTAGTTTTTGTACTGAAATTAATAAAACAAATCAAATTATATTGAAGGTTAAATATAGGTTAACAAATAACGATAAAAACACTTTTCTAGCAATGGTTGAAATCAATATTCTAGGGAGGTTTTCATAATAAAACTCCAAATTAGATAGACAGTTTTCTAAAACTGAAATGAGCTATTGTACAATTTTGGGTTTTTTGTAATAATAAATTAAACGCAGCGTTACTTGTTTGTTGTACATCGGATTGCCGCGGTCCTAAAAAAACACATACATTGAAAGAAGACTATTATGTGAAACATTATGTGAAAATTTCATGTTTCTAAATTTTACAGTTTTTGAGGTGTGCTTGCTTACTCAGTCATGTCTTCACCGACCATAGCTTCGAACGCATCTCCTCCTGAGACCGCAACGCTGATCGGTGGGTTAGTTACGGTCTATGACTTATATGTGTATGACTTATCTCTACAGTGAGATTTGTTTTGAGTTATTGAAAATATTTCTTACCTAGGCCTATATATCAATAACAGAAATAATAACAGCGCGCTGTAAACTTGGCTGATTATGTGAAACGTGTATTACGCCCGGTGTCGCGCGGCCGCGTGCGAAGATGCGTTCACCGCGATCATCGGTGAGATAGCTGAGATTAAGGAAGCAGAACTAAAAAACCGTAAAACTTATAAACGTGAAATTTTTACACATTGCTCAGTAAATATTTTTCTTTCAATTTATGGGTTTGTTGATCCCAGTTCATGATAAAATAAAAAGTAGCTAGCTGGCTTATGTATAAAAGAAAAATACCTAAACACCTAGGGCCTACTTGGGATAGGCCTTAAAACATGCCATTTAAATGGAATTTTGAATGAGCATACGACTCATACTTTAGAATAGCTGGCACCCCCAACATTTTAGACCTAAATCCGCCCATGAGACAGAGAGAAAAGTTTGATCTAAGTACATAACCACACCGTGCGTCCGGCAACGACGACGTTCTGATTCCAAGAGTCAAGCTTGAATACATTGTGTTACGACAGTAAAATCACGTTAGCCCGATCAAGAAGTCCACAATATTCAGTCTTCAATTGCTTATTTTGTTTTTAACTAGATAATGTATTTCAATTGTGGTAAGGTAATTTTTTGAGATTTTAATTATAGATTCTTAGGCAAATTACGCACAAACACTTTGCGTGATAGAAATAAAAATTTTATAGAATTTTTGTCATTTGTCCTATATTATACCTTGCTATGTATATATGCACAAGGGGCGCATATGCAACGAACCGCTACTGATCGTTAATTGTAATCTTCTGATAATTTATTGAGTTATGGCTATTTCTCTTGACTCTTTTTTTATAATTTGTATCCAAAGTGTAAGTGTATGAGTTTTAAATGTTTATATTTTTGTAACAATAAATACTGTATAACCCTGTCAACATTCCACTTTATTTCAAATATTCTTACCACCGTGCTTGACAAACAACAATGGCGAGTGGCGACTAGCGCATAGATCGTCCACACACCGCTAATAAGGCGTTAATTCGATAGCGCTAGTGGTCACGTGACTACCCCCCTCCACTTATTAGCGCTTGTATTATCAAACATGTCAAAAACGACTCGCAGCAAATAAACTGTTAGCGAGCTAGTTGTCCTTTTCGCTAGTGGAGTGTTTACACGGTGCTAGTTTAGAAGCGCTAGTAAATTAGCTGCTAATATTAGCCACGTGTACATGGGCCTTAACTATACATAGACCCTAACTCTCTTAATGTTGCTTAAGAAACAACACCGCCTTAGGGCTGCAATTCCGCAGAGACGCCCGGTGGAAGGTCGATAAGCAGGGCTGAAAAATTGACATTGAGTTGTGTGTTGACATTTCCTGCCTTCTTGAAGCGCTCTTGGATTCGAATGAACAGCATGCTGTTTCTGAAACTCGCAGTGATAGGCCTACTCAGTGTTCGATTTCTAAAAAAAAGAAGCAAGGGAACTGTAAAGGAACTGGCTCACCACGGGCCCTCCAACAGAAGATTTTTTAAAATTACTCTTAACTTGCAGCGCTTTTAACGTAGGCCTACCTGAGTATATTTTTGCAGCTTTTTTATGACACTCAAAATCAAAATACAGTTTTAAAGATTTAATAAAAATCATTAAGCCTTTCGGGAACAGGCATGTTTCATACTGACTAACTTAACAATGTAAAATCTAGATAAGGCCTAATTTTTCTGCAAGTTTAAAAATATGTTGGTTATGAAGAACATCATATTGTATTAAAAACTTTTTATTGAACATCCAATATTATTTGAAAGAAAACCAAATTAAAGGACTGGGATGAAACTAAAAATATTATATTCTTGTTAAATAAAAAGTTATTATCATTTCTAAAAATTAATTCACAGTGACAAAAAATAACATAACAGTTAGGCCTATGTTAAAACGTTTTTTATTAGTTTCAAAAATAATTATTTTTTATTTTTTAATTTTTTTTTTTTTTTTTTTTTTTGAAAAGGTAGGCCTACGGGAACGCCGTTCCTCCGCGTTCCCCCTGAAATCGAGCACTGGGCCTACTTATGTCACTAGACTACTTCCACATCTCAATTACGACTGCTAAAACTAGATCTTAAAATATTTAACAGGGACCGTGCTGCTTGGACATCCTTTATCAACTTATTTTAAACAACAATATATGACAATGCAAGAATTCTGGACGTTATTAAATTTCAGTAGGTCTATCTTGTAAGTGTGTAGACTTTTTGACAACGGAATGCAATCATAATGAGGATGCTACGTTGTACTCTATACTCCGCTCTGTTGAACCGAATCAATCACTACCTTGAAATCAAAGCCAAATTAATAATATATTGGCTCCTACTTACAAAAAATACAATAATTTTATTCCACTTTACACAGACATATACAAGTAGCCTACATGCTTGAACGTGTCTCTGGAGTGTACACCAGGCTACCCACAATGCAAAAAAGATCTACCATTAGAAAACAAGATTAGGCCTATTAAAAAAATCACTAAGGGAGTATAATGGTTTGTCAATTAAGCATTCTTACAGGCTTTTTTTAAAACAAAGTGGAATCTGTGCTTGATTTTTAACCTGCAGAAAGGAAATTATAATATACTTGATACCGGCATGGGAAGGTTTTTTAAAAATGTTTAAGACGGTGATGCATCAGTGCAAAATTAGATTTATGTCTAGTACTATTGTAAATATGATTTTGACCTCTGAAAGTTTCAATAATTAGGAATGCATTATTTTTTATAAACAAATTTCAAAAATATATAGGCCCTAAACTAAATCTTACCGTCATAAAACCCAGTTCAATAAATTTCTCTTTTGCAAAATAATAATTTTAATTTAATTGCTTCAACTAAGAGCGCCTGACAGGAATACACACACATTTCGTGCTCTACTGGATTCAGGTAGCATGTTTGACCTCACTCCTGAACAAGCAGCAAACATTCTCAATGTTAGTTGACAGAAATCTGATTTCCAGATAGCTGGTAGAGGGCCTATTAGTCAAAATGTCACCTGCAACAAAGGACAAATCCGTGCAGATATTTTTACTTCATCTGGACATAAGACGACTGCTCCAGATCATATTTATTTTTAATCCTAGACAATTAAAACATAGGCCTACCTTACCCAATCTTTCAATCTAGCTGATCCAAACTTCCACATTCCTGGATGTATCGATGTACTCCTTGGAGGATCCCTATTTTTACAAGTGTTCACTAATGAACAACATTCTCGGGGTCCACACATGCCAATCGTACTCTGTACACGTTTTGGATACATAGTCATGTGTACTGCTCCATGCTTATCTACTGTCCCTCACTCAAATCATTCATCCTCTTCTTTGAACATTTGTCTCCTCTTCATACTCAGAAATCAGTCAGTAATCAGTCTGATTTCTGAGTATGAAGAGGAGACAAACAGACCAAATACTGTGGTCTGATGCAGATTTGCATGAATCTATTCAAAGATTTTGGAAACAAGAAGACAAATTATGCGATAATCACTTTGACACAACTCATACGGTACTCAAAACCAAACTGGACGTTATGTTCTACGGCTACTATTCAAAGAAACTTACTCTGTTATAATTAGTTCTATACATGCAGCGGAAATCCGACTTGCCGATATGGAGCGCAAATTTGCTGTTAACACTAGATTTTCACAATTGTATCACGAGTTCATGAGTGAATATCTAAAAATCTCAATCATATGACTATTTTTGCTCTGATGATTAACAAAATAAATCGACCTCTCATTATTTCCTCCCACATCATAGGGAGTGATCAGGCCTGGATTGAGACTTTTTGACGCCCTTGGCCAAATGTAAAAATTACGCCCCCCCTTAAAAAAACAAATAGATTTTACGCTATATCCCTGCAAAATAGAGCAAGAATGGCAAAGTTAATTTAACAAATGAAATTATTATAACTATTATGGATTATACAAAACATGTTTCACTTTTTTTACTTAAAACTTAATATTTTTTAATAACAGTTTTGTAAAATGGTATAAAAAATAGTTAAAATAACGTTTTGTAGTACAAAAAAAAGCTTTTGTAAAAACTCAACTACGTATCAGAATATGTAAAAAATTACTATGAGGTTTCCCTGCATAAACCATAAATTAAATACTATAATAACAATGATACTACAATCAATTCAAATAATTATACATAGAAAAATAAAACGTAACTTCAAATAAAAACAAATCTAAAATGGCAATTGTAGCCTAAACAATTACAACTAACCAAATAAAAAACAATTGCACACGGACTCTTCCTCCGGGTTCACAAAACACAAAAACGCTCACGGAGGAATCGTCCAGCACCTCAGGACAGCGCTCGCCAAACTGACCCTGATCTCTAAAAGCGTTATGAGGGGGGGGGGGGGTCAAATGCAGGGTGAGGAGGGGGGCGACAGCTACACAAAAGTACAGTGCTGTCAACCCCAAAATAAATATTTCACACAACAAAAAATATTGACCCGGAGGATTCCTCCGCTTAGCGTCCTCTCGAGGGTTAAAACCGATTCACCAGGCAATTGATTCACAACTCCTTCGACTCCCTTGGCTGACTCATCAATTTTGCCAAACAGTTCAATTTGGTACTTAAGTGCAACCAACTTAAGCAAATCTGTGGCACTCTATTTTAGCATTGTGTTTCACCTCCAGTATTAGGATATAACCTCCTTGGAGGAATCTAGATAAAAAGTATCCTACATGTTCTTCCTGGATTTAAGCTACCTCCCCAACCAATTTTAAGCCAAATTGATTTAGCCGTTCTTGAGTTATAAATAGTGTGACTAACATGACTTTCTTTTATATACAGGGTGTTTCAGAACTCCCTACCAATATTTTAGGGCATTGTTCCTGGGTTAAAAACATATCTAAATATCATATTTAAATTGTCCGGAAGTCTTAAGTTACTCACACAGCCGCCATTTTGTTTTTTACACATAATAATTTTTATTTCCGTAACGGATGGTTGTATTCAGATCATATTTGGTATAAATCTTTATCATACCAATGTACATTCCCAAGAAAAAAATTAATTTCTTCCATTGTATATTTTCAAAATGGCGGCCATTTTAAATTTTCAAACTCAAATATCTCAAAATTGGTAAATTTTATAAAAATTTTACAAGACACAAAAAAGTTACCAAATTAAATTACCTAACCAATGGTACCAAGTTTGTAAGGATCTGACAACAAATAATGGAGTTATTGCGATTTTTCTTCATAAAAACGTGGATTTTGCATTGAATTTAAATCAAATCAAAATCAAATCAAAATCAAAATCTCTTTATTGTCACATAACGTTTACAATAGCGATGCTATTTTAACAGGTGACATTGTCAATATTTACAACTAAAATTCTTACACTACATTAGAAAAAACTGCATACTGCAATAAATAATAGAAGGGGATAAAAAATAGAAGGGGAAAAAAGGGGGGTGCACAGATAATAACTATCATAATAACTATTATTTAATGCAAATAACTCCATTTTAACAGCAAAATCAATGTTTTTATGAAGAAAAATCGCAATAACTCCGTTATTTGTTGTCAGATCCTTACAAACTTGGTACCATTGGTTAGGTAATTTAATTTGGCAACTTTTTTGTGTCTTGTAAAATTTTTATAAAATTTACCGATTTTGAGATATTTGAGTTTGAAAATTTAAAATGGCCGCCATTTTGAAAATATACAATGGAAAAAATTAATTTTTTTCTTGGGAATGTACATTGGTATGATAAAGATTTATACCAAATATGATCTGAATACAACCATCCGTTACGGAAATAAAAATTATTATGTGTAAAAAACAAAATGGCGGCTGTGTGAGTAACTTAAGACTTCCGGACAATTTAAATATGATATTTAGATATGTTTTTAACCCAGGAACAATGCCCTAAAATATTGGTAGGGAGTTCTGAAACACCCTGTATAGATTATACTACAATTAATTAGGCCTACACAGTAGGTTTCTGTTGAATGATGCAGGCCCACTGCTCTAGTTAGTTATCACTGTCCCTTCGTGCAGTTTGTTACAATTCACAAAAAAACTGGTGTTAATTGTTTCCATCTTCAGTTTATTAAATGTTTTCTACCTAAAGTAGGCCTTTCTCCTAATGTTAACAAATAAAATAAAAAATAATTTTACAGTTGTCAGATCAAAAACAAGTTAGCAGTTGGAGCAGTAAAGACAAACTTTCTGCACCCGTGGTCCATGATGCTGGGAGTCAGTCTTACATTGGAGTGTTCAATACCAACCAAATATCAACCTGGAAAGAGAGCTGCGTCCAGCTAAATAATATTAAGAAATTAAAGGTAAATATAATTTTAATGTAACTATTTCTCTTCAGTTACCACACTAAGCTTGTGTAGGGGTGCTGTACTCTTGATTGCCTCCTCCTTTGCTGGAAATACTATAGCCCGTTTTTTAAACCTGATCCTTCTAGGGTGAGATGGTGGTGGGGGTTTGTTTATCCTTGCTAATATCCCATCGTCTGAAGCCCTTTGATTTTTGTTTTTTTTTTACTGTTGCATGCCTGGTAATTTTACATCACAACACATTGTGTATCAGTTTTACAATATTATTGATAACAGTTGTTTTTAAATAAGTTTACTTTAGAACTGTTACTTTTTAACAAGGCATAGGTTTGGCTTCAAAATATAAGAGTTACTGAAAGACATTATAACTTATTTAAAACGCTATTTAAGGAAATCTTATACTCAAACATGTTTGTTACGAGTTTAGGCCTAAATCTTTTGTTTACATTTTAAATCTCTCCCCCCACCCCAATGTTCTTGAGAAGGATCAGGTTTAAAAAAAACTACCTATATCTCCATTTTATCATGTTGTTGGTCTGATAATCTTTTGAAAGTTTTCAATGGTTTTAGGTACTAAAGTGCAAATTTTTAGCTTATAGAAGCATAAAGCAAAAAGGAACCTCATGTTAGCAAAGTAAATTTTTTAGTATACAACTAATTAAAGTCATCTGGGTCCAAAATATTGATTTTTAGTTGTTTTAATATTTATAGTTTTCTCTACAAGACACAAAAGATTGTGTAACTGTTTAATTCGGATAGAATGCTCAAATTAATTTGTAAAGAAGACTTATTTTCTTCCGTTCCCATTCTTCAAATTCTTTAGGGCTCCGACCCAAGTGGCTTTGCAAGTTACAATGCGCTACTCTTTTGCATAAAAATATTTTATATACCAGATAATTACATAAACAAATTTGCTATAGCTCAAAATTGTAACACGTATAACAGGATTCAGTATGTGTTCTAATAACTGGTATAACATTTGGTATTTTGTATTACAGTAGACTCCCTCTTAACCGGCCAACTTTTAACCTGTTCTCCTCCTTAATTGGCCTTCCCTGACACAAAAACAACATCTTTTTAACCGGTCATATTTTACTTCATCATCCCTTTAACCGGCCGTATTTTGACAGGAGCGTATTTTTCTTATCTACTGTATCATTCAATTCAATGTGTTATATCATATTGACATTCTCAAACCAATTTAAAATGTACTGTCCTGGACGAAAGTGGATGTGTTTGGACATACTATCCAGTAGACCAACATAAAAAAAGAATTATTATTAGTTTAGTTAGTTGTGGATTTCATGTACTATGTCGGATTTTAGCTATACCGGTAATTCATGTACAGTGATGTATTTAAAGTTTTTCTCAAGTCATAATTGTATTTAGGCCATATAAAATTGTAGGTTGGCGTTTTTAAATGTACATCGGTTTAGCTGGCCAATTCATTATCCAGCCGCGGGCTGGTCCTGAGGTGGCCGGTTAAGAGGGAGTCTACTCTAAATATTTCTTTTATAAATTTAATTAAATAAACAGCCGTTGAAATTTATTCTTTATGACATTGGGTTGATAGGTAAATAATTATATCCATTTAAACGAGTAAATACTATACAACATATGTCGTGTTAAAATGTGGTGTTTATATGGTTAAACAAATTTGTATAAACTATTGAAAATACAGTGCACTCTTGTTCATCGGAACTAATGTGGCGGATGGCTTGTTCGGATGTAGAAAAATTCTGATGAAGCGGAGTCTGTAGTGAGTTATTATTTTGACCGTTACTGCAACCAATTATGGTTATATTAACTGGTGTTGATGAAATAACGCAAGGTATTTTCTGAAAATAAGATGCTGAAACTTCGAGTTAGGTTACAATAAACTTTTAGGTATAAAAACCCAATACAGTAAAATAAAGATCCGCACAGTGTCCCTACTCCAAATTCAATACCAATCTTTTTTGCTGACTCACCGGCATCAATTCTATTAGACATGTTAAATGATATAGGGATAAGAGGTATATCATTCAAATGGCTTGACTCTTATCTCTACAATAGGAAACAACAAATCGATATTAATGGTATTTTATCAGAACCCATTAATCTCAAATTTGGTGTTCCTCAAGGATCGATTCTTGGCCCAATTCTGTTTTTACTTTATGTCAATAACTGTCAATCACCAATAAAGTTTTGTCATTTGACATAATTTGCTGATGACACAACTTTGAGTATATCATGCAGAGACAATCACAGTCTAGAATTACAATTATTCAATGATTTAAACTCGTGTGTTCAATTTTTCTCTGAAATAATTCTTAAAGTAAATCTTCAGAAATCAAACTATGTACATTTTTCAGCTGGTCTATTAGTTGTTCAAGGACCAAATATATTTATAGATGATTATCTGTTAGAGGAAGTTGACTATATGTGAAATTCCTAGGAATACTACTTGATAGAGGGTTGACTTGGAGTTTTCACATAGCCCATGTTTCCTCTAAAGTATCATCAAATATTTATATTTTAAGACATTTGGCCAATTATTGTGATGTATTAATTTTACTAATTGCATATTACGGACTAATTTATACAAACTTGTCCTATGGAATTATAATATGGGGCCATTGTGCAGAAAAACATATTAAACGATTATTTATTTTACAAAAGAAAGCTTTAAGAATAATTTTTAAATTAAAACCAAGGGAATCTTGCAAAGACACTTTCAAAAGCATGAATTTACTTACACTTCCTTGTATTTATATTTTAGAAGCAACTCTTTTCTCCCGTTTTAAGTGCAAACTACAAAAAGGAAGTGATATTCATAATTATAACACACGATTTAATAACCATTTTAGACCTGATTTTACACTCCCATGCCGGTGCTAAATTGTTTAACCTTTTACCAGAAAATATCAAACAATAGCAAAATTATAGTCCTTTTAAAAATAAATTAAAATCTTTTCTTCAATCAAACGCATTTTACAGTGTTGAAGAATTTATGCAACACCAGAAAAATTTGAATTATTTAACTAGTTAGATAAAATAAAAAGGCATTATAAGTTAGACTTGGTAGATTCTAGATTAAATTTCTTTTGTTTTAGCGAATTTCCCTAT
Organism: Neoaliturus tenellus; assembly: GCA_030545055.2. Lineage (NCBI taxonomy): Eukaryota > Metazoa > Arthropoda > Insecta > Hemiptera > Cicadellidae > Neoaliturus > Neoaliturus tenellus. The sequence continues at coordinate 190,614,794 of CM061533.1, read as the reverse complement.
AGGGAATATTAGCGAATTTCCCTATAGGGAATACGCTATTATGGTAGTAACCATGGTAAGACCTAAGTCCGGGACCATGTTACTTTTTCATTTTGAGGTCCCCAGAGGCTAAAAATACCGTTCGTTCATTTTCATATATATGTACGGTATATATATATCTATATATAGATCTATATATGTGTCCGTGGTACTGATAACTTTTGAAGGGGATCTCCGATTTTGATAAAATTTGGTATGAAGGTGTAAGACCAGGTCTATTTTCATGAGTTCGCGAACCAGCTTGATCGGGTTATGGGAACGGGGTTTTATGGGGTTTCAAAGGGGTCAAAAATGGGTGTTTGGCATTTTTGGACTGTAATTTTTAAAATTCAACAATTTTAACTAAACCCATTTAAAAGAGCTTAAAAAAACAAACAATTTAGTATTTTGCATTTTTAACTTGGCTTAACAGGTTACGGAGAAAAGCTAAAAATAGGTTTCCATTGTTAATCTTATGGGAAATCAACAAAACCCTGTACCTCGCTTATTTATTGGAATAACTTGATAAAATTTGGTATGTACATTCACTAGGTAGGGTTTAACTGATATTTGCTAACAACATCCATATGGCGGCAAACCTACATACTCAAACCCCATGGGGTTTATGGGGAAAATTTAAGTGTCGAATATTGATACAACTTGATATTTACCTTACCTAACTATTATTTTCTAACAAAACTAACATTTTCTAACAACATCCAATGGCAGCAAACCTACATACTCATTCCTATGGTGTTTATGGAGAAAATACAAAATCTCAAGATCCTTTGGAAATTCGCTGAGTACGCAGGTCTGCTGCGACGGGGGGTATTTTTATATTACAATTTGTTCATCATTAATAATCTTTTCTTGTATGTATTTTAGGAAAATTTTCTGTATTGTCTTTATCTTTGCTAGCAACAATGAATGCTGTAAGGGCAAATAAATGATTATTATTATTATATAAGTATTACTAGACTAGAAAACAGAAATTTCAAATTAATCATGTATCCATTTTCTAGAACTTTTAAACTAGGTTTATAATAATAATAATGTTTAAAACAAAAATGTTTTACCTAAGACCTTGGGTTAAAGAAAAATGTCTCCAATATACATTTCACCACAAATGCTGCATCTTCATTAAGAATAATTCATAAATAAAATTAACTAACACTACACCCTGTGCACTTAGACTCAAAGACTAAGGCAAAACCAGGTGAAACTTCTTTACAGCTATCCCAAGTCCCAAGTTCCCTCAAGTCTCCAAGTGGATAAAAATATATAATATTTAAACATTCTTTTAAATATTTCCATTTGCAATAATTCATTGCCATAATCTGTGAATTATTTTTAATTGACGGCAATAAGCGACGGGTCAGCTAGTTCTAATAAATGGATACGTTGCAGTTTACCTCAGCGATAGACAGAGTCTTGTCGAGTCCTTGTTCAGCTAGTCCAGTAGTGGTATTCCGCAGCGGTCACGTGGCGCCCCTGCAGCAAGCTCTAGACAAACGGAAACATTCTCTTCCAAAAAATCCATCCTTGAGTGAAGGCGAAACTATTAACGATGCTCATCTAATATCACTTATAGGTTCAGTGGTCGTGGCACTTTTTACTACAACAGTTCAGGTAAGTAATCCTGGTCAATTTATTCAATTTCATATTTCTTTTCCTTTTCAAAATTTTTAGTTAAATTAATATTATTAAGAAAACTAACTCTAGTTCAATTCAATTTATTTATTTATTTATTGTAGAGGCATGAAGAAGTTTTTACTCACTGGTATTCCTACTGTTGATTATGCTTTTATATCTAAAATAGCCAAATAATTCATGCAGATTTGTAAATAGTTAAAAAATGGGTAGGCGTAACATTTTAACATCTATATATTTAAAACAGTAAGGTAAATAACACCTTTGGACTGTTCGTCTGAGTCTTCTACTGGGCCGATATTCATGGGGGTGGGAGTTTCAAAAAAAAAAAACCTTTTCGGTCCTGTATTAGCAGGTTTAATTTGTATTTAAAAATATTTTTGTTACATTGGGGAAAAATAAAAAATAAACTTTTCTTATGGAGATTTAGCATGGGGAAAAATTCAACTTTTTGCCAATCCTTTGGACAGTTTATCTGAGGCTTCTACTGGACCGATTTACATTTAGTTTGTACCAAATATTATAGTCGGGGGCAATAGAACAGGCGTGTCAAGGTCAAGTCTTCTAATAAGCCAGCTGATTTTTGCTCTTTAACTACATGTTAATTAGCTTGACCTTCACCCGCCTGTTCTATTGCCCTCGACTATAGCTAACCGTTTCTATACAAGCAGGTTTGATTTACTTTGGCCTCATCTTACTTTCTTAAATTACAAACATCAACATTTCTAAATCTTTGCAATTAATTTATTTTACAGGCTTTCAACTAGCTGATTGTATTACACACAAGGTATTTTGTCTAAAAAGCAGTACAAGAACAACGCTCAAGAAGAATTTAGTTTACTATGGGCCATCACCTAAACATGTACACATTATAATGAATTATTATTTTAATAAAAAGAAAAAATATAAGTTTGATAATATTTAAACTTTACAATTTTTATAGTTGGTAGATAAAAAATAAATAAATAAGTTTTGATTGTTAAATTTTTAGTATTATACTTAAGTTACTTAACCTTGTAAATCATATGATCAATTGAAAGGAAATAGCAATTTTATAAAGTATATTTTATACATTTTTTACACATTTACCTAGTTCCACTTGATTCCCCACGGATGGAGCTGTATCCGTTAAGTATCGACAGGCAACAACTCGTCATATTTTATAGTCCAGATGGCACTCTTTCTCTGTTTCTTTGGTATAACCTATCACTTGAAAGAGATGACAAGGCTATCAAATTCAACTGGTTACAATGTCCAGAACGAGCAGCGGCTGCATCTGCTGCCCGTAGAGGAGGGGTTATTGTCGCAGTCGTGCGTCCAGTTGCGGAGGAAGGTGGAGGGGGATGTCAGACTGATCGGACACACTCTCATGACTCATGAGACATGTCACCTAATCACACTCTGTAAGTCACACCGTAGTAGAACACAGTCTCTGTTCACGTGCATGTATTCAGCATGGTATCAAAGAGTAATTCCTTTGTTTTACTATATATATATATATATATATATCGTATGGCTCATTCAGCTAGCCACCATGGTTTAAGAATAATAAAATAAATTCTGTGGTGCAGAGCACCTGAGTCAGTATAAGTAAAAATCTAAACACTAAAAATAAAAAAAAAAATTAGATCTCTCTTTATAGAGCTAAATCCAGGGCGCTAAGCCATTGCAGCCCAGCTTCACTTGAGCTATGCAGACCGGCCAATCCTTCGGGGAAGGCACTCAGTGGGCACTCTTCGACTATGTGTTCCATAGTTTGATACTCTGCTCCGCAGTCGCATGACTGGTCTTGTGTCATTCCCCATTTGTGCTTCCAATAATTACATCTTCCCACTCCAGTGCGGAAACGATTGAGTATAGTCCACTGCTTCCGAGGAAGATTCATACCACCTACCGCTACGGTCGGGTCATCTATCAAGAAGTGGTTCCGACCTTGAAAAGCGTCCCAGGAGGAAGTCCAGTTTGTATGGATGGTGAAGTTCGAGTCCATCAACTGGGAGGCTGTTCGTAGAGGTGGTTTTCGGGACCTTAATCGGCCCGCATTCTGGGGTAGGTAATCATGGATGGGCAGCTGTGGAGCAGATAAGATCTTTGTGTATTCCCTAATGAGTGCATCCCTTCGTCTTATTTCAGGAGGAGCGATATTACACAGCACCGGGAGCCAGGGTACAGGAGTTGCCATGAGTGTACCACTAATGGCTCTCATGGTCCTGTTTAGCTGGACGTCGATCTCTCTAACGTGCACACTATTTAACCACACGGGAGCACAGTACTCAGCAGTTGAATATACCAATGATAGAGCAGTTGTTCGCAGAACTTGTGCGTTAGCTCCCCATGTGGAGCCAGCAAGGTGATGGACAATGTTAGTCCTGGTTCTCACCTTAGCTGCCGTTTTTTGTAAGTGGCTTTTAAACGTGAGAGACCGATCTAAAGTGACTCCCAGATACTGTGGGTGGTCATTATGTTTCAACTCAACACCGTTGAATACGATTTTAAGCTTTTGGTTGGCCAGTCTATTATTCAAGTGGAAGCAAGCAACCTCAGTTTTTGTTGGGTTTGGATTTAGCCTCCAGGCTTCAAAATATTCACCGAGGGTCGTGAGGTCATTTGTTAGTGTTTCCTCAGCTTGTCAAAAATGCTGGTGTTGATATGCCAATGCAATATCATCTGCATATATAAACTTTAAGGACCGAGTTACAGGAATGTCGGCAGTATACAAATTAAAGAGCAGTGGGGCGAGCACTGACCCTTGTGGCAGGCCATCCTTTAGTTGCCTAAACGTACTTTCTCTGCGTCCCAGATATACTTTTATCATCCTATTGGAGAGCATTGAGTTGAGGAGACGCAACAAGAAAGGGCAAGGAATAAGGTCGTAAAATTTAACTAGGAGGCCTTTTCTCCAGACAGTGTCATATGCTGCAGTCAGATCTAAAAAAGCCACAGAGGTTTTCAGTCTTCGCTCAAACCCATCCTCAATGAAAGAAGTCAGAGCTAAAACCTGGTCACAACAGTTGCGACCAGGCCTAAATCCAGCTTGTTCGACAGGGATGCTGGCATTGAGAATAGGGAGGATTCTGTTATAAATCAACCTCTCTAGCAGCTTATAACAAACACTTAAAAGAGCTATAGGCCGATAACTTTCAGGCAGTTTTGGATCCTTTCCGGGCTTCAGGATAGCTATGATCTTGGATTTTCTAAATATCCCAGGCATGTCGCCGGTTTTCAGAGTGGTGTTAAAAACTTCCAGAAGCCACTGTCTAGCCTTGTTACCCGAGTGTTTTATAAACTCCGGGAAAATGTCATCCAAACCTGCTGCTTTGCCAATTGGCATCGCATCAATCGCCACTTCCAGCTCTTCGTAAGTGAAGGGTCTAGAGACTTCCAAGGGTGCTTGCCGACTCTCCTTTATCTCATTAAGCTTGAAATTAATTTTTCTGTCTGCAGACGTACGCACAGGTTTTGAAAGTACGGAGAGGCGTTTTGCAATTTCACGAGGGCTAGGCTGTGAGGCATAGTGTTATTCACTTGATTTACCAGTGGAGAGTTTCCTGAGCAGAGACCAAGCTTTCCGACTACTTTTGGTGAAGTTCAGGTTCTCAACAGTTTTCACCCACTTCTCTCTTCTGGAGTTGTCGAGAGAGTTAAGGAGTTGGTCAGCTACATCTCTGTCAGCAGTGTCTGTAAACTCACTGTAAAGATCTTCACACTCTCTGCTCCATCCTGGTATGTATTCTTTTCTAAAACCTCTTGGGATTGTCGCCTTAGCAGAAGACAGGACAAGGCGAGTGAACCGTTCATAGTTTTTTATTTTAGAGGGGATGAACCTGATGCCGCTATCAAGCCTTGATGAGAAGGCCTCCCACTCAGCTTTATTAAAGTTCCACCTAGGCCGAGGAAAAGATCTTACGAGAGGAATTTGCATTCCTACTGATATTATTACAGGCCTGTGCTGAGAGTGGGGGAATGCACCAAGGACCATCCTAAAAGTAGGCACGGGTGTTGCTGATGGTTCACGGGAGCAAAAGCACAAGTCTGGAGGGTACCCACGACGCCATCGGGCTGAATGGAAGGTGTGTGGGTCCTTGGCATTATATACCAGGAAAAGGTTGTTATTTTCAGCCCAGCTTGAAAGACGAGTGCCGTTGTCATCATCGGACGAGTATCCCCACTGGGTATGATGACTGTTGAAGTCACCTACATATACCACAGGATTTTCAAAAGTTGGGAGAACTGTGTCTGACCACTGGGTGTTTGGTGGTTTGTATACATTTACAATAGTAGTCGCAGACACCCTAACAGCAACAACAAATGTGTTGTTATCACAACTTTTGTGGGGGACTGATACATCGTCTATGTCCTGTCTAACGTACGTCGTCACTCTGTAGACCCTGTGACCTATTTCTTCCACAAGCTTATATCCTGGGATGTTGCCCCTCGCACTGTTTTCTAAGTCTTCTGCATGTGTTTCTTGCAGTGCGAGGACATCGACCTCATTTTCCAGCAGCACCTTGCTGAGGCAGTCACTTTTAGATTTGCTCAGACCCTCTACGTTAAAATGACAAACATTTAAAACACAGCCTAAATTTCTAAATTGGCCCTGGAAAGGGCCGTTTGGATTTTGTCTGGCAGCTGGCATAGCTGAGAGATCACTGTGTGTGACAGTTCAGCTGCCAAAGTGAACTTTGTTTTACTACCAAAATATGTTTAAAACACTAAACGACAAAAACATGACTTTCCATGGCAGAATTGGCATCACTGTATTTTGATTTTCACATCACCTTAACTGAGTTCACACTTCTGATGTGATTTTTCAGTACAGTTTGTGGTAAATAAGTCAATGAGATAACTTTGAACATTTTTCTGAGACTTTTTTTTATATTCAGGGTCAGACGGGCAGCTTTTTACCGTAGAGTTGCCAACACGAGAGCCAGAGCAGTTCCCGGGCAGATGTTTGACAACACTGACATCCATCAGTGGTCGTCATGCAGCCGCAATCTTGGCCCTCAGTCCCTCACATGTGGCTATTTACGGGGCAGATGCCAGCGAGGAGGGTGAGTTGGAAAATGTGGTTGATCTCTTGACATAAACATAAACTTACTTATTTATTTGTGCTAAACATTTCTTTCATGTGAGAACATACAGGATCTAGCCGCATCATTACTTTGATACAAAGTAGGCTTGCAGGCAGGCCTCAGCGGTTTGCGAATATCGGGACTTTGAAATGAAATAGTGTAAGGGTCTGAATTGAAGCGAGCGTTCGGGCGGTTTGAATTCGCGCGCCACCGGGGATCAGCTGACGTAGGCCGCCCGTTTGGAATCAGCTGTTCCGACTTTTACTTGGTGGCCGCGCCGCGCATGCGCGGCGGTGGTGGGGAGAGAGCCGTCGTCCCGACTCCAAGGAGATCGGCCGTCAGTCTTCGCCAGGCGAGTAGCCGGCAAGGTCCACCACCAGTCCACGGCCTGGCGAGCAGCCCGCCGCACCGTCTTACTCTCCTCAGCGTGGAGCGAGAGCGAAGCGAGGTTACCGAATAATAAAGTAAACGTCGGGCGTCCGACAAGGCGTTATTACTCAGGTACGGTCCTAGTTAATGTATAAGTCAGCGTAGTACATTATAATTCAGACTCGTTATTATAATTTTGCTTTTATTTAAGTTAACTAAATAACTTGTATGTGGTGGACTGGTGGAAGTTACACATAAATGAAAGCGGTCATGTTCATCCCTTGTGATTCTGACCTTGGTTTGGTGATGGTCAGGCTCATTGGTATTACCTTGCTTGGGTACAGGAAAGGGTTTCGGATGAGATGCGGAACTTGTCACAATGTGAACTAGCTATTGGTCATAATTACCCTATGAATTGGGTATGGGTTTAGGTGGAAACTTGCATTGGAACAATGGAGACTTGGTCACATGGAAACTAACTCAAGTGAAACTGACTTGGTGTTGTTACCCAGAACCAGGATCGGTCTGCCGAATGAGCTCCTACCCTAAGCCAGCTTTGATGTGGCATAATAATGAACTAGATATAACGTAATGTTTAGTTAATACTGAATTTCAGGTTGGTATGTAACATGAATAGCTAAACTAAATAATCCTGTACCAACCTCACATGCTAGGGCCTGACTATTGAAATTTTAACGTAATTAATTATTCCTGTCCTTACATTTTGTGTTGGTTTAATAATTTGAGAATAACCCCTAGTCCTAACCCTACCCTAGCCTAGCCCCTATTTCCTAATTTAACTACACATTATTAATTGTACTTATCCGGCCCAGAAGAAAAACCTGTCCTGCTACTCTCGCGTTCCCTGCTTGAGAGAGAGAAAAAGGCAGTTTTCTTTGAAGGTTCGGATTACCGGGTCACGTGACCGGTGGTTTTGGGCTGTTTGGATGGCCAGCACTTTAGATGCGGAATTATATAATGAGTGAGCTGTGGTGCGGCACGGCACATGTATAAGGAATTGTTTTACGTACTCTTGAAGAGTTCTTGGTTAGCCGGTAGACCGCGTGGTTGACCGGAGCGAGTCAATATTTTATTTCATTTCGAATCGATTTTCATCAGTCCATTGTAGGCCCAGGGCGAACTAACCCTGGGAATAAAAAAGTACTTGTTAATTAAATAAAACTTATATTTTATCAGCGTTAGGCCCGGGGCGAAACAGCTCCCGGAAAACCCTTTGGACTTTTAGTGATTAAATTGAATATTGTATTTGTGATTTAAATTAATTCAATAGAAACCCGATTTTATTAATTGGCGATAACTTGACGGTGAAATCCTGATAGGCTTACTTGCGTTTTAGTTGAAGAATTCGTTTATTTCATTTTTCCGTGTGGCTTATTTTAGTTTTTATTATTTTAATCAGAATTTCACCGGGGAATCTAAATTTACTTTTTCCAAATTCAAGGGCTGTGATGATCTAAGGATTTGCTTTGAGAACTATATGTTCATTTGACCTTGCGTCTGAGCCCTCTAATAAATTAAATTAATTTGTTACATCAATTGAGAACCCTAGACATTTAACCCGATTGAGCGATTCCGAGGCTGTAGCGTGCAATTTTAACACCACCGAGAATTGCACCGTTACAAATGGCGCTGCCGAACAGGGACTAAATAAATTGTGTAGGGCTCAGGGACTTGTAAAATTTCACGAAGAAATCATCGTTAAAAGAGTTGACTATTGATTACTATCTGGAATAAGGTAGTGTACTATCTGGAATAAGATAGTTTAATATTATCTCTCTTTATTTTCTGCCATTGTGGCTGGCGCCCGAAAACTTGGATTTAATTGCGTTTAATTGTTGTTTGAAATGGGACTCTTTATATTATTTCTTAGGCTTTGGTTCCGGCTTTTGTGTAGCACATTTTACGTTGCTTCTCCGGTGCGAAACAAAGGAGAAAAGTTAACAAAATCAGACAAAACTAGCGTAACAATTAATGTAACAACTAGTTCAACTGGTGAAACAACTAGTTCAAGTATGACTACCAGCGTAGGTACGATTCCGAAAACGACGGTTTCTTGGTCAAAAATAGAGACTACGGATAGCAGTGCAGTTACAACGATTATTCCCTGTCACGAACATGCCGAAACTCAGGGTTTAGGAAAACTCATTGAATTGTTAGGCATGCCGCCCAACGTATCAGTTGACGACGTTTGTCGAAAAATAGCTGATTTTGCGATTAAAGCCCGGGCAAGCGAAAATATTCCGCACTCAGACAGCCGTGAAAATATTTTCCTGAGTTTTTCTCTTCCCGGCGATGAAGTTGTGTATAGTAAGCTGTATAAGCCTATCACAACCGCGGTTCAATCAGGAAGTAATCAGGAATTAACGGGCCTAAAGCACAATGACTCAGCATCATTGTGTACGCTAGTACGGAAATGGAATGTTAAGTTTGACGGCAACAAAGACCCGATTTTGTTCTTAGAACGTGTTGAGGAATTAAAAGAAGCGTATTCCCTTGATAACGAGCGTATTCTTAAAGTCTTGCCTGAATTGTTGCTCGGTGCGGCATTACTATGGTACCGCAACAATAAGGATTTTTGGCTTTCTTACGATGATTTTCGTCACAGTTTTGACTTGTATTATTTACCTCCGGGCTATAACCGAAACCTTGGTGAGGAAATTAGGCGTAGGACCCAAGGCGAAAATGAGCCATTTCGTAACTTTGTTGTCGCTATCACGACTTTAATGCGGAGGCGCGGAGGATATTCAATGAAAGAGAAACTCGATGTTATTTATAACAACATGAGGCCAGATTATAAATTAACCATGAGTCGAGACGAAATAGTCTCGCTGGACGAGATGCTGAAAAAAGCAGAGCACGTGGAGAGTTACTGGCGTGAAAAGGCGTTGTACCGACCTCCCCCTCACCCCTCCGAGGCGCTGGTAGCGGAAACCGCTTACCAAGGAAAGCGGAAGTCAGACAATAAGCCGTATGAGCACCACGGTGTCAATACTTTAGGAAACAATGAAAGCTTCACTGATCAAAAGGCTATAAATGACAAGCAGATGGGTTATAAAAATAATAATCCAATTAAAAACGACAAAGGTAACTATAGTCAGCGGTGGAATAACCGCGCTGCAGCTTATCAATCGCGAGATAAGCAATCTAGGTATGTGCCGGCTGACAACAAAGATGGACAGATGAAACAATCTGTCCGCTCTCCGGTGACTTGTTATAATTGCGATAAACCCGGACACGTTTATCGGGATTGTAGGTTGCCCAAGACAATTAAATGTTTTAATTGTAAAACCGTGGGCGTGAGAACAGATGACTGTAAATGTCGCTCGGGAAACGCGTCGCGTAACCGCGAGTTCGCTTTTCTGAGGACTGTCGAGTCCAAAATAAAACCCGAATCCTCCAAATGGCAACTATGTATTGAGCCAACAAAATTAGTTCCTGAAGGTTTTGGAGCTTTAACTGACGTGCAGGATAATAGGCCGTATGTAAATATCAAAATTCATGCGAAGGTGTTCTTAGCACTGTTAGATAGTGGCGCGGCCATTACTTTAATTAGCTCAAAGGTCGCACAGCATCTAGAAAACCAGGGAATTTGTGCTAATTAAGTTTCGATAGTAGTACAGCTCGCGGATGGTACGTGCACTAGACAAAATTATGTGTATGAATTTGAAGGAATTTTAGGCGGACAGATAAATCAATTTAGAGCAGTGTGTTTGCCCACCGCGAATTGCACCGTTACAATAGAATATTGTGATATACAATTAAAAATTGTAAAAAATACTCTTAGTTCTAATCGAATAGTCATTGACAAGTACTATATTATTTTAACATGAACTTAATTCACTAGACTCCGTTTATCTTGCACACAGGAGCGCTTTTGTTCATCTTCAACACGCAGCTGTGCGTGACGCAGTGTAAGCAGTACTTCAAGCTGTACACGACACCGGCGCGGCTGTGGAATGTTGGCAGCAGTGCGGTGCTGCTGGCAGCCGGTCAGTACCTGGCCGTGGTGCCATATCAGCTGGGCAAGCAGCGGTTGGCAGCATTGGTCGGCTCACAGGAGGGCGACGCACCGCCCGCGACCATCACCCAGTGGGGCGATGAGACCAACGAAGAGGGCGAGGTGAAGGAAGAGAATGAGGCCGCTCCCAGACGCCACCTGCACAAGCTGATACAGATGTACATGGAGGAGGGCGCACCACAGAGGATGTTAGTACAACAAATCCTACAAATTATAAATTGAATTCATGGTTTATGCCTCCAGAATCGTATTAATCAAATATAACAGGTTACTAACCTTGGTTAACCGTCACGATTCAGGTCGAACCAATTTTCTTGGTAACCCAGGTTTCGACCTTAAAAGGCCATTTTCAAACCAATGTAGATGTCAAACAATCACTTCATTGAAGGTCATCAAAATTAAAACACAGTCCACAAACACGTAACATTAAAATATTTACACACGCAAAAACACATATAGACGGTTTCAATACTGAGCGGTCTATATTTGTTTGTGCGTGTGTAAATATTTTAATGTTACGTGTTTGTGGACTGCTTTTTAATTTTGATGACCTTCAATGAAGTTATTGTTTGACAGAAATCAGAAACTCTTTATTATAATTTCATAGAGAAATGTACTGTGTCAATAATGTTACAAAAAATTTTTTATGTCAGGTATGTATTCTCTTCCACTTTTGAATTCTTCCATGGTGTAGAAGGGTCTTGTTGTCAGCCAGTCATCCAGTGCTGTTTTCAACTGCTTTCCCGAGAGATTCCTCATTTCTGCAGGTAAGAGGTTGAAAAGTTTTCTGCCAGCATATGACGGTTTTCTCTCGAACAGGCAAGGTGGTGAACAGGAAGTGCGTAGTTTGTAGCATGCCGGGTGGGGTAGTTGTGGTGGTCAGAAATTCGTGGTAAGTTCAGCCTATCAACATACAGTATTGTCTCCCGGATGTATAGGGATACTGCAGTCATTATCTGTAGTCGTTTAAAAGACTCTCTGCAAGAGTCAATAGGTCAAAGACCATCAAGAACTCTTATGGCTTTCTTTTGAACGAGCATTATTCGATTTAGATTTTCTTGAGTTGTTCCTCCTCAGACAACTATTCCATTTCGGATGTGTGATTAAAAAAGTGCAAAGTAAGTTGTTTTACTGTCTTTGAGTCAGCAATAGCTTTGATTCGTTTTTAAATGTACAGGCTTGTGTTCAATTTTTTGCACAGGATATCAACAAGCTGTGTCCATGACATATTTTCATCTATAGTGACTCCGAGGAACTTGGCCTCAGACTTCATGTCAACATCTGGCAGAGCTGGTACTAAGTCTCGCTTCCTACCATAAGCCATTCCCTGACATCTACATTGGTTTGAAAATGGCCTTTTAAGGTCGAAACCCGGGTCACCAAGAAAATTGGTTTGACCTGAAGCGTGACGGTTAATCAAAGTTAGTAACCTGTTATATTTATACATTGAAATTAGATTTGGGATAATTTTTCAACATTACACGGTAAAAAAGTGGTACAATCAAGACAATGTGTGGTTTCTCAAACTGTGCATCATAAAAAAAAGTTATAACATTTTCTTAAAAAAATTATGATTTGTTTTAAATCTGAATACAGCCATTTTTGGTAATCTGACAGGTAAGGGACCAGGGACTTGTTTTAAGTTGGACCTCTATACCCATAGAATGTTTAATGTTCACACCGTTTCTAACATAATGTTATGTTTTAGTTCAATGCGCATTTCAGGGCAAATGGTACATTTTAAGATATCTAATTTTAAAAACAAGCCGTATACTTGGTGAACTGTATTGGTCTGTAAACATTAGTTGTTAAAAGTAATCAACATGTTTGAGTAAAGTCAGTGATGACTTTTTAATGTATTGGCCCAAAAAAGGCATTCATGATGTCACGACATTTATTAGAAAAAAGTGACCTAACTTTAAATAACAATTAGCATGAAATCATGAGTACCTATCGTCGGCTTCCCTGTGGTTGTAAATGTTAAAATTAAATAGGAAATCATCTGATGGATTCTATAGTATGTTAGAACTATTTTTAATTCTTTTTAGCATACACTGTCAATTACTATTTCATTCAGTTGTCTTGTTTGCATAATTAAAGATTATGACATACTAGCCGATAATTTTTCAATCACAAATAAGTTAAATGAACAAATTTTGCTCCTAACACATCTTCTTGTTATTAATGTCAAACATGTATTTTCTCAACTCAACGTCATCATCTGACTCTCGTTTTAAAATTAAACTAAAACACATGTTTTGATGTTAACAAACTAAACATTTTTTTAAATCTCTATACTATTCTTACAGATGGGTGTTATTTCTCCTTTCCTAGTTACTTTTTGGACATGCCATTATTTTGAGTCCTTGGGACCAAAAGCTTTAATGTGAGACCCCTCTCATCACTCCATGGTTTGTGAAACACAATATCGCTTCAACTTTTTCACTTACAGAATTATATATATGTATAAATTTATGTTTTATATCATAGCTGGTTTGTGATTTATTTCAAGAAATTCTTTTACTACATATTTACAGTAGATCATACCTAAACAGCTGTAATATGTCAGTAGTAGAAATCTTTGATGAAACCTACATACCATTTACCGCCTAACCTGTAGTAATGTCCCCCGGGATCAGTCAGAGCCTTACCCTCCCCACACTAGACACATGTTCTAGTAGTTCTTTGCCCCCTAACCTGTACTTATGTTCAACAGGATAAGTCAGAGCCTATTCCTCCCTACACTGGACGCATGTGATATGGAGGGTCTGGCCAGTCTCTTGGAGAACCTTACTGACATCCCCGAGACTTGCATAGTCTCCGTCATTTCATTTTGCCTTAAGGTAATAATTATTAGTTTATTGGTGGTAGTTTAAAGAAGGCACCTAGTTTAATGTATGCAATTAATTTAGTTTAATCTAATGAAAAACCCAAAAATAATTTATCCTAAATTTATTTATGGAAAATAAAAAAATTATTTCAATTTCTTTCCTGATTATAACAATTTTTTATTTCTAGGTCAGCTCGAAAATTTGTTAAGGGATGGTTATCAAATCATAGAGTTTTGAATTGTTCAAGTGTACAGTAGAACCTCGATAGTTCGACACTTTGTGGACTTAGAGAGTGTCTAAGTATCGAAATGTCGAACTATAGGGAGTATATGGGAAATATTAACATAAAATCATAAAAATAATTTTATGATTTTCATAAAAATCATGAGTTTAATGTAGGAAACACTCAACTTGAACGAAACAATAACTTTATTCAACTTAAACATAACTCGAACTATAAGGAGTGTCGAAGTATCGAGAGTCGAACTATTGAGGTTCTACCGTATTAACACGTTAACCACTGAGGAAAGAATAGGTGAATCAAATATTATTTCCAAGAAAGGTGAACTGAACTAGAGTGCCAGGAATTGTTAAAAACGTTGAGGCTTTTTTAAAAATGTTGTTGTTGCTTTTACTGTTTTCTGAGATAATTTTTTTTTTTTTTAACAGATTAAGAATATCTTCCTTTTTCGGGCACACTTCTTTCAGATTTGAAATTGGCAATGAAATTTCTTCAAAAGAAAAATAATCATCCATAGTCTTTGAGCCATAAGATAAGATTTCATTAGGTATAATGTAAACTGGGTCGACAAAAGGAAAAGAGAATTTTTCTAAGAATTCTTACGAAAGCTTTGAAAAGTACTTGAAATATTTTGAGTTATTACCAGTATAATTAAATCTATATTTAAGTTTTTTACCTTTTACCCATAGCTTGGTTATATTAGTTGAATGAAGCTGTTGAAAAAGGATATCCAATAATCCCGCTTACTTGACCGCAGATAGTTTTGAGTTGTTGCTGCAACTTCTTTTGACCCACCTCCAGCTCTATCTGCTCTGCCCACTCTTAGAGTAGAATAATTATTGAAATAGCCACTTTTAAATGGGTAACTGTAATATCAAATGCTAGCAAAACAGGAAGAACAGATGCTTCAGTTGTATTTTTAATTAACTGGGTTTTAACCAGATCAGTTGACATTTTGGTTGAATATGGACCAGTTGACTATCTCTTGTTTGTTCTAACGCAGAAAATCCTGACTTGAGTTTATTTTCGTAAAGTCAAAACATAATTAAATTTCTCCGATCCAAATGTTCATCTCCATGAAGCCCTAAAACTGTGTGTCAGAAATAGGTTTTATTGGCTGTAAATTAATTTTTGAATGAGATTGATGATAACTTTTAATGCATCTAGCAAAGTATGATTGTTATACAAGTATTTGAAAAATTGTTTTAACTTCAAGGAATTGTTTATGTTTTTTAATCGTATAAAGGGTGATACTTTTAACTTCTGATTGATTTTCCATTAGCACCTATATAACCATTTGCAGGACGTAGAGGGCCGGCGGGGGCTGCTGTGCGCGGCGCTGCGCTGCCCCGTCACGCCGGACCTCGCCACGCTGCGGCTGCTGCGGTCACGACTGGACCTAGGCGCCGTGCTGCAGCTGCTGCGCCAGGTCACCGATGAACTGCTCCGCACACCTGCCGACCCCCGCCTCCTGGAGTGGGCCACACTACTCATCGACGCCCACTACCAGCAATATCTGTTGTCCAGGTGACCACATCATCAGTTTATGATTTAATGTAGAAAATGTTGCTGATGATGTAGCCATGTAATAATAATCAAGCACAAAACTTCTCCTCCTCTTTTCTCCGTTTGTGTGCATTGTAGGAGAAATCTATGCATACCGTTAGAAAAGTCACCTGTTTGTTGGATCATCAATTAGGTACAAAACCCATCAATAAGGATCATGATCCGTTGATCATGAGCAAAAAGTTCATAACCTTTGTTAAACAAAATAATTAAAATCATTAAATTTCTGCACTATTAATTATTTTCAATGTTAATATGCCATAAAAATAATTAATATACATAAATTAATATATATTTGATAAAAAATAATAAACAAATATGTTTTATAGTGCTGATTTTAATTCACCTACATCTCTCACTCAAAGTTGGCAATGGTGACCATGTGACCGGCAATTTTTTATTTTGTTTGAACATCATCTGAAGTTATTTTTTATCTCGCTCGCATCGAATAGGTAGCCAATGCTGACACCATGAAACATTACCTGTTTTGTTTCTCATAGCTTACATCTAATGAATTGATTATAATAGCAAAGTTTCATATTTTTTTTACAAATGAGATAGAAAAATCTGGTCATGTGTCTCATTTATTCTGTATGTACAAATATATTTATGATTTTCACTTCATAAGTAAGCTATAAAACTCTACTTGAAGTAACGAGTTTTTTCCAAAGCTACAAATTAAGTCAATAATTGAAATAATTAGAACAAATATTTCAAATTTTAGAAGATTTACCATTTTTCTCATTGTGTTTGCAGGGATAAAGCTGTGATTGAAACGTTAACTGAGCTTAAAGCAGTTGTGGACAAACAAGTAAGTTCATTTACTCCATAAATACTTACTAGCAACTTTTTCAGTTCTACTTCTAAAATAAGTGTATAGATAAAACTGTGACTACAATCAATTGAATTTCATAACATAATATAAAAAAATAAGAAAAAGTTGTTTACCAGATTTTAATTTCTTTAAATTTGATCCTTTTTGGAAAACACGTGGGAGAAAGAGAGAAATAGTGGTGGGAGGGGTTTGATATCCTTACCAACTCCATTGGCTGAAGACTTTTTAAGATTTTTTGTTAGTTATGTTTTATTTCACTATTACCTCCCAGCTGGCAATTTTACATTCCAACCGTTAGTGATATTCAACAATCTCAGTAATGGGTGTTGTAGTAATTCATTTACTTAAGCAGAATCCTCTTGAAACTTGTTTCTCATGGTAAAGTTATAAAGAAAAACGTTTTTTAAAACCAGCTTATTTAATCATCTACACTTTTAGAAAAAGCACTGGCATCTTAAAATTTTTAGCTTTTTTGTTGCAATAGAGTGGTAAAAAAAAGGCTATCTGTGCCCACCTAGAACGAGAACTAAGGGTTTACCTTAGCTAAAAGAAAGAATATTACATTTATAGTAATATGTTTTGCTATATAATCATTATTTTGAAAGACTTGATGGGTTGTTGAATGGGTTTTTCCATTATTGATTTGTTGTTTATTGGCCTAAACCCACTTAAAGGACACCTTGACAACTGGATTATACCAATTTCGAAATTGATATTGGGTACAGCAAACAAAGTTGTTGTCACAACATGTGATATGTCTTTTTGACTGTCCACCATGATGAATTTGCCTACCCTCTTTGTCCATTCATGTTCTAGACAGCAAGGTTTAGATATCTTCCGAGGGCATGAAAACCTTGAGCTGAGGGACATGAGTGGACAGTCTTTTGGTTGGCCAGTTAGAGGGTAGAGCAGATCACTTGTTTGAGGCTGAAAATCAGTTGTTACAGAAGCACGGGAGTTGGCCCCTTGAGTGATAATTGTCTGTCTGTTGTCCCATTTTCACTATATCCCTTTTTCAATATCCAGTCCTCCTTAGGCTTGTGCAAAGTGCCCATTAGAGGCACACATGTGTAGAAATTTAGTGGTGGTCTCTTTATCCACCAGTGACAACCACAAGCCACCTTTCAAATTTTGTATGCGAAGATCCTTTGTCAAGACTATAAAAACACATAACACAACACACGATCACAAATTGGATCTTCATAGGTTAGCCCAACGTAAAAAACTTATTTTGTCATAGGAAATGTCAGGAGTATAGTAGGTTTCAAAGTTTAAGACACTGGAGGGAGGTAGTCCCAGCCCATCGTACCTCGTTCCTTTGTTAACAAAACAACCCCTATTGTAGCGCGGCTGACCGGTTAGGCACCGGAAAGACGCCCAGGTCGCAGAGAATTCTTGGAGTTTTGACCACTGCTTAATTTGTAGAATAATTGAACCAATGCATGTACAATAACAAACGATGGCTTATTATTTTTGTGATGATTAAATTATTAAAAAAAAATTTGAATCATAGGTCTACGATGTTTAATAATCATTCTAAAAAGGGACAAACCTTTGCTGTCATAGCTTAGTGCACTTGTTTCACTGTGGGTGCTTCATTTCCTTCATAGTTGGAGTAAATCTCCCACTGGAACATTTTCTGTGGAAATTGTCCACGTGGCAAATTTTTAACTTCCCTTTTAACGGAACCAGCTTTTTTTGCGATTGGACTACATTTTTGGCCATCAATTAGTATACATTGCTCTGAGAGACACCAAGAACCTTCACCATGTCACTCACTGGATTTTGGCTTCCGTGTTTTGTACATATTCATACATCATCAATACTGCCACTTGTTGCCCTTTGATCAGATGCTAGTTGTTTTGATTACGCTACTTGGCTGCTTTCGTCAAACTTTTTTGATCCAATATAAAAATTTGATCAAAATTTGAAAACTCATAAAAAATCAGGGGGTGCCAGGCACCCCCTGGCACCCCTGTAAATCCACCCATGGTGCTCAGTCAGTTTAGGTTTTGTTGAAGGATTTAAGTTCTTTTATTCCTGTTTCTCCATTTCCAGAACACAGTTTTTCGTTTTTCTCTTTGCACTCTGAATCACAGAGTTACTTCAATACATCACATTGTTATCTTAAAATTACAATGAACACCCACAAGAGACTGAACGAACCCCTCGGTCGACTTCCGGTGCGTCTCAAAGGGCGTTCAGTGGCTGATGTTCAAATAACTCAATTATGACTTGTAGGGAAAGCTCAGAGAACGGTTAGTTGTGACTTCCCTTTGTCTGAGGTTCATCTCTTTTTAGAATGGTTATTAGACATCGTAGAATTATAATTCAAATTATGTTTTAATTGTCTTATCATCACACAAAAAAAATAAGCCGTCACTTATTATTGTTCAAAGATACATTATCCATAACTGATTAGTAAACAAAATTCATGATACTTCGGGATCTTGAATGTGATCTCGTCTTCCGGTGGAAGAAATACCTAGAACATAACAAAGTTAGTAAAAACACACCAGGCGAACCTGGAGAAGTCCATAGCCAACCCTGAAAATAGAAAAGGCAGTAATACAAATTAAATAAAACACTAATACATTCACAAATCTTAAACAGAAAACTATGAAAGCAGTCAAAAACAAAGCACAAACAATTAAATTGAAATAATATACAGTACCAATCAGGAGACAGCACAGGCGAGCCAACCACACATTGCTGTCTTCTGATTGGTACTGTGTATTATTTCAATTTAATTGTTTGTGCTTTGTTTTTGACTGCTTTCATAGTTTTCTGTTTTAGATTTGTGAATTTATTAGTGTTTTATTTAATTTTTATGACTACCTTTTCTGTTTTCAGGTTTGGCTATGGACTTCTCCAGGTTCGCCTGGTGTGTTTTTTTTTACTAACTTTGTTATGTTCTAGGTATTTCTTCCACCTGAAGACCAAGTTCCAAGATTCCGGATCCCGAAATGTCTTGATTTTAGTTTATTAATCAGTGATGGAAAATGTCCGCAACAGAGTGCAGCATCATCCCTGACTACCCCACTACACAGTAGTCTTAATAAAACATGCTTTTGATCTGCAATTTGGTCACTACTTACAATGACATCATAACTCCAAGAGTCTACATTAGTGATAAAAGAGTCTAAGAAGGCCTTGCCCCTAGTAGGAACAAGTACGCTGCTGTAAAAACCAAAACTACACAGAAAATTTAAAAAGTCTGTCGATTACCTAGCGGGCTTCAGCAAATCTATATTATGTTCAGTGCCAATAGCTACTGAGAGGCCAAACGAGATTAAAGCAGGTTGAAAAATTTATCTACTGACCCATTTGGTGAGCGATACATTGTTAAGACAATCAGATCAAACTCATGGAGTAAAACAGCAATAAACTCCCCCTCCAACTTTTCACAAAACTGACTAAGATCCAACTGTGAAAATTTTAAACCAGGTTTCACAAATATTGTACGTGTATTGGTTCAATTATTAAACAATTTAGGCAGAGTTAAAAATTCTGAGAATTCCCCGAGACCCGGGCCTGCCTTGCGGTGCCTTACCAGTCAGTAGGCCATGCTACAATAGGGGATATTTTGTCAACAAAGGATTAGGACGGGTCTTGACTCCAGTCTTTTAAACTTTGAAACCTACTATAACTATGAGTATCTAATTTGTGTGTTGTGTTTGGTGTTTTCATCGGATTGACGAAGGATCTTCACATCATAAGTTTTAAAGTTGGAATTTGGCCAATAAATTACAAATCACTATCTTATAAATCATTACTTGTATGTTACATTATATACACTGTTCAACTTAGTCAAAAAGAAGAAATTTCCTTTACAACTTGTAAAATTTTTTCTAAAGGTCAAAATGTTAATCTGTAAAACAATATTTAACAAAATTTTTACATTATAACTTCGATGGTTGAGGTGAATCAAGTAATTGAATATCTTTTTGTGGCAGGTTGAAGATATGGAGGTTTGGCAAGATTTGGAGCCTTTACTGTTACAGATACAGAACAAACAAGGACTTACTGATCATGGACATCTTATCAACAACACGTATTCAATAGAACAAATAAAGCTTTATTGATGCAAAATTTTTCTTTCAATTGATTAAGCCCTAGCAGAAATTATTTGACATTGTTAAATAATATTCTTAAATTTTTTTCTCTTAGTGAGAAATTAGTTTGTAAGATAAATAGGATGGCAGATTGATGGAAATTGTAATGATTGTGCGTTTGATGTCAGAGATCTAAAATTTAGAACACAAATACTACATATACAAATACTTAAATTTATATAGAACAGCATCTTAAATTTCCTTTGTAGGGGTTTTATAGGGTTTCAAATGGGGTTTGCACATTTTCCATCATTAATTTCTTTAAAATTTTTTGTTAAACCTCTTAAAAAAGATTTAAAAAAATTATTTTTAACAGCTGAATTAGCTAGAGTGGTTGCAAAGAAAATTTGGGACTTCTTCTGGCTGTTTACTTTTCTAGGCGGTACAGTTACTGTCTAGGCGGATTTTCCAATCTGCCTGTAAGGTAACTGCAATAACTGATAACGCTCTATTTCATCAATGCTATTGGAGGATAATTTTGGTGATTTATGGCGAAGAGGGAAGGAAGAAAATGAGGGAGAAGGGGTATTGCAGGAAGCAGGTTTGCCAACTAAAATAAGTTGTAAACAAAAAATTCCCATTTCTTTATTTTGATAGAGTAAAACATCCTTTACTGTTACAAAAATGAAAGGCATTTGGTGTCTCAAAAAAATTATAATAATTTGATTCTTACTTAACCAACGGAACTCAATTTGTTGAGATCAGGTATATAAAAAATAATGCAATTTTGAGAGCTGCATAAAAAGTAAAACCTGTGCATTTTAGTGTCCCACAGGGGTCTATTTTGGGACCATTCCTTTTCTTGTGCTATTTGAAGAACATAGATAACTCACTCACATGTAAACCAAGCAGTGAACTTTGTCTCTATGCTGATGATTCTAATTTAATTATATCATCCCCAACAATTGAACAGACAGTATGACAGCTTTTATAGAAATTGGAATTTTGGGTAATTATTTATTAGATCATAACTTAGTTTTAAATTATAAAAAACAAATTATATTACATTTAAAACAGCTCAAAATATAAGTCAAACTGAACCAGTAATAATGTATGGCATTCATCCCATTGTATAGAAAGAAAGTACAAATTTTTTAGGTCTAACAATAGATCAGCACCTAAATTCGAATGAACATATAAGTAAAATAGTAAGCAAAATGAATTCAGAAAAAATAATTCTGTTAAATAATAATAATAAAAGAGTATCTTATAAATGCCACTCTGTATTCACTGGAAGCATGTTTCACCTCCCACCCATGTAATTGTAATAAAAATTGAACAATTACAGAATAAAAGTCTGTTACACTTAAGGCTGGCATGTAATATTTTTATGTATTTCTCTTGACACTGTTCAAGTTTTACTCTGTACTTCTTCACGAATAAAGAAATTTGAATCTGAATGGAAACCGGGGACTTGCCTGGTATATTTAGAAGATTCAAAATAATAGTTGTTTTGAAGCCCGGTAAAGAACCACAACTGCCCGAAAGTTAGCAACCCATATTATATAACTTCTTAGAGCCTGCTATAAGCTGCTTTGGAGGTTGATATATAACAGAATCCTCCCTGTTCTCGATTCCAGCATTCCCGTCGACCAAGCTGGGTTTAGGCCTTGGAACCAGGCTCTAGCTCTTACTTTTTTCACCGAGGATGGGTCTGAGCTACGACTGAAAACCTCTGTTGCTTTCTTATCTCTTACTGTAGCTTATGACACTGTTGGAGAAGAGGCTTTCTTACAACTTGATTCCTTGCCCACTCCTATTGCGTATTTTCAACTCAATGCTCTCCACCAGGACGATTAAAATATATTTGGGGCGCAAGGAAAGTACTTTCAGGCCATTGACAGATGGCTCGTCACAGGGGGTCAATGCTCGTCCCAAAAGACAGCAGCCAAGGTGAGAGCTAGGACTAATTGTTATGTCGCGGTTGGTCCAAGGAACTATATGATTTTTGGATAGTTATCACCAGCAATATTCCAACCAATACCAACTTTGGGCCATTGACAGCTATCGATAAATCCTACCGTTGTTAACACACAATGTAAAAATAACTTTTTTGTAATTTCAAAAAACGTTGAAGTAAAATCGAAAACTTTTTTACATGAAAGAGATAAAAATAAATAATTATTGTAAATTTTATAAAGTTGCCTTCACGTTTTATTTTTCACAATAATTTTACATTTGACTTATTTTAGAAAATTAAATTTTCTAAACTTAATGTGCTACAATGATGGGGTTGCACATAAATTACTAACTAGAACTTAAAAACCTAAGTTTTATACTTTTAAAATAATAACAATTATACTAATAACGTTTTATACGTTAAAACGAAGAAAATCTTTGAAGTAAAAACCTAATAACACAATTTTCACATTTTATTTTAAACAAATTTTTTGATAGATTTATAAATACATATTAATTTGAATTTAATAAAACCAGTTATAATTTGGATTAAATTTATAAACTTATCAAGTTCATCTAATATATTCATTCAATCTTAAAAATATAAAATTCAAATTACATGAAAATTTTGACATTAAAAACTATTTAAAACTCCCGAAAATGGTCAGTTTGTAGACATTTCGAATTTGGGTCAACGTTTTTACTTTGACTTTCAAAACTTTCTTGTGCAATAGTAAACTTATATCCATTCCTGGTGTGGTTGGGTATACGTTGCTGGATATGTGCAATAAAAACATGTGTTGGTTGGTTGATTAACCCTTCGGTCGGCCTTGTTTCGATGGGCCAACCTCGCGCCTTGTTACACTCCCTACCGGTACCGTCGACCAACCATATCATTTTCCAATTTTGGGCCAACGAATTGTGTTAGGAAAATTTATTCTAGTCATCTGTTTCCATTCAACAATCATCATAATACCATATATATTATGAATACTACGTATACTGTATACAGTATTCATCATCAATGATAATGCTTAAATAAAAATTATATCATTGACTTTGGATCCTTTATATGTTGGTGGTGCTACCTGTGTGTTAACAAAACGATCTTGAGGAGCGGCGACGTTAACACCACCTTGTGGCCGGTGAAGCCGGCTCGCTTCTAGGGCTATTCTATCACCTCAGTTGGTGATCCAGTGGTTTTGTTTTATCCAAAGAATCTAAAATAAATAAAGACATGTCTATATTTCTTTGTTTATATCTATGACTATTATACATTTATAAATAATTAATTCTCTTTCCTTTTATGAGCTGCTGTTGGCTAACTTGACAACATGTGATTTAATTTTAAAAAAATCAAACTTTCATCCAAAATGGTAGTCTGTCAAACAGGTGGTGTTCTGCTTGTGTCCCAAATATTTAGATATTCACATAACTTTTCTTAAAAATGTAAAAGTTTTTTGAAGGAGGTTTGCCTCCTTAAAAATGGATGAAGTGAATAAAACGAAATCGTTCATTCGGGTGAAGCGTAAAAAGTTACCTTTGATCGAAGATAAATTAAACGAAATTCAGGATACCTTTTCTGTCAGACTTCAGAAATGTTTACCAGAGACTTCTAACCCTCGTGTAGTGTTTTTAAAATTGGAACAAGAAAGAAGGAGGGAAGCTGGAGATATTCCTTTATCTGAAATACAGGTATGTAAAAACTAGTATTTTAAGATAATGGCATAGTCCAAACTTGCCATTGTTGCAAAACCTGCTTTGAAAGTGCTAAGTATATTACTATTAGGCCCATTGTTTTGGTTTGGTAGAGTTTTCACTCTAATACAATGCACTTTATTGAGTGATCCTAATTAATACTTACAACTCGATATAAATTGATTTTTTACACTGTCAATCCTACCCTTCCTACATGAGAAGTATAAACCTGATCCGGTTTGTTGTCATGAATAGAAGCCAGGGATGAAATTGGGTACAGTTTCATATAGTGCCCACACTACTATGGAATGAATATATACTTAGATCCGATCGATATATCTATCATATATCAGCTAGCCTAAGGGCCTACCTCTATGTTTAGATTTTAATTTTAATTTATGTACAAATATGACTCGAGTTGTTTTGAAAAACATGTAACTTATCATGAAAAACGCTCTAAATAAAAGACAATTTTATTTATTTATTTATATCGATTCAATCTAGGCCTATACCTAGTTAACAACTTAAGACAATCACAATAACTAAATTAGGCTACCCTATTTTTGTTTAGCTTTTTATTCCCACATTCAATCCACAATAAAAAACAAGTATCCTACCGTGTTGCCTAATATAATTTATTTTAAAAAACCCAAAACGCTACCTACAAATCATAATCACAAAAGTTTTCACAATATAATTTTAACATACCGGTACTACCTAAGTTACATAGAATATAAAACATGTGGTCTATTCTTGCATATAAACTTTCCTGGGCAAAGGGTGGTTCTTCATATTGAATGGAGATTAGTTTTGGTTGATGTTAGTTTGTTAAATTAGAATAAATTTTGTCACTCTCAATTTTGTATAGGCCTAGTAGGCCTAGTTTTCGATCCTGTAGAACCTCTGTTAACCGTCACCCTCGGGACCGGGACTATGACGGTTAAGTGAATAGACTAACAATAGAAATAATGTAAAAACCTTAACAATAACTTAAGTAGATTTTTTTTATAAGGATTTGGAAGAAATTATACCCTATGGGCCTATAAGTGGATAACACACATTTAACTTAGGCCTACATTGAAATTACAGTATGTAAGTAATACAAAGCTACTACTCCGTTGTACTTAAAAAAATCCTATTTTATGTAATTTATGGTCGTTCTGTCAACACCATAATCTGTGTGATTATTGTAGCAGTTTCACCCTTCCTGAAACGTTCAAAAACTTCCAGGTTTTAAAAAGTGTCAGTCCCTAATACCAATAGATTTCCTTTTAACCATCTTTGGAGCTTAACAATTAACAGTTCCGGCTGATTATCAGGAAGCACTTACTTACATGCCGTTTCTCATTCATGGAGTACAGTTACAGTATAATAAGTAATGGGGGATAGTCGCGACAATCAGACAGTTTCCGTGGGTCGCGGGAAAGAAGAAACTGGACTAATGATCTAGCGTCTAGACTAGCAAGTAAGTTAGTCATTGCCTTTTTGGAGGATTTTATTAATGAATTTGGCAATAAATATTGCATCCACAATGTTTCGATTTTAAAGTATTTTCTTCCTCAAATGGAATGACAAATTTCATGCACTAAATACGAGATGGAGATGTTCTCTTACAGCTCTGGAATGTAATAGAAAAACAATGGTGTTTGCGACTCTAGGCACCATGAACCACTAGCTGTTTCCTTGCCCAACATACCACGACTGTCTGATGATAGACTACGTGGTACAGTACCGAGCAACAATTGAATCCATCTTCAGTGGACTCGCATTAGGCTACTACCTCCTAACTAAACTCCCCCTTACTACGCGGTATTATTTTCCAGCAAAATCAAGGCTATCGGAATTGCGCTCGATCAAAAGGGCGGATACATTTTTAGTACGGTGTCAGTTATGACAAAATAAAAGTAGTAAATTTCAATGAGGTGACTGATAACTGAGAGTGACAGTTAATCAAGGTTCCGTCCTACTGTATTCAGTTGATATATCAATACATATTTTCATTCGATATTAGTGAAGGCGCTATATGAAATTGTACCCTTGACATTTTTCCTAGTACAGGTAGTAATTAAATGTACCTACATTCCCTCTTGCCTTTAAGTAGATTAATGTTTTAACTACTCGGGCCTAAATTATTTTATTGGTTAATGGTTTTCCCGTAGGCCTAGTAGTGTCCATACAATATTTTTAATTTTTAACTCCCAAAAAGGTTTATGTTAATGAGATTGAAAATATTAGTTTAATACCATACTTTATTTGTTAAGGGGCTCTTGTCTTCTGTTTTTTTTGTCATATTGTATGAACATGTAGGACCCAAGACACCATCAGGCTGAATGAGATGTGTGAGAATTTCTTGACATTTAATACGAAGAAAAGGATGTTATTTTCAGCTTGAAAGACTAATGTTATTCTCATTATCAGATAAGTACCCACCCTGGGTGTATGTATTGAAGTCATCTAGGCGCTGCATAGGCTATACCATAGTTTGTTCAAAAGATAGAAGAACTGTTTCTGACCATTGCATGATTGGGCATTTGTTGACATTTCACAGGTAATTTCAGATACCTTTACAGCAACAATAATTATGTTGTTATCACAGCTTTTGTGAGAGACTGAATCTGTCCTACATTTCTGATTCTGATTCTTAACATAAGTCGCTAGGCCATGTAGACCCTGTAACCTATTCCTTCTACAAGCTTATATCCATGGATGTTGCGTCTTGCACTATTTTCTAAATCTTATAAAGTATCAGGTTGTCCACCTGGCTAAAAAATCTGGAGTAACTGGAATTAAACATAAATTTAAGTGAATTATACTACATTTTTTTTATTTGGAGTTTTAATATTTTTCATTATTATGATACCTACGTAAGATTGCGATAAGGCGGCACTCAAAAGTGGTTATCATCATCACCGATGATTCTCAAGCCACATCTAGAGCATAAAGCCGAGAGGACGTAAATGAGCAGATAACAGAAAAAAAGGAACAGAAATACTGTAGCCCTACAATCTTCCTAATTATTAGAAATGAAGCCACAACTGGATAACAGTTACAATTTTGGTAAATGAAACTGGTTTGTCTTATTTCTCAATTCAAATAACCATTTTATTTTCAATCACGCTCTGTTCCATTTACTTTTTTATAATAATATAGTATGAGACAAACATAGAGAATTGGATGATTATTACATTTACTTTTGGAAAACCTGTATAAAATCTTGCTTCTCGAGTTCTATTGCAATCAAATTAATGAAATTTGTGTTAAAACTAGTAAAAAAAAAAAAAAAAAAAAAAAACTAGTTTGAAAATAGATTACATAAATCTGGAACTGTTATTTTTTACGTTGCATACAGTAGTGACAAGGAGCGGAATGAGCAAAATTATGCTGTCAAATAAACTATGGTTGTTTTGGTGTGTACAATCATATGTAGTGTTGATTGTACACAAAAAATTCAGTTCACAAGACAAGGTTGAGTCCGACTCGCCAAAACCTTTGGCAACAATCAGTTTTGATGAGAGTGATGTAGAACGAATCAAGTTAAGAGGCTGCAGTAGGTACCATTTATCATTTACCGCAGATGTCTTCTGCCTGGTCTTAGAGGCCAGGGAATTGTCCTTTCTGCTTTGTGTTGTGTAATTGTGGTGTGTGTAGTGTATTGGGACATGTTTTATGTTCCACTGGAAATTTATGTTCCACTATAAACTCAGAGGGCTTATAGTAGGGTCGGTTGAGCAAGTATTGTTTGAGTTTTTTCTTGAATAGTTGTATGTTGTTTATTTCTTTTAGTTGATTTGGTAACAGATTATGCATTTCAATACCCATATTGTTTGGGGTTTTACTAGTTTTGTTTAATCTGTGTTGATTGAGATCAAAATTTGTTTTAATTCTAAGATTGTATTTGTGGCAATTTGTTATTAATTGAGGAGGGTTGATTTTAATTTGAATTATTAGCTCATTGAGATAGAGGGATGTAATGGTGAGGATATGGTTGGATTTGAAAAATGGTTTTGCAGTGCTCTCCAGGTTCGATTTGATTTATGATACAGTACACTCTTGTTCATCGGAACTAATGTCAAAAAATTCAGATAAAGCGGAGTCCGTCGTGAGTCATCATTTCCGCCCGTACGGTGACCTATCGTGATTGTATTCACTCTTGTTTTTAAGATAGCATAAGAGAATTTATAAAAATAAGGCACTCAGACTTTGAACATGGTTACAATGAACCTATAAGAATAAAAACAACGCAGGAAATGAAGATCCAAAATCTTTATTCTCAAATTCCATTATTCCAGCAGTCAACAGACTTCCACGTAACACAGTTGCAGTCGCGACGCGAGACAGACTGAATGTCAGTTTGGGAAGCGGTCGACGTGGATGTTCACTTCCTGCCCGCTTCCTCTTTCTATTTTTGTGCGAATACTCCACTGCCTCGTAAATCACATCGATGGGTACAGATTATGGAAAACGCCTGATGTTTTTTTATGCAAAATGTGATACTTCACTGTTGTGCGGATAGAACGAATGGAAGTTGAAGGCGCTAAAACGGAAAAATTATTTATTTCGTAAGAACAAAAATTAATAATATCCAGATTTTCAGTTCCGATGAAGCGGAGTTCCGATGTCGCCGAGTCCGATGAACGAGAGTGTACTGTACGGATTGCTCTTTTTTGAAGTATTAAAAGTTCTTGTCTGGTTCGCTCACATCACCCCTCAAAACCAGGGACGTCAAGCAAGACACACTTGCGTACGGTAACCCATCAGGACCAGGTGCGGAAGGCTGTAAAGCCGTAATGCAGGTGGGATGCAAAAAAAGCATGATATGCAGTGATTGTCATTTCTTGATCTGAGATTCTCCTCAGTCTTCTCAGGGCATATAGTACTCGAGAGAGTTTCTTGTGTAGCTCCTGGATATGGTTATGCCATGTTAGATGTTGGTTGAGGGTTAAATACCTAAGAACTTAACAGTTAGTTTACTTTCAGATGTGTCTATTTGTGTGCCATTATTTCAGTTTTTTATCTTGAAATTTACTATTATCGTTTTCTGTTTATTTTTTATTATTAGGTCAATGTCTTTACACGCTGAGGTCGATGTGGTTAGGACATTTTCGATAATTTGTTGGTGGGGTACCCTTTGGTCATTGGGATAGCCTATTAATTAATGGTCCTGACAAATGAAACAGCTGATATTTGTCAGTAATCACCTCATCTGCTTCATCATAATCATCACACTCACCCCTTCAGTCATACTCACCTTTAAATATGCACCACAGAGTGTGTCGGTGTTTCAAATAAAGTCTCTTCTGTGTTGGGTGTTGGAGTCAATACCGTGAATAATGAGATAAAATTACCTTGTCCGATCACTAGTTGTCAAAAGACGATATGTTTCGTTCCTTAGAACTTCATCAGGTTCATAGTATACAACTACCACATAATCCAATGTATTATTACATTGTGGTTTGTCAAATGATTCAATAAAGAAATGTCCCAGTCACTAAAACTACAAGTTGTCATAGAAATAAAATTAAAAAAAAAAAAAAAAAACTTAATAAAGCTGATTATTTGGGCTGGCCTGCACCTCACTCTATCACAAACTAGATAATACTGATTCATTGAATGGGGGAAAGTCCGTCATCATTTTGGCGAATTGTTTCTTTGTAATTTTTTAAATTTTAGCGAATTTCCTTTGGAATAAAGCTAAGTTTAGGGTCCGGTCTGCGATTACATAATTTTATATATCAAATTTGTAGCTTTTTATGAGTACATTCTGGAAACGTAGTGGGTTTTTTGTCGCAAACACTTTTAAAACTTCACAAATTAATAATGATTTACTAAAAAATTTAACATGGGCTTATATGGGAAATAGAATTTTCAATTTTGAGTGTTTGTGAACACGATAACTATTGCAAAAATCGTCTGATCATTATGAAATTTGGTACAGGCATGTAAATTTTGCCATTGGAACTTCACTAAGTACGCAGGTCTGCTGCGACGGGTGTATTTTACCTCCGCCTTTATGGATTTTTAGTCCCATAAGAACAATGTAAAATAACTGTTAGTTGTAGGTGCCTTTAAAACACTTTATCTCGGTAATCTTGTATCGGATTTGCATGAAACTTGAATATGTTCACCATAATGGTATGGTGAACATATTCAAAAAGTGATAGTCCTTGTCTCAAAATAGTGATTTAGTAATTTAGTGGTCAGTATGACTTGAATATATATTTTTTTTAACAAACTTCCTAAAATGGTGTTTATATATATTTTAATTTTATTCGTTATTCGAGTGAATAATTTTTTTTATTAATTTTATATCACGTCAAATGAAATGCGGTACACTATGTTACCAGTAACATTTAAAATGACACCAAGTTTGAAATGTTCTGACGAAAAACCAACTCACAGTTTTGTTTTGAATTTAACATTGTTCTTATGGGACAAAATACCAAAATGGCAGAGGAACTGCAGACTCTTTAGTGCATCAGTTTACACTCCCATTGGCTTGGATTCGCCTTGACCCCTGCCAACATGAACATTATGTATACAGGATGGGAAAAAGTCTGGAAACAAATAATATTTTTAAAAGTATTTAAGTAATAAAACTAAAACTTTGCGAATTGATTTTGTCCTAAAGTTCTTTTTGTCCTTGGACCTCCTTGTCTGTCCACAAGGAGTCAGAAGAAAATCTTAAATGTAAGCATAGGTCAATATGTATGCCAACTTAAAGGTCTCTAAGAATGCAGAACAACCCGACCTAAAAAGAATGACCGAGTCGAAAATGGCAGGCGATCAAACTTTGCATTAAAATCACATTCCTGAAAACAAACAAAAAAAATGCAATAACTCCCTATAAACTGAACCTTTTGAGGTTACGTTTGTGTTTGTGGTAAATTGCTTACAATGCAAAGCCCTTTAAAATGATGTATGATATTACGTAGGCCAATGAAGTTTTTCCTAAGACTTCCTTTAGAGACGTCCCTAGTGTAAGTCGTCGGGGAACCTGCATTGGCCTACGTCACATCATATATCATTTTAAGGGGCTTTGCATTTTGAACAATTTGCCACAAACCCAACCTCAAATGGTCGAGTGTAACGGGAGGTATTATGTATTTTTTTGTTTTCAGCAATATGATTTTACTTTGGTCAAGATTTGATCGCATGCCATTTTTGACTCGGTCATTCTTTTGAGGTCGGGTTTGCGGAATTGTTCTCTATCCTTAGAGACATATTATTTATTGATGCTTATGTTTAAGATTTGCTTCCGACTCCTTGTGGACCATCCCTCCTTCGAAATACAAGGACAATAAGTACTTTAGGAAGTAGACTTTATCACTCAAAATCAATTTGCAAAGTTTTCGTTTTATAACTTAAATACTTTAAGAGATATTACATCGTTTCAAGACTTTTTCCACCCTGTATATATCTCAAATAAATCATCAGATTTCAGTGGGCGTAAAATTAAAATGATCCGTTTACAATTTTACTATTTCTTATGTTTATTTTTCGAGTACCTTAATTTAAAGTGGCATGCACAATAATTTTTCAATCTTATAGTTTTCTGGACGTTTGCATGGTAACATTGTGGAACAGTTACATCGTCTGCACACTTGCAGTACCAACCCGCCGACCGTTGATGTATTTTTAATCCCAGAAACTGTCATCTTAGGTCAGCCTCCAGGATCTAAAAAAAAAAAAAAAAAAATCATAGGAGTTACGGGCCCATGCAAATTTAAGCAGGTCCAGCTTGTTCAAAGAAAAATGTTATTGTCGATGGCGTCTGCTATTTACAACCGGGAAATGAACTATCAAAAATAATTTAATAAATCAAACTATGGATTTAAGTTGAAACATGATAAGAATGATGATAAACGAAAGAGTGAGTCAAAACATCTATTGCACAAAATGTATTTTAGGTTAGGCTATCCCAAGCCTATATCATCTGTAATGTTCTATTCCAAGTTCTATTTTTTTCTGAAAAAATTGCTGCTCTAACAAGAGTTGTATTAAAAAAATCTGATATCTAGTATCCATCTTCTTTTATAACAAACTTTACCGCAGAAAAAATATAGGTATATAGGCCCAAAGTTTGGTAGGCTTGCTTTGTTGTAAGGTCCTCACTTTGAGGAACCTTTTAATATGGAGCCTTATATTTTTATGAACTGAATATAACACGTTATTATTGTAGAGATTACATTTAAAAAGTATTGTTTATTAATTTAGATTTATAATTCAAGACATAACATCATTTATATTCTGCTTGTAAATTTATTAATGACTTGGTGAGAAAAAAAAATTAAAGCAGTTTCTTACTTGGCTCATTATGCTAGCAAGACAAAACTTCGGACTAATGTACAGGGTGTAAAAAAAGTCCGTCCCCCCCCTGTTTAGTATTTTTATTGGTTCTGATAAACAAATATCGTTGGGGGGGGGGGGGGGGTGATAGTAACTTAACACAAAGTACCTTTTGACGTTATCAAAAATATTTAGTTATGTTAGGGGGACGGTACAGTACACCAGGAGTCAGAAGAAAATCTTCAATGTAAGCATAGGTTGGTATGTACATCAAATTAAATGTCTCCATTGGCAGAGTACAAAACTGCAAACTAGACTTAAATGTATGACCCAGACGGAAATGGTAGGCTTTCAAAGTTTACATTAAAATCATATGGGTAAAACTTAAAAATGCAATAATTTTCTTAATACTCAACCTTTTGACGTCGGGTTTGTGGCTACTCCAAATGCAAAGACGTTTAAAATGGTGTATGATGTGACAGAGGCTAAGGAAGTTCCAATTTAAATATCCTCTATTGGACGTCCCTCAATGAAGTCTTACAGAGATATGCTTCGGATTTTGTCACAACATACATAATTGTAAACGTCTTCGCATTTGGAGTAATTAGCCACAAACCTGACGTCAAAAGGTTGAGTATTAAGAAAATTATTGCATTTTAAAGTTTTACCCATATGATTTTAATGGAAACTTTGAATGCCTACCATTTTCGTCTGGGTCATCCATTTTAAGTCTAGTTTGCAGCATTGTACTCTGTCAAGTGAGACCTTTAATTTGATGTACATATCAACCTAGGCTATGCTGACATTTAAGATTTTCTTCTGACTCCTGGTGGGCCGTCTCCCTAACATAACTTAAAATGTTTGATAGCGTCAAAAGGTACTTAGTGTTAAGTTACTATCACCCCCAAACGATATTTGTTTAGCTGAACAAATAAAAAAAATAAAGAGGGGGGACGGACTTTTTTACACCCTGTATATCTCCTTGATCAAAAATGGAATTTTATGATTCCAGCAACTACTTAGTTAGATATTATTGAGCAAACCTACATCCCCATTTCCATGGTGTTCATGGGAAAAATAAAAAATACCGAATTCAGTTGCAAAGTAACTGATAAGTACGCAAGTTTTCCGCGACGGGGACGTATTTATATTTTTTCACTGCACTAACAAAAACCAAGTTCCATAATAATTATTTGCAAACATACAGGGAGAGAGCTTTCCAACAACCCATTAATTAATAAAATAAATTTTAATGGCAAATAACTGTATAATAGGAGAAGAAAAAATGGAAGAGGTGTAAAAATAATTTTAACGTTAAAGCAAAATAACCAACTTCTCAGAAGTCTGAAAAAAAAACTAACGCTAGGCGATCCAGAACAGGTACCTTTAACGCAGTGACTTGAGATAAGATAGAGGATGATTAGATAAGACCTGTCAACCGAATATGATATCCCGCATTGCATAGTGGGGATATTTTCCATTTATCTATGGCTCCGTCTTTACTAGAAACCCATTTGTAAACAATTAACTCGTATATGACAAATTTTAATAGTGGAGGATATGTATTTGAACAAATGGTAGGCCTATTATTGGATTCTAGGACCGCAATACGAAAAAGAATCATGGTCCTGGGCTTAGGTCATACTTAGAGTTTAGGTCGCCGTAATAGAGTATTCCCTATAGGAAATCCTATTGAAAGGCATCATCTATTAGAATATTAGCAAGGGAAAACAAAAGAAACTCCTCCTACCACCATCCCTGTGGCCTTCTACAAAGTGTAGTTTTTAAAATGGGGTTCTAACGGTATCGGTACTGTGTAGAAGGTTTTATATTGATAGGCCTGCATTTAAACTCATGTACAATCTGTAACATACTGGCAATGGCAATAAGTTAGTGTATAGTAAAGGCATGATTTTGCCTACTGTAAGACGTACCGACGTACTGGTGGGACTACGAATTTAATCTAGTTTTACCCTCGTTTGTTAAATTGGGTCAGAGATTACAAAGTTGGCAAGTTCCCCCCCCCCCCCCCCCCCCCCCCCGCCCACCGGTTGAGGGGAAGCCTATATAGTTTACCTAATGATTTAGTGCCCGCGCCCGCCTCAGCCCTCGTCTGGTCCCGGATCGTCCGCCGGATGGGCGAGGGTGACGGATGCGGCGGATGTGAGGCAGGAGGTCAGGGCACACGGAAGCGTCCCGGGGGAAAGTCTTTCATCCGGACATCTTTTGTTTACCCGCCCAGGCCAAGTCCTGGATTTTCCTTTCGTTTCCGTCCCGGACTTGTATCCCCCGGCAAGGCCTACGCGACTGTCGAACTTTCGTGTAACCGCAGCGTCCGCCGCGCCGTCCGCCTCAACGCCTCGGAACACAGGTCCAAATAATAAACCCTCGATAAAAACCCTCTTCGTTTCACACGTAACGCAAAACCATTCGTTTAGATTATTTTTTAATAGTTTGAGATCATAATTTAATATGTCTAATTCAGTTTTTAAGAAACTATATAACGGACAGTCACAGTAAAAAATGGCGGGTAAATTTTGGAGTTTTGGATTTTTTTGTAAACTCTGTCAATATTTTAGTCCTAAACATAACTTTTTGTCATTCTTTTGCAATGTCACCAGTTAGGCTATACCTGTTATTAGGGTGATATAAATTTTTTTTAAATTTAAATAGTCATATTAGCCAACTTAACCATCTCAAATAAGAAAAACATGTCTTGCCCAACACATACAAAACCTCTGTTGGCCAAATTTTATTTCTATTTATCACAAACAATACATCAAATGTTTATTATTATCATAGCGCCTATTCTATCCCAGTTCGTAACTGACTTTTTCGGCCCCCTTAGAACTTATTTTCGGGCTCCCCTACGATGGGTCCAGTCATCCGTTATCAATGCGTTCCGCCAGTAAACCAATGGTTACAGGACGTGGTAGAGCTCTTTTTATTAAATGTTCCTAAAAAGACTTATTAAAGACAAAGTTGTAGTATTACGCATGTACAGTAATTGTAACATTGCATGTTACGTAAGTAATCTTTTGTATTTGTAGTCTTTACTAGAGATCGATAACTGGTCGAAACTAGGTCAAATTTTAGTTTATTTGAACGAAATTAGTAAAAAAAAACCTAAGGCCTATCACCGAAACGTTTGTTTTTCCTGTTTTAGTTGGATTTCTTATTAAACAGCTGTCTACTGATTCAATCAATTAAACTTCTTTCATAAGAGTAACATTTGAAAGAACATTTGAGAAAATTTGAAAGCCTGTCGGGCGTAGCCCTGGGGACCGATGTGAATTATGGGTTTCTACTCATCTACAGGGGCATGCGCGAATTTCTACCCTACGGTGCACACGAGCTGATAAAGAAGAAGGAAAAGAAACATGTTTGCCTATAAAGTAAGCCTTTAGATAGCCAACTTTTATTCAGATTGTAACTAGGCCTACAATGCGTTTTAAAAAATCAGCCTATCTAGTTTGTTTTTATCATACCAAAAAACACAAAGTGTTGAGGGGTTGCCTAGTGATAAAAAGGTTTGATATCAAAATTTGTTCCAAGTCAATGACATTTGTTTTAGAAAAGCTACTCGACAAATTGATTCAATATCTTTTCATGATTGGTAAACATTCTGTAAAACATTATTGTTTTATTTAGAAACCGAACTTGGCCAGCATATGTATAATATTTTATTCTATTTTTCATTGAACTGAACATAAATTCAGCATTTCCCCCATTCATCGTATTATCCCCATTAGTAAATAGGCTTAACTTTGCTAATACATGGTGGACTTGGCGACATGACACGACCGTGCCACTGGATAAATTTACCGCCCTTGTACATGTGGAAAAAAATGAAAGTAACAACACTTATAGTGTCTGATTTGTGTCATTCACCATAATTATTTTGTTAACTCTAAGAAATCTTAACACTAATCACAACAAATAACACGTTTTTTATACCCTGTTCGAAATAAATGTGCTGTCGAAACGCAGATATCAATTCCCCCATTTTCCCGTTCCTCCCACTGTCAATAATCCAAACAATTTCAATCACTGAGAATTATTGCAGCTATTTAATGTTATGTCATAAAAAGAAGCGCTTGCAACGGCAACTAGGGGAGGTAATACTTTTTTCCTTCTTTGTTACGGCTGGAGTTCCAACCTAATAAGCCATCAAACATTACAAGAATTACAACATTTAAAACATTCCTACTAAGCTTTTTTGGGACACTGTGCTTCGAAAATAGTTTCTTTATTAACTTTCATTTTGAAAAGGATCCCAAAATGAAATGGTTCTAATGTAGGCACTATTATTGGAGCTTCAAACCATCTATGCTCGGGTTTCTAAATTATTTTCTAACCTGTTATACTAAATTGATGGAGACGCGTTCATACTGCCTTATAACTCGAGCACGATGCGCCCATTTGCCAAAGACGGATGAACGCACCTCAAGAGTCAAGACCTCAAGACCACTTTGCGACGTCATTAAGATATCCGGCAGATTCGTGGAAAGATGATAACAATACATACAGGAAGTTTACACTTATCACTGTGTAGAAGTCATCATACCTACCTAATGTTTATGCTGGTTTTTGTACTTACTAAGGTAATATTTTTTTATAAATTTTATTATATTACAAGACAAATCTTAAACTGAGAATTATTTTTCATCATTAAAAACGCCAGGGAGGCCAAGCTTATACTCGGTAAAATTATTAAGCTCACTCTCCTTTCTTAGACAAAGATCGTTCGACTCGCTCCACCCACCCTACTTCTTTTTTGAACGACATTTCTTTTCCCTCACTCGCCAGGTTAATATAGGTGCATTTTGGTACTGTATAAAGTACTAGGGGGCCGAGCTCAAGCTCGGTAAAATTATTACTTTCGTTCTCACTCGCCAAGCCGAAGGGTGCTGCACTTTGGTAGTCTATAATTATCTTAAACTACAGGTTAAAGGTGTAACACATTGGTTTATATGTACAGTTATCAGCTGATTTTTGTTCAATTAATAAAATCTCCATAAGGATAACATGGAAACTTTGAAGGGCTCTAGAACGAAAACCGGATTTTCCCCAGACATGGGACCAGCTTCAATCGATTTCTGGTGGCCAAAACCCCCATATTCAATAAAAAAAAAATCAAAAATCCTTGGAGCGAAAAAACTTTCCCCTCAAAAACAGAGCTTGTTTTATAGTATAAGATAAGATTCGTTGAACCACGGGTTAAATATGTAACACATATTTTGATATCTACAACTATCAACGGATTTTTCTGTTCAATTTAGTAGGTACAAAAAAATCTCCACAAGGATAACATAGGAACTTTGAAGAATTCTTGGACGAAAGCCGGATTTTCCCAGCCACGGGACCAAGTCCAATTACATCGCCGCAAACCAGACCGAAAAAGTCAAACATTTCGGAAGGTATTGAATTTCAAAGTTTTTATAATATTTTTTCATTCTAAATTTTTAATGTCTGTCATTTTTCTCCCAACCGTTATACAGTATTGAGATCAGGTTTTCGGCATTATATTCCACATTTTGAGACCTTTAATTGTATATATATATATATATATATATATATATATATATATATATATATATATATAAACCTTCTGGAATGAAGTTAAATTTAGTATGCTTAGTATCAAATTTTATTGTAACTCCTTATGGGCTAACCCTTCATTTTGGACATGATCCCCATATGGGATTTCAGATGACTTTTCGGAGGAAGGTATGCCATAGAACACATATAAAAAGAAATTGGCTGTCCAAAAATTATCACATTTTTCCAACTACACTATAAGTGATATCTGGAAATTGGGAGATGTCGAGGTGCGCCGATGGTCAGGGCATTCCACAGCGGATCACCGTCGACCCTCGGAGGGGCAGGGTCGAGGTGCGCCGATGATCAGTCGGGTGGTCTGTTCCCCATGTTTTGCTGCCACGCTGTTACTAATTCATTCCAAATCAAATATGAATGTTAGGTAACGGTATGTTGTTATTTAAACTGTTCGAAAAGCCTTGTAAATAGTAATTTTTATCACCATTTCGAAAAGCGGGTTTTCTGTGCTCATTGAGTTTCATGATTAATATGGTTATTTTACGTAGATTGAAAAGCCCTGTGTAAATAGTAATTTTAATCACTAGGGCGAAAATTGGGTTTATTATGGGTAAAATGGCGCAAATCAACAGTGGACAAAAATTAACATGTGTTGAGCACTCTTATCTATTTAACATCATTGGCTACAATAAATGCCACCTTTTCGGACTAATTCAACACCAACTGACGAATAGGCCAGAAAATGGCTGTTTAGCATGCAGTCAGATGAAAAATGAGCGAATGTTTTCGTGCATTTTAAAAGGCTACATTAAATGCCAAATTTGCTGGCTATTTACATGCCATAAAACAGATATTTTGTATGTAGTACGATAAAAAACAATTATTGGATTTAATCGATAAGACAAACAATTATGTCCTACTACCATATTATATATAGTCTAAATTAGCAACGAATTGAAGGCAATTCTCAAACTGACCATCGGCGCACCTCGACCCTGCCCCGTCATGTTCAGGTTGTCAAGCTCATTCACAAAAACCTTCCTGTTTGACGAAAAAAGGTAAAATTGCGGCAGGTTAAGTTGTACCTGCCGGGAGGGACCGCGCGACAGCCGTGGTTGTGGTTGTTAACAAGGAAACAGGAGAACAATGCGATTGCGTCAGAATCCTTGGCCAGCGAACGACTCCGAGCCAGCCTCGCCTGCCGCTTCAAGGCGAACGTCTCTACCGAAATTATTAATTGTGCACAATACATTTTAAAACAGACTAAACTGCAATAAATAATTCCGCTCGGCGCAGTAATTGTTTTTGCCCGGTGATTTAACCGTTTCAGTTTAAGCGTCCGCTCCCGCCTCGCGCTGTCTGCGGTGGAATTCGCGCTTGTTCAGTGCAAGGTGTGCCAGTGGAGGCCTACGTTCCCAAGACGCATTGCCTGTAGGGTTACCATATTCTCCGGGATGAAAAAGTGGACACTTAGTCCACAGAGTAAGGAACCTTTACAGAGTGCTCGCTGCGCTGCGTTTTCACGTCAGTCATGACGCGCCTCGTAGTGGCGCTACTGACGCGGTGACGCAAAATGGCGCGGACTGACGCGGAGTTGCCAATTCGGACACCGCATCGCACCGCTCTGCGCCGTGCCTCGCGTCAGGCCCGCCGCACATTGCTGCGAGGTGGGAGCGAGCCGAGGCCGAGGCGAGGCAGAGGCGAGGAAGAGGTGTTTTTGTAATACACACGTTTAGGTGGAGCGGCGCACATTGGAGCGAGAGTAGAGCGAGGCGGCGGCAGACTCGCTCAGGCCTCGCTGGGTTTGTAGTTGATGCACAGTTTTCCTCGGTCCTCGTTCAGTCCTCGGCGAGTTTTTTACTATTCCTCCCTATTTTGTAATATAGAGAAAGTATAGTGATCACGAAAAATATCAGTTCTATATTAATTTAGGTGTATATGTAGCGCGTTGAATGCAAAATCACGTATTTAAAAATGTCTGTCTGTATTTATTTATGATTTTTAATTGAAAATAATGGCTCGATTTGGTTTAAATTTACACCTTTTTAAATTTAATTTGGCCCATTGGTCCTATATAGGGTGTCTCTGAACTCTTTACCGACCTTTTAAGGTATTATTCCTGGACCATAGACAAGCCAAAATATCATATTCAAAATTTCCAAAACTAAAAAATTACTCGTATAGCCGCCATTTTTTTTTTTTTTTATATAGGAATTTTTAATTCAAGAACGGTTTGTTTTAATTTAATACCAACAATGTCACATGATAACAGTTGATATTGACAAGAATGCAGAATCTTAAAAATGGATTTTCTCCATTATTTATGAACCGATTTTCGTAAATTTGGTGTCATTCGATTTGCAATATAATTCTCTAACTAAAACATAATAAACGTAATTTTTGTACTATGAGCAGTTCTTAAGATATTTACGTTTGAAATTTTTAGACAGTCGCCATTTTGAAATTAATGATTGTAAAAAATTAATTTTTTCTGTAATTAGGTCTTTATGTGATAAAGCTAAATACCAAATTTCATTGAATTAAAACAAGCCGTTCTCGAATTAAAAATTCCTATATATATATATATATATATATATATATATATATATATAAAATGGCGGCTATACGAGTAATTTTTTAGTTTTGGAAATTTTGAATGTGATATTTTGGCTTATATATGGTCCAGGAATAATACCTTAAAAGCTCGGTAGAGAGTTCAGAGACCCCCTGTAGAAGCATGAAGATGAGCGATTTTAGAAAATTACAATTTTAAAGGAGTCTAAAAACTGATAAATTAGATTTTCTAAAAAGACTAATCTAACGAATTTGATCAATCTTTCAAAGTTTTTAGATTTTAAAATGAAAAACAAAATGATGTCACCCAAATTTCTGGGAATTTTTTTTTTTATTTAAAGGTTGCAAGGATTTAAGTATCACAAAGTTAGTTTTTCTGATTGTCTGCCAAACAGTGTAATCTTATCAAAATATACTTATCGCTATTGGAATCAGCTAAAACAACAAAACGATTTTGTATTATGATTAGTCTACGACTAAGGGTTTTAGAAAAGTTTAAATTTATAGCATACAAAGTTCATAAATCAGAATGATCGGTTTGGTCTATATGAGATATTTTTGAAAGGATCTTTAAACAAAAAAAATATTTTTTAGATTTTCGATATTATTTATAAAACGTTGTATTTTTCTTTTTACAAGTGGATTCAGCTAAAAAAATTAATATGTTTAACCTTTACTCAATATCATATGGTTCTGAAGATAATTAGGCAGTACATCGTCGTATTTTGGGTTCCCATTTTTATCTAGGCCTAATGGAGGATAAAATATATCTCGGTTGTTAACTAGCATATAATAAATAAACATGCTATACAAGTTGTTTAGTGGATATCTAACAATAGTTGACCAAAAAGACCAATTTTTGGGGCTGCTACTGAATTTATCTTGTGGCAGTAAAATTGTTTACTCATTTACCCTATTATTGAGATTAACAATATAATGCTATATATTACTTATTCAAAGATATTTTTTATTAAAATTTTGATTCCCCGATTTTTGTTAGTATAGTATTTTTAAATAATTTACTGAAAATTTTCCGAGTATGCAGGTTTGCTGCAACGGGGGTATTCTAAAATCGTACATCATAACGATAAGTGAAAACGAGTATGCATCCAGCACGCTAACGTGAGATGATGTCTTTTAATTTAAGGCGCTAAAAAATAATTCTGTACATCAAAATTTGGGCCTAACAATAAAATTCCCAACGGACGTTAACCATGGACATCAATCAAATATCTGCTTCACACATAATTCGCCTCGGCCGCGCCTCGCTCGCATCTCGCACCAATGTGCGCTGACCAGCAGAGGCACACATTCCTCGCACCGCTCGCCTCGGACTCGGCTCGCTCCCACCTCGCACCAATGTGCGGCGGGCCTCACTGCGCCGCGCCGGGCCGCCCCAACACAAGCACCGGGCCGTCCGACTATTTACTTTACTCCCAATTCCCGAACGCGATTATTTGGCCAAGTTGCAATGGTGGTCATTTGTACAATGTTAGATATTTGACAATAACTAGCAGACTAAAACTGAAATGCCAGCTGCCGCACTTTAATTAATATTTTGAGTTACTTGCAATAGTTGAATGTAATCATATAACGAAAGCTTCATTTAAAATTTACATATCAACGTAATGGACAGAAATATTTCAGTTTAGGCTTGAGAATATTGCAAAATTTTTTAAATCTTTTATTTTATAATCACAATACGCACCTTCAGTATTGAGAATTCCTTTACATTTATTTGAAAATAAGCTCATATTAACTATCAAGAAATTTGTGCACTAACAATAAAAATCAGCTATCATTTTAACAATATATTTAATCAGTACCGATTTAAATTACACAAGTAAATACAAATAATGTAATATACAATTATACAGGGTGTTTCAGAACTCCCTGACAATATTTTAGGGCATTGTTCCTGGGTTAGAAACATATCTAAATATCATATTTAAATTGTCCGGAAGTCTTTAGTTACTCACACAGCCGCCATTTTTTTTTTTTCACTAAATAATTTTTATTTCCGTACCAAAAATGAACAGAATATACCGGTAACCATCCGTTACAAAAATAAAAATTACGAGGTGGCCCGTGCGCAAATTGTGCATTTTATGATTCGGTATGAGTGAAATTAACCTACAGTACATGAATGTTGATTATTAGGTGACATTTTTGTTGGATTTTAAAATTCATCTGAGGGTAATCAACTGTTAATTTACAATTCGCATTAAAGAACTTGCAATAAAAGTTAACATTTTAAAAAACCCTCTAGAAATAAATCAAAGGAGAGGGGGGCGAAGCCC
Source organism: Neoaliturus tenellus (assembly GCA_030545055.2). Taxonomy (NCBI): domain Eukaryota; kingdom Metazoa; phylum Arthropoda; class Insecta; order Hemiptera; family Cicadellidae; genus Neoaliturus; species Neoaliturus tenellus. Next base: position 190,571,742 of record CM061533.1, on the reverse strand, counting down.
GAAACAATATGACCTTTTTAATTACGATTCGTCACTGCGGTATATCCTAAGCTTTAAAGTGACACCTCAATCTTAAAAAAAACGGTTCAGTAGGTCGAGAGAAAAAGGGACGTAATAACAGACGAAGCCCTTTTAGAAATAAGAAGATGGATTATTTGAATAAAATGGTGGCTGTGTGAGTAAATTAAGACTTCCGGACGATTTGAATATGATATTTAGATATGTTTCTAATATAGGAACAATGCCCTAAACTATTGTCAGGGAGTTCTGAAACACCCTGTATGTATACAAGATTTCTATCACATATGATTATAATACACAATAAGTATAGGTCTACTAAAAAGCGCTACACAATATATACGCAATATCTATACTTGGCATCCAGCTTAGTGTTACAATTGCTTGTGTTACAATTGTTACAATTTACTACAGTAGTACAACAATGGTGGCAGGTCCGTTCTTTGTGTCATCGGATAGGGAATTAAATTGTCTAAATTGTTTATAATTTGAAAAATTTTGTTTTTATTTCAAGTTTTTTTTTTTCGAAATTGAAGTTTAAAAATTTTAAACGGCCGCCATTTTTAAATTTAAAATTTACCAAATGAATTTTTGGGAATTTTTACCAAATGATCAGGGACACATACCAAACTCATTCCACTAGGTCTCGTTACCCGGCCAATTTTGTCTAAGTCAAGGCCATATTTTGGCTAAATGGCCCGGACAATCAAAGTATATCATGGTACGGGAATGTCTATATTTTATTCGACGTCAAAAAAAAAAAAAAAAAAAAAAAAAAAAAAACACAACTAAAAGCCTGTAAAGGATTGAGGGAAGATTGGTACTAATATAAAACGTAAGCATATAGAACCTGACGGCGAGTGAGGAGTCCGGCTGGTGTTTGGTTTGCCATAATGTTAATTTAGAGCAATTAAATTAAATAATAATGTATTTATAAAACTGGGAATACTTTTCCGGCAGCGAGCAAAACTCCATGCCACTTTAAGCTTCACCCTTTGTGACGTCAAAATGACGTAGCGGTTTTTCATGGGCGTACTTTTCAGTAGTGTCTTTTGGCCACTCCTGGCCCAGTTCAAGGTCAGCGGTTGGAAGTGGCAGGTGTGGGGTTGGAAGTGTGGGGTGGGGGTGACAGTGATGGATGGGTTTGGGAAGTGGGTCAAGGTCATCCGGAGGGGGTTTTAAAAAAGTGGGAGCCGCAGGGGCTCGGTGGGGGTTTTGGGAGGGGCGGCGCCGGGCCGCGGGAGGTTTTAGTTTATTTTTAAAATTAAATCAAAGTCGTGTTCTTGTGCAGAGAGGTGTTGGAGTGCCGTCCACTGGTGAGGGAGTGGTAGACGCCGAAGGTGGTGGCGAAGAGAAGGTAGACGCACAACATGCACAGTACGCATTTGAACAGTTGCAGCAGGCGAACCATCCCTTGTTGATTTTCCGTTTCCAATTGCAGCCTGTTGATCTCTAGTTTGAGTCTGTCCTCTTCCAATTGTGTTTTAAGTGAAAAATCATCCATCATGTTTGTGTGCTTGTTTTAATTTCTGTAGGTGAAACGGGAGCGGTGTTGACGGTCGGAAAGTTGGCGATGAAATGAGAAACGAAGATGAGGACAGGGCATATTTACTGGAAAGTGGTGGGGGGTTAAAAAAAACAGTTGTGTGTCCGATCAAACGTCGTCGTCAGCTGTCGGTGTAGTTTTGGAGGATGCAGGAGTGAGTTTTAGCAAACTATCTTCATCTTCAGTCTCAACTCTATCGCATGTTGGACAACCGTAAGCAAGTTCCAAATTCATAGTGATGCAGTGGAATTTGTCTATAATATCTTCTAAAGTTTCCATTATATCTTTTAAATCATGTCTTGTTCTAATTACAAAAGTAGATTTCATTAGTGCTAGCGGATCGTTGTTCATCGTACGGGAGTCGGGAAACAAATGGCGAGCGTCAGTCAGCGGCTCGCTTATATGCGGGCAAGGGCGGTGGAGGGGGAAGTGGAGGGGTGGTGGCGTGGTGGGGGAAGTGGAGGGTTGGTGGCGTGGTGGGGGAAGGGTGATATACCCCCATGCGAATCGTTGGCCAGCGCATTTCGCAGCAAAACGCCGTTCGGGTAGGTAGTAGGAGGTGTACTAAGATAACCATTAGTTGTATTTTTAAGTTAGGAATACTAATAATGTTTGTAAATTAAATATTAAATTTATATTTAACCAGAGCTTGCATTTCTTGTTCCTCGTCGTTTAATTCAACAATTTTAACACCATTAGTTGTCTGTTCCTCTTCCTCTGCACTTTGCGACGATGAAGACATGGAGGTGGCAGAAGATGATGATGAGGATGAAAATATTTTGGTAGGATTGACGTATTGCACTGTGATGTTGATCCATCTTAAAGGATAGTTATCAATGAGTGTGAGTAAGTTTTGGAATAGTTCTTCCATCTCTTCTCTGTCGGTAATTAAATGTTGAAAGGAAATGAATTTATCATCCATGTTGTTCTCAGTGCGAGTAATGAAATAAGAATGAGAAGCGTATCGAATGATCCGTAGAATATATGTTGTAAAAAATAAGTGGTGGGGGTAATCTCAAGGTCAATCAAATGTAGTTTTAAAAAAGGGCTGCATTCAATGACTACAGCTATACATCTGAAGCTTCAACAGGATCAGTAGACCAATCTGATCTGTACTTGCACGCACTTATGATGCATGTACAAAAGTGGTCTTTATAATATGCATTGCACTCTCGACAATTGACAAGTTTTTCCGGATGAAATTTGATACACCTCTGGGGACAGCAAGTGTGGAAGTATCGTGATTTATAAATTTTGATGGTTCGCAATTCCGGTGGTGGTAGTTGCTTTGTCTTGCATTTGCAGTAACAGGATCCGAAGAATTCACACTTTGTACAAGCTAATCCGTCTACCATCCATCTTCCTAAATCGGTGCATTTTTGTTCACAACAGTAGCGCGGTGCGTCCTCGTTTTTCTTCTCTTCCATGTTGGCGCTTCTAAGTGTTGGCAAGAAATGAAGTTGTATAGTGTAGGATAGCGTGTTTTATAGACTAGGAAAAGTGGTGGGGGTAATCTCAAGGTCATCCAAATGGAGTTTTAAAAAAGATCATCTTACAAGTGTAAGATGTATTTATTTAAGATACTGAGTTTTCATTTTCTTTTTCTTTCTTTACATCTTGTTTGTATTTTTCTTTTTCTTCTTTAGCCATGGCGATGAGATCTTCAGTGGAGAGTGGATGTACTTCAGGAAATTTTAGAATTAATTTTGGTTGGAATCCCTCTTTAGTCAATACTTGAAGATCGGACGTCATTTGTTCTACACTTTGATAGTCTTTTCCGTAGATTTTTCCATTGAATTCAATCATCATTCTGTACAACATGGTATTAGTAGTTGTTTTCGCTGCGTCAGTTGGAGAGCAAATGATGATTCTGTTAGGTTACACGGTCCTTTTATAGATGCTACAGCGACCACTTGATATTATTTAACATTAGTAATATTTCTGGAACTTAACATTACTTTGAGTAGATGGTGTTGTAGTTGAAGGTTGTGTGGAAACGAATACTTCTTCGTTGCAGAACTTCTGTTTAGGAAACATCCTCATGTTGTTAGCGTAAACATCAATATTTAAACGATAACCACCGGCAAGTAACACTCGCAGTTCATTAATAAAATCGTCGAGTTCTTCAAAAGTTGTAATGGTGGTGGTATCATATGATGCACACTTAACCTTAAGAGACATGTTGTTATTCGTAATAACTGGAGAGCCAACAGAGATGTGTACAGCACGAAAGGTAGTCGTAGACTGATGAGATCCTCAAGAAAATTACGGCCTTTATATACCCTCGAAACTAGGTCAAGGTCATCCAAACGTGTTTTTAAAAAAAGCAACATATCGATAGTGCAGAAACACTATCGATATGTTGCCTTTTCTTATTATTTTTTTTTCATTTTTATTTTTTATTTATTTAAAATCAGTTACACACATGTACAACAGTATATATAAACTACAGACTAGTTGCTAGTAGGCATAACATGAAGTGTAAGTTCAGTAGAGTTGGTTCCACTAGGACCGTGGGATGCCAAATAGAGTGCGCCGGGGTGAATCAGTCGTAAATCTTCATTCTGCAGCAGTTGAACGAAGCGTTTGGGAAGAAATACTTGAAATTTCGGTTCATCACCAGGTGTGTAGGGTGCTTCACTCAATGCGCAATTGATGGCGTCTCCAACTGATGTTTCCATCTTCTTAATAGTGTGAATAATGTAATGTTTTTCTTCTTTCAATTCTGAACATTTCTTAGTCGGTAGTATTGTAGATTTAGAATGTTTGTTGAATTGATCAACAAGTGTACCGTTAAGGAATCAAAGTCTTTCATAAAATTAAGATACACATAATTAATTTAGATTTACAGTAGACGTTGTAAAGCACTGCACTTAAAAAAGGTATTTTTCTTAGGTTCTTCTTAAAAAACATAAAAAAAATCTTCTTCATAGAATTCGGTTTATTCATTCCAGATCAAATTTAAACCTTTTATATACAACAATCCTCTTCTAAAATTACTCTTTTCTCTTAGTTTATTTAACTTTACTTTATTTTGAAGCCGGTTAAGACTCTAGCATTTACATGGACCCTAAAAAAGAACAGTTTGATTACTTAATTGAGTTTAAACATTTATTTAATCTGAAATTATTAATTTATGACAATTTATTGAAATGATGACACTGATACTCTAATCTCGAACTATTTAATAGAAATAATGAACTTTACTTACCCACGTGGGGGATCAAGATAAACACTTTAACTTAATACTGTTTCACTGTGGAAGCTAATTACAGAAGGGCGGCAGAAGGCCACGGCACTCCTACTTATAACTTTTGGACCGTGACGACACACGTCGATCACAACCAATTTGGGTTCGAGATTATAGTTTGCAGTCATTGACAGGAACGTTTCCTAATCTGGATATTTCCAGTTACAAATAGATCTCAACGTCTTTATTAACCGGCTTCATTTATTTGATTTTTTTTATTGCTAATTTTGGAATGACAATTTTTTTTATTAAATTAATTAGTTAATATAAATTGGTACAGATTTCCTCCCTTCGAGAAAAAAAATTGGCATTCTTATTTTAAATCAGAAAAACAAAACATAATAAATATTATTAAATTAACATTCAATTCTTCAAATAACAATGAAATAAAAAAAATTATAGTCCATCCTTCACAGAATCAAGCATAACAAAATATTCCTTATCAGCTGCGACAGCTCATCTTCCAGTGGAACGATTGTAGAAGCCCATAAAAGTGAAAGCGGAAGTCCATTCAAAGGTCAAGAATGCGTGCATCCTTTGCTCCCCAAAACTGCTTGTCGCTCCGCGCTGGATTGCAATATCTTGGCTGTCCGTCTGTCTGTCCTCCATACAACTCGAGCAATATGTAACACCATTTAAAATTTATTAGCTAAATTATAATAAAGTATGAAATTCTTCTCCCTATGTAGTGCGGAATACCCGAGTGAGTGAGAGTGAAATAGTGAGAAGTGTGAAAAGTAATGTGAGAATGTGTAAGTCGTGCGCGCAAGTAAGTATTTGTGAGAATCTGTGTGAGTCATTGTGTTTGTAGTGAGAGTGAGTCAAGTGAGTTTGGATATCCACATACAAAGGTAACACTTTCTTTAACTGTGTTACATTTTACGAAAAATCTTTATCATGACATCCAGACGTACGATAAAAATAAAACATTTTACATTTTACAAATTAAATACTTTTATATTGCAATTTTATACCACAGAAATACAACTTAAATTAATTCTTTCCTTGAGAATACATACTGAAATACTAAATAAAACCTTCTTTTTTACAGTCAGGTTAATTTCTTATATAACCTTGAACTTCAAACAGAAATAATACAAACATAGCGGTTATACTCATGCTTATTTTGTATTAATTGTGTCCACACGTGGTCAATTTTGTGTTTGGTTCAGTCTGACCACAATATCTGAACATAGTACCGTCAAGCCTGTGTACTAAAAGATTATATTATGATTTTTTTTTTTTACCTTCATCTATTGATCATTATTATTTAAAAAAAAATAATGCAAAAGTGGTTTTGCTTTACTCATACCACACATTTCTTTATTACCTGGAACATAGCATGGTTAAATGCATACTAATTGTATACTAATACTAATTAATTATTTTGTTTCGCATAAAAATTAACATCAGTTTTAATTTCACCTGAAAATCACAAAGAAATGATATTACATACAGTCAAATACAAAAAATATTACACTAAATATATTTACAACTTAAGATTAACAGTTTTCAAAGTCATTTTGATCTATGTGTGAGGAAATAGGGAATATAATTCCATTGATTACTCTCCTTTCTCAATTCTTCACACCTAAAACAATCAAATACAAGAGCACCTAAAACTAAATATTTACATAAATTCAATTACTTTTACTTATACCTAGAATGTCCTCTCATTCATTTTGTTTACTCTCACCTTTTTTTATTTCTTCAATTTTAACTGTGAAATATGACACCTTCTTACCACATTCAAGTCGCTTAACTTCTGGACCAAACAGCTAACATCGGTTATGAAATAAATTACCTTGTATGGTCCATCATACCTCAAAGCCATTTTCTGCATAAACTTTTTACTTTTGTCACTCAAGCTGTAGGTTTTTACAAACACTATACTTCCTTTTTTGAATGGATGGGTCGAGTTTTTCTCATTATACAGTTCTCTTGAGCGATTTTTATGGATTGACTTTTTTAAATTGTTTACAACCCTGGAAAGTTTATCAGAAATGTCCCTGGAAACAACTTTATTATTCATAAGCTCATTTAAATTCCACAAATTAGTTAAAACTAGATTTGGTTTTCTCTGGAACATAACTTCAAAAGGTGAACAGTTTATTGATTCATTTACAGCTGAATTCATAGCAATTTGTATGTCACACAACTTAGTGTCCCAACATGCATGATTTTCATGAAAATAAATTTGAAATATTGATTTCAAATTTCTCAAATAACGTTCAGATTTATTACTCCTTGGGACATATGGTGTTATTGTTTTGTGTACAACACCATTATTAAATAAAAAGTTCTTAAATTGTGCACTAGTGAAATACTTAGCATTGTCAGTCACTACTTCTTTACACAAGGAAAAATTCTTAAAAACAACATTTTCAAGTGATTTAATTATATTGAAAGACGTAGCTTCACGAATTGGAACAATCCAGACATACTTACTGAAATCATCAACTATGATTAGTATGTTCTTATTCATAAACTTTCCTCTAGTGAGAGGGCCAAACACATCAATATAAAGTTTGTCCATTACATTTTCTGAGTAACTAGAAATTAAAGGTCCGTTATAAATTCTAAGAGCAGGCTTACCTTTATAACAGAGGTCACATTCTTTTACCTTTTGTTTGATTTCATTGATTAAATTCGGTCTGTAGAAATACTGAGTTACACGTTGAACAGTTTTATAAATTCCCATATGACTTGCAGTTAAAGAATTGTGAAAATACTTAAAAACCATGTCCACTAGATCCTTTGGTAAATATATTTTTGGAGTGCTATTATTACTCTTCTTGTACATCAAAACACCTTTGTTAAGATAAAAACACAACTGATTTTCATCCTTTTTAACACTGTCTATAATAGCAGCTATTTCCTCATCATTTTGCTGGTGAAATTTAAAATCACTGAAAGCTACTGGGAAGTTATTAATTGAGTTTATACTCTCAATTAAAGCAAGTTCTTTGTTTTGACACACGCGGGATTTGTTGTATTTACAGTCAATAGGCTTTTTTGTATTTACAATGTTACTCAACTGAATTTGTTCTGACTCATTTACTGTGGCAAAAATTCTTGATAAATAATCGGCAACCTTATTATCACTTCCCTTAACATGTTCAATAGTGAAAGGAAGGCTTAAAATAACTTCACACCAACGCCCAATTTTACCAAGTTTTCTAAAATTAGACAATACCCACGCAAGTGCACTGTTATCAGTTTTAAGTATGAATGGCTGTACCTCTAAGTAAGATCTGAATTTATTTATGGAACAAACAATTGATAAAGCTTCTTTTTCATACACAGATAAACATTTTTCTGCTTCATTGAATTTCCTTGAGTAAAATGCAACTGGCTTTAAATTATTATCTACATTTTGCATTAAACAGCTGCCACAAGCTCTATCACTAGCATCACAATTTAAAACAAATGGTTTACTGTAATCAGGAACAGCTAATACAGGAGGGTTCATAATACAGTCTTTTAGTTTAACAAAACTAGCTTGACATTCTTCATCCCACACAAACTTTTTGTTTTTCTTACGTAACTCATTTAAAGGACTTGCAATGTCTGAAAAGTTACGAATGAAATGTGAAAAGTATGATACCATCCCGATAAATCTAGCAACTTCCTTGGCATCCTTTGGAACCGGACAGTTCTTAATAGCTTGTGTTCGGTCTGGGTCAATGCAGATATTGTCTTCTGATATTAAATAACCCAAATACTTAATTTCCTTAAACACAAACTTTGCCTTTTGAGGATTAACCGTCAAATTGTGTTTACTAAGCCTTGATATAACTTCTCTTAAGTCTTTAATATGTTGTTCATAGCTTTTAGAAAACACAATTAAGTCATCTACAAAGTTAATTACACATTTAAATTTTATGTCATCAAAAACTTTGTTTAAGTATGAACTCAATACACCGGAACCAAGATGTAAACCATAAGGAATACGGTTCCACTCATAACTCGAAAAAGGTGTGGTAAATGCTGTTATGTGTTTACTTTTCTCGCTTAGCTTAATTTGGTGAAAGCTATTGCAGAGATCTAAGACGGTAAAATATTTACAGCCTTGCAAATACTGACACACTTGATTACAGTCTCCTATTGGGTAATTAACTTGTTCAATTTTTTTGTTTAATTGACTGTAGTTAATTACAAGCCTAAACTTATCTGAATTCGGTTTCTTGACAAGGAATGTAGGGCTGGCATATGCGGATAAAGACGGTCTAATTATATTTTGTGCTAATAAATCATCAATAATGTCCTTCATAGCTGACATTCTCGGGGGAGACATTGGATAAGTTTTGAGACACACTGGAGTCGGATCCTTTAATTTTAAATCTACTTCATAGTCAATAGCGGCTCCTATCTTATCAGTAAACACCTTAGGGAATTCTTCTATCAGCCTAATTACATCATTTGTCGCTTTGTGCAGACCTACTTGAACGTTTTGATTCACATTGCATACAAAGCTACTTACATTACATTCAAATTCAATTTTATTCTCTGGGTCAAACTTGAAGCTACAACAATCATTATTTAAATCTATTAACATTCCTGATTTTTTTATAAAATCACTTCCTAGTATGACATTCCAAGATAAACATTTTGCAACGTGAAACTTAACGTACCAAGTATATCTGTAAATCTTTATCTTTAATATACAATACCCAAGAATTTTCACACTAGTATTATTTGCTGATTTACAAGCTACATTTGACTCATATATTTCCTTCACTAATTTCTTTGACTTTAAATTGTGTAACATTTCTTCACTTATTAAATTCACAGAGCTACCAGTATCTACTAACCCTTTCTCTAAACAATTCTTAGAAAAATCAATTTTCAATGTGGGTAACCCATTAGCACAATTTGTTTCAACCTTGAGATTTAACCAATTTTCATTGTTTACAACCAGTGTATTTTCCGACTTTTTTATCTCCTTTTTAAACTTGCGCCTTTCTTTAAGCCTCAGAAAACGATTGATTTTAGTGTTGTTGTTACTATTTTTACTCCGGGGTGAGACCCTGCCTAACCGGTTTGGCGAATCACCCCTCATCACGCGTTTTTTGACTCATTAAATTTTGAAGAACGGTTTTGAAAACTTTGATTTGGGACGCGTGATTGAGTGCTAATGCGTTGCCTACACTGACTAGCAATATGTCCTATTTTATTACAATTAAAACATTTCCTCGGTGAATATGTATGCTGGATTGAAGCTACCTTATTTGGTCTTATGATACCCCTACGAGAATCCTCATATGCAACATTTTGTTCATGAACACACAACAATTCCAACTCTTCAAAATTAACTGGCTCTTTTGTTAAAGCAAGACGACATCTGGTTACTTGATTTAAACCCATTACAATGAATTTTACGAGCTCATTCTCTGAATACAAACAATTCAACAATTTTGCATTTTCCTTAACAGAAATTATATAGCAATTTAAAGGTTCGTTTTGCTTTTGGGGCCTATTTACCAGGTCTCGCTTCAAATTTTCCCTCAACCCTAGTGGTACAAAATAACTCAGTAGCAAAATATGTACTTCTTTAAGAGATTTCCCTGATTGTTTACATTCAACAAGTTTATTATACAAAGGACCACTTGTGTACCCTAAAACTAAATCTAAAATTTGAGAGTCTGGGAGGTGAGTTTCTTTATCCAATTTTAAAGTTACTTTGATGAAATCCAAAAGTTCATTTACATTTAGACCATTAGTTGACTTTAAATTTCTCAAATGTTTTTCAATGGGGTTTGACAGTTTGGCAAACATGTTTAGCTCACTACTTTGACTACTTTGTGATGCTTTTGAAATTACTGAAGTATTTAATTTAGACCTCAAATTTACGTCAACTTCATCTTCCTCATCATAGGATTCATTTAGTTTACGTTCAATGCCGCTTTCCAAGTCTTTATCTACCTCAACCTTATCTAGGTCAGATTCACACTCTGTAATGCGAAGTTTAATCTCTTCCAATTTAGTTTTGACATCTTCGCTCAATTTAAAATTAGACAAAATATTAATTCTTAGCAAATAATGGTTGACCTTTGTTTTGCATTTAAGAAAATCAACAACTCTTTTTTCTTTAATGCAATCTTGTGTTTTTAACTTTAAAGCTTCGACAGCAACCTTAATCGAATTAATTTCATCAGCAACAACCAAAATTTTACTTAGATTGTGGGCACTAGGCTCAATATTTAGTTTTAACACTGAACGTAATTGTTTTCTTAAGTCGTTAACAGTTGTAGTTGAATCAACTTTAACACCTCTAACTGTGAGTTCGTAAACCAGTTCATTTTTTAACAGTAAGTCTACATGAGAACCCATTTTGCTTTGGCCTAATTTATAAAATCACTTGCTAATAATTAATCACACATCTAATGACTTCAGACATGAAGCAACAAGTATATACTAGCAGAGTGGCGCATTTTATGTGTACCGTTAAGGAATCAAAGTCTTTCATAAAATTAAGATACACATAATTAATTTAGATTTACAGTAGACGTTGTAAAGCACTGCACTTAAAAAAGGTATTTTTCTTAGGTTCTTCTTAAAAAACATAAAAAAAATCTTCTTCATAGAATTCGGTTTATTCATTCCAGATCAAATTTAAACCTTTTATATACAACAATCCTCTTCTAAAATTACTCTTTTCTCTTAGTTTATTTAACTTTACTTTATTTTGAAGCCGGTTAAGACTCTAGCATTTACATGAACCCTAAAAAAGAACAGTTTGATTACTTAATTGAGTTTAAACATTTATTTAATCTGAAATTATTAATTTATGACAATTTATTGAAATGATGACACTGATACTCTAATCTCGAACTATTTAATAGAAATAATGAACTTTACTTACCCACGTGGGGGATCAAGATAAACACTTTAACTTAATACTGTTTCACTGTGGAAGCTAATTACAGAAGGGCGGCAGAAGGCCACGGCACTCCTACTTATAACTTTTGGACCGTGACGACACACGTCGATCACAACCAATTTGGGTTCGAGATTATAGTTTGCAGTCATTGACAGGAACGTTTCCTAATCTGGATATTTCCAGTTACAAATAGATCTCAACGTCTTTATTAACCGGCTTCATTTATTTGATTTTTTTTATTGCTAATTTTGGAATGACAATTTTTTTTATTAAATTAATTAGTTAATATAAATTGGTACACAAGCGACTGTAGAAAAGTTTGCGATGCCATTATTTTTTCTTACTATTGTTCGTCTTCTTCTTCTTGTGCTTGCGCGTCAGAGGTGTTGACTCCTCGGAGGTTAGAGTAATACTCATGCATTGTCATAGTGCCGCTCTCGCTTTTATACCCATCGCTTCCCCCACCACTTTGCTGGAGATAGACATTCAAACGATATGCGTTCTTTAAAGCACATTGAGACTGCCGATGTTTAAAGTTTTTAGATGCAATACAGATGTTAGCAAAGTAGCAATAAAAATCTTTCTCCATTTGCACATTTATCACTTCATGGTTTGTATATGCTTGTATCCAATTCGCTTTTTCCAATCCTCTTGTAAAAATAGTTTTGAACTCTTTGCAGAAATGATTCATAATGTGTGGCATCATATTGTAGGTTATAAAACCTTCATCCCATGTTAGATTATGAAAATGTTTCATCAACCATTTGTTTGTTACTTTAGCTTTGGTTGTTAATCTGTTGAACGGCAAAGGAGGCATGAATAAAAAATGATAAACAACAGATGTTATCATATCTAGTACCACTAACTCTTTAATTATAAAATTTCCATCATTACCACGGAATGCCTGAAACTCTATGATACCTCGCTTTACTTCCATTATTTCCGTCTTCTTAGAGAATGAAACTCGTTTATCCATGATGACGTTCAGTAGACAACTGGTATGTCAATGCGGATTGACAGCCTTTTATACTCCAACATTCTTCTTCTTCTTACTTAAAATATTCTTTGTCTGTTTAATTTGTTGTTGATTGTTGATTGTTGAAACGTGATTCGTTTTCCTTGTTTTCTTGCTTTTTTTCTTCATCTAAATTAAAGTTGGTTTGATTGTGGTGTAACTGTCTCCACATCTCTACTTCATGCGGGATCCTATTGAAGATTGAAGTATCTACTGGACCGTATAGGATTGGAACATATGGTTGTCTATCCAATGCATCAGTTAAATAATCTTTGATAATTGTACTTGAGAATATTAGCTGTTTTAAATATCTTTTTATAGGACCAGTAGCACAAGTTAAAGCGTAAAACTCTTCTTTTGTCAAATGTATTTTTATATTATATTTAGTTAAATCTCTAAATCGAACTAGTTGTTGACCACGTTGTTTAACAATATCGATTTCAATATTTGATTCGAACAAACCTAGTTTTGTTTTTCTTCCAAACGTATTGTTACTCAAATAGCATTCCAAAAGATGTATATGTTTCATAAAAGATTCCCAAGAAGATTCAGTGAAGGTTACCATTTTAGATCCGTGATACAAAATAACAGTTGGAGAGTAATCCAATGATTTCATTACTCCAGCAGACACAGTCTTTGTCATACAAGAAGAAATAGGATAAAATATTCTAAGAAATACCTCCATTAAGATGTTGGTAGAAATGTTATCTTCAATTTTCCTTTTCTTCGTTTCTTTTTCAACTTCCTCTTCGTCTGTCTTCTTATGTTTAAACTTGAGGAACTCTTCCATTTCCTGTTCAACTTGTCTTTCTATATCCAAACTATTGTCAGCCATAAGAGGTGTAGTTTCTTCATTAGCACTTGATGTAGCAGAACTCATCTTGCGGACGATGTTACCCATACGACAATCAAAGATGAAATGAATTTCCAGCTCTTCTTTCTCGCTTTTATACTCGCAGATGACCTAGATATTGTTGATCTTTTGTAAAAACCTTACAAATCGTGCAGATGTTGTATTAATCTTTTTTAAAGTACATTCTTCACAATTCCTGTCAGCGGTGTGTAAGTAACTATTTTGTCATGTAGAATTAAACAGTATGCTGAAGTTCCATCTGGTATTTTATCTTCAAATTCCATTTCAATTTTTATATCTACACTTGAAGATTTCACAGATTCATTTTGTTTTGAACAATCGATTACAACAATTGGAGCTTTTGAATAAAATTGTTCTGGTGATAGTAGTGGTGTATTTGTCTTACCATAATATGACGATTGAAATCTTGCATACATGTCATATAGAATGGAATAACGTTTCTTGTCAAATGAAACATTTAAACTGTCATATGGAAAGAACTGAGAGTTTAGAAAAACTTTGCAATTCTTTATCTTGCAATGGTCAAATTGACCAGCGTGCGCAGTTATAACATCTTTTCGTTTAGTCTGAAAACCGACTATTATGTACCTTGCTCGTTCTAAATAAGTAGAGGTTTTAACAGTCCATGTTTGTCTTTCTGTTTGAGGCAATATGGGGTATTCATGAAATTCCCAACTTCTAAATGGTATTACAATATCACGGTCAGATTTTAATTTTTTCAATAATAATACTCGATGTTCATCCGCCAATCTGACATGTGGTACTCTCCATACAACTTTATCCAATTGAAGTTGCCATTCCAAATCGGCATCTTTTGTTCCACTTGGCGCTTGTATTACATCCTTATTCGTTGAAGATCTGAGCAGTACCAGTTCTTGCTTTACATTTATTATTATTCTCTTGTAATCTTCTGCGAATCCCAAAAGCAATCGTAAAGGCACATTAAAATCAAAGTAACCTTTTGAATTAGGAGTAATAGTGTCTTTATCAGGAGTCACCCATCCAGCCGAGATTAAAGAATTCTTTTCATGGGGTGTTATTGAAGTCAATCCTTTCAAAGTTGTTGATATACCAACTTTTTTTGTTGAATCAACTGTTACTCCAGATATCTCATATCTAATTTCATCAAACAGATATGCCATAGGGTTATTTATAAAAGGAACAGTTGAACCAGATTTTCCATCCAATGTTGTTACTCTTCCTTCGATATATAAATAACTTTCACATGGTAATGTGTAGATATCTTGTTGTTGAATGGGAATCCTTATTTCATCATTATTATTTAATTTTGATGAAGTGTAAGGGTTGTGAGTGTGATATTCCTTCTCCCATAGGGTTTCGTCGAATGTCGGTCCTTGCGCTATATCCAGTATATCCATGGTTGGCAAGTTTTAGTCCGATCTTTTGTAGGAAGCGTATGTTGTCCGGTGTTAACTCGTCGAATGTTGAGGAGCTACTGAGCTCCCGACTCTTCCGTTGTGGTTTAAATGATAATCCCATGTTGACTTTATGTTGCTGCTCTGATATGTAACCGTATAGTTATTGTTTCTCCTCTAAAGTCAACACTAATGCCGTCTTGATCCAATATGTTCAGTACGATGTCTGAAATGAAACTGGTGTTTAACGGTAGGTATATCAGGTTTTGTGGCTTCTCAACTATTTTAAAACCAGGAGCTACTGTGGGGTAAAATGTATGTAATATGTGTTGATTTACTCCATCTCTATATGATCCGTGTATAATATTACACGTTACATCAATACTGTTCACCTTTAATATTGTTACTGTTGTATCGCCAGTATAATCATTTCCAGGAGCTAAAATTCCTTTCTTCTTTGAAAATCCGAGCAAATTGCCGATTGAGTGGTCTAAGCTAAAATCTATATAATACTTTGAAGTTATTTCTGCTTTTAATGTATTATTATTACCTTTTATAGAAATATTTTCTTCTCCAAGCTTTTTTTGTAATACTTGGTTTATATCGTCTATTTCATATGCTCCTGTAGATAATGGAATTATTTTCAATTGTGAATAATTTCCTTTTTCATCTTTACTCTCATAATAATGTAGTAAATTATTTTTCCCTTCTGTAACATTGGGAATTGAATTGTATGTAGTCAAATCCAATAATGCTGCTTCCCATAGTTTGTCCGTAGATAAACGTAACGCTGGGAAAAGTGTACTTTTCAATGTTGACGAATTTCCGCTCAGCGACACTGTATACGATGACATCTTAAAGCTGACTGACGCTCTTCGCTAGGAACTCTAAACATAAATGTCCGCATATTTCTGTATTGCTAGGTTGTTCTCTTTTGTAGTTGTAGAATATATTCTTGGAGTCCCGAAAATAATGTTGAAGTTCTTTTGGTGGCGGTAAATTTCCAAAACTATCAAAGTAGTAAACATTTTCTCCAAGTTTTTTATAACATACCCAATGAGTACCTGGTCCATAATTAGAGTCTAAGTTTACTATTCCAGTTTCATTTTTCCACACTCTATTTGGTAATGTATCTTTCATAAAAACTCCTCTGAAGAATGGTATTCTTAAACATTTCACATATTTTGACAGTTGATAGTTTGTTAATGCTTCATTTGGAATTATCAATTTATTCTTCTCATTTAATACACACGGTACGGTCTTAAGTAAAGACCCGATCCGTTTTTTACCATTGACCATATGGATGTTTTCTTGACTTTCCTTTTAGGGTTAGTGCGACGTCTTCTTTTGATGTTCCCGCCTCTTTTTGCAGCTTCTTTTTTACTAGGTTTTCTCCCGCGTCGTCTTCCACCACCAAACTTAGCTTTCGTCTTCATGGCTGTTGTCACTGCCCAAGCTGCTGCTTTTTCCGCAATACTGGCGTCACTTGATTTAACCCTTTGCCAAGCTTTTTCCGCTAGCGCTCTATCCGCTATTGATCTATTTGTTGAATCTGCAAACTTGGAATACGCTATATCGTGTTCTTTGCAAGCTTGATCTAATTTATTAATTCCAGGATCTCCTCTTGCTAAACGTTTTGCCAACTTAGTTCCGGGTCCACAATATTGATAGCCTCCGGGCAGATGAAATTCGTATGGTAAAGCGTCTATTGCTCGATTTAGAACAGCACCAACAGGAATCCGTCTTAGCAGGGATAACGCAGCTGATGTTATACCACGTCCTTTCTTGCCGCTGTCTTGACGACGACTGAGCATTGCGGTCTTCATTATGTCGTCTTATATAACCAGCGTGTTTACTCCACGAGCTGCTTTACATAAATGAATAACACATGCACAATTTTCATATTTAAATACTTAATTATTCAAATTAATTATATACTGATTTATAATTCTATTTTTAATCCAAGCTTCTCGTTCATCGGGTTGAATCATCACATGACTCGTTGTACTAGCTATATGATTGTGGGTATCGATAAGTAAATTGCCCACTATTCTTATTAAACAGTCTAAAGTTACAGCATCTTTTGGATGTTGGGGATCGTGTAACTGCATAATACGTTTATCATTACACGTGTAAGCAGTCGAATCACTTTTCGACGTTGTTATGACTTGTCCAATAGTAGCAGCATCATTTAAATCTTCTCCTGGTAAAATATTAATTATTTTCTTCATCTTTGCATCATATTTGGTCCCAAAGTGTTTATCCCAAGTTATTGTTTGTCTCAATGTAACACAATCATCATCTTCATAACCAGGATAAATATCTTTTATTCTTCTATTACGACCATTGTATGTACCTAATGTACCACCACTCGCAATTAATGTTTGCACCATTAGAGGTACATCTGTATCTTTTATACCAAATCTTCCATTTGTTATTGTTTTATGTCCTGCATCCCATTCATCATTATTTCCTTGCATTAAATCAAACTTTTCATTTCCATGTATAAATGTATCTCCTCGCTTTAGCACGGCATTTTCATGTTTTACAAAATTCGATGTTCCCCTTTTTAATTCTTTAGATAACTGTTCCATAGTAACAGCGTCTTTTGGTTGAGAAGCGAACTTTACATTTGACAACACTTTCCCATGACAATCGATTTCTTCACCATCTTGTAAAATACAGTTGTCCTTGATGTATTTCAGGTTTACAGCATCCCCATCTTCCTTTGGGTATCCAATGTCATTTATTATAAATTTATAAAAAGAAAATCCGCGTTGAGTCTTTTCCGGTATTATAGAATGTAAATATTCTTTATTAACTGAATCTTTATCATTTTTTTGGATTTGCCACGTTGGTTATTCTATGATTTCCAGCATCATATGTCTGTCCATCTTTTAAATTATTACCCCATTGTAATTTTAAAGTATTTGAAAGTTCAGATGATAAATACTCTTTATTAATTGCATCAGAACTGTCAGTTGGTTTACCAACATGAATTATTCTATGTGATTTAACATCGTAAGTATTCTTGTTTAATTTCAATGATGTTGAAGTTGCTTCTTTTACTGTTTTTAAATTTGCTCCATCAGTATCTTCTTCTGGGTCTTTAACAAATTTTAAACGTTTGTTACTCATATCATAGTCACCTTCAGGTGTTTGCGGCAATCCACTTCTTTTTCTGTTTTCTCCTCCTTGTACTCCTAGCCCGGAGTACCGTCCAAACTTGTCGACGCTCACGATTGAACTGATCCACTGTATGCTCACAGCTCTCTTATATATCCGTGATGATTTATACAACTATTCCACGATTTCGAAGTTCGTCAACTAAAGCCACCCATTCATTATTTAAGCCTGTATGACCAGCTTCCATGGCTTCATGTAATAGTCTCATTCTATCAACCAATTTATTTATATCATTATAGTAAATCACATTTGTATTATATAGGTTTTTCATTAAACCTTTACCAGACGTCGAAGTTTCTCCTTTTTTCTTTTTACCATATTCATCCATAAGTGATAAGTCCATAAGTGATAAAGACTTCCTCTTTAGCGGTTTCTTCAAAGCGGGCGCAGTTCGTAATGTTGGTAGTTTTCTCAGCGGAAACAATCTTTTTATTACAACTGTATATTTAGTTGCGCGTGTTCTATTTATCATTGAATCTTTGGAGTAATTCTTCTTATGAGCATTAGTATTTTGCAAAATTTCTTTAAAAGTATTTAAATCTTGTACCGTATATTTTATAGGTATATTTTTAAAAATCAGTTCAAATAATCCTTTTGTTCCTTTATATTTATGCTCACCAATAACAATGTCATCATCTTCAGTCAAATGTACTTTTGAATCTCCTATTTTTAATTCATTTCCATCAATTCTCGCTCCATATACATGTGACTTGTGTAGTTTTGGGTTTGCTTTTATTTCATGTAACATCTTCATGATATACTTTCTTCCAAGAGGTCCTTGTTGCAATATATCACTACTTAATTTTGTTAGATTTGGAATTGATTGTTCTGCTTCAGGTATATGTTGTTCTTGTTCTTCTTCTTTTTGAACATTTATTTCTGGTTCTTCTTCTCTTGTTTCTTCTTCTTCTTTTTGAGAAACTTCACTATCACTTGTGTAAGAATCATCATCTTCTTCCTTTTTTAAACTCTTTACTTCAAATTTGGAAACAGGTAGCAAAACATCTCCTTCATAATGAGGTTTACCAATAGTTTCTGTTATCTGTTTTAAAGGTTCTGTAATAGGCTTAAATGTAGTCTCCAGGAATTCTTCTCTTTCATTCAAACCCATTCTTAATGCTTGATTTTTAAGTCTAATCGAGTCACTCAGTGATTTTATTTCTTTTAATAGTTTTTCTTGGTTCACCATGTTTACGCTGCGAGGTCCAATCTATTACTAAACGTATCATTAATCGTTCAATGGATTAATACAAATTTATCCAATCCTATACGATATCTTCCATTTTTTATAGCTTCTTCTTTCATAATAACAAGAAATCCATATTTTTCAGCCCATGCTTTGCCACACATTTCTTTAAATTTATCAAATGACATGTCTGCATTTACATGATCATTATATATGTGCTTTAAATTTGTTTCATCCTGCTTGAAGATAATAAGTAGATTTGCATTATCTCTTATTAGTTGTTTTGGAATTTTGCTGTAAGTTTGGCCAATATAAATGCTATCAATATTATAATGTCTCCCCATGGCAAAATAACTTCTAATAGTGTCATGATTTTCACAAGATACATCATCGAATATAAATATAGAAAATGGTTTAGCCTCGTTTGGCTCCATTATAGTTTCACTAGCATTAAACTTGTAGAAATTAACTTCAGGCACACTTGCGAGTACCTTATCCAATAATTGGTATTTGGGTTGTTGCAAAGATTTGGAAAAGATATAAATGTTGTTGAAACGTAATCCTTTAGGATTTGTTATTAAGTTAAAAACCACATTCGTCTTTCCACAATTTGACGGTCGAGTTATTAAACATCTTATTGTGTTTGGCAGTAGTTCACCATGTTTTCCATGATTTAACTTGTCGTTGTCAACTGTTAATTCATCAGTATTATTAATAAAAAATCGATCCTTTTGTTGCACAATCTCCATCTTGTCTAAAGGTTAAACACGTAATGAGTTGAAAAATTGCTACACCAAGTCTTTTGTAGGGATCCAAGAGTCTTCACTTTTATCAAATCCCAACCAACGTACTTTAACCTTATCCTTTTTTCTTTGTAAAATTTTTTCAACAAGATATACATCGCCGACTGATGATTTTAACAACTCATGTCCGTAGAATCCACCTTCGAGTAATTCACCCTTGTTGTCCTTTAAGATGTAAGTTTCAGGTATTGTTGGTTGCACTTTATAGATTGTAAACACTTCATTAGTCCAGTTTGGCAGATATCTTTTACTAAATACTCCTTTGTACTTACTTATACGAACTTTATCATCAACTTTAAATGTTTTAGGCTGCATTTTTTCACGTTTAGGAGCTGTATTATTCCTAATACGTTTTAATACCACCTTAGCATTACTGCTATTTACTTGATTAGGCTTCATACCAATGGTTCGATGATACTTGTTGTTATATTCTTTTATAAGTTGCGGTAAGATATCATACCAAACATATGATCCTCGTTTGGAAAATGTTTTATACATTGCTCCTTTTAATGTTCTATTGAATCTTTCTATTATTGAAGCTTTAACTTCAGAATTTGTAGAATAATGATTTATTTTATACTTCTTCATTAAAGCTGCAAATTCTTTGTTAAAATACTCTTTCCCATCATCAGTTTGTAGATGTTTGATGTTGAATTTATTTCTTTGTATAGCCGTTTCCATAGCTTTTGTAACACTTTTACCAGTCTTGTCCTTTAGCGGCAAGGCATCAGCCACTTTAGTAAAACAGTCTATAATTGCTAAAATGTATTTGAATCCTTTATTCAACTTACTATGTGGTATCATTTCAATGAGATCGGCTTGGAAAAGATCATTCATTCCTTTTATAACTGTACTTCTTCTAGGGAATTTTCTTCTTGCTGGCTTATGAAGTTCATTTACAATTTTATTTTTTAAGTCTTCCATCTTCAGTTGTGTCTTTTACATCGCTTGTAAAGATACTGATCTCTAGAATGGTTTATCCTCTTTTATATACGGTTAGGATATAGGTCAAGGCCATTTTACGTTGGTGTAAAAAAGAGGGAACATGACATTGGGCTTGTCATGTCCCCTCTTCTTTACGAAAGGAAAAAGGAAGAAGGTAAAGGACGAAGAAAAGGTTTACTGATCAATAGGGATTAGGGAATAGTGGCCGAATGGCAATGTGTTGATGTTATTTTCAAGAATGTGGCGTTTATCATCCTTATAACTTAATGCCCACTTTGTTTGTTTTACACTATACAGTATATGGTTGTAGCTTCTGATGGTGTTGAATGTTGCGGTTGTTTCCACATTTTCAAATAAACATCTCTTATAATGGTCAAACTGTACTTTCTTCTTTAGATATGAAGTCTTGATGCCTTTGGCTTTCTTCACCACTTGATGTTCATCCTTTTCACTGATGTACAGTTGGAATGAGTACAGTTTGGACATTAAAGCGACAACTTCTTCCATTGGTACACCATTTCTTTCGTCTTTAAACTTGCCCAACACCTTTTTATTTCTATTGTAGTCATAGTTGGGATGATCTTTAGGATAATCTGAAAAGTCAAAGTCAGTAGTATATACAAAAGTACGTAGATCTTCATACATGTCTTCTGTTCTTATCCAATAAATGAAAGCATCTGTATCCATATATGCTATCCCGATGTTTTCTCTTCCATAAAACTTCACCATCTTGTTGTAGTGAAAGTCATACATGTGGGTTTTAGAAATATCCAAAATAGACATTCCCACATATAGAGGACGATCCATTGTTATTGAGATTTTGTTCATGGTAACAGCTACAAGATTCTCGTTAATAATTATACTCGTTCCAAAGTTTGGTTTTTGTACTAATTTTTGCAATTTTGCCGGATTGCTAACTAATTTTACATCTTTATGTTTTCTTTTGTTTTCCAACGTTTTGCCAAATATTGAATTATTCATTAATTTGAAAAAGTCCTTTTGAAAAGCGGATGTTGCTGCAGTCCTTCTTCTTGTGTTGTTGTCGATGTATGGTTTTAACCAACAAGATTGATTAAATTGTATTGCTCTATTGATTCTTGTTATTTTCAATCCCAGTTCTATTGCTTGCTGTATTGTCCAATAATGAGCTACATATCTTGACTTGTTGGTTAACGTCATCATTAATTTGGGCCATCTACCAGTTGGTGATATTTCCGTCTTTGGCAATAGTGGTAAATCGTAGTGGTGGTCATGCAGTTGTTCAGGATATTCAAAGTCCACATCCAAAATGTAACCAATGTCTCCATCTTTGGGTATGTCCATTATATTGCCTATCGAATCTGGGTTCGCCCACTTAAAATTACCATATGGAAGAGGATTTGACATAGCCCATCCATATAGGTTATTTGCGTCAAAATAACCTAAGAATGTTGTTGGTTGTGACGCATCGAAGTTTGGGAGATATTTGTTATTGGCTTTTACATGTCTAGTTACACTTTGTGTCAATCCTCCACGAACACCTGACTCTATCATCAAAACCATATCAATATCTGTAATAAGTTCAAGCCTACACTTTGTTTCTTTCAGCATAGCTTGCCATGCTAGTCCAGGTGATGTATAAGAATGAAGTGGGTCCAATCCATATGCTTCAAAACAGGTATCTCTAAATTCTTCCATTATGTCACAAAGTAAAGTCACATCTAATTTAACATAAAAGTCGGAATATTCTCCCAATGTTGTCATTCCTAGTTCATTCCATACTTTACAAGCGTGTTGATAGTCCTCTTCACTGATGTCCTCTTCATACAACTTACTCTTGAAGGCTTCTCTTGGCGGAAGTGATGTTTCTTCAAATTTTTCCAAACAATCGATGTAATCATAGGGAAAAACACCTTTGCGGAGAACCAAATCCAATTTATCTTTACTTACAATCTTCATTGTTTCTATTAAATTTTCTTTCTTTAAGTTTTCAGTAAGTTTACTCAAGCTAGATGGCATAAAACGGTAAGAGTCTAGAAAACGTAACTTCATATTTCCAATTGTTTTACTAAAACTAATAAACTTTTCAGTAGTTTCCGCTATCACATCGATTTTTCCATCATCTCGTCCCAATTCCGGTATAATAAAATGTGCATCATAACCACTAAGGTTATGCAAAATTACAGGTATAAAGTTGCGAATTTGATAGTTAATATTACATCTGTTATATGCGGCACCTCTATAATAACCTGTTAGATGGTCATGATCACGTACCTTGTGATTTTCCAAAGTATATTCATTTTTACATAAATAACAATGGGTCGAATTTTCATACTGAATCTCTTCTTCTTCATCCATCGGTATCATTGGTACAATATCACTATACAATTTTTGTACATTTTCTGCTATCGAATATAAGTGGTCAAGGAAAATTTTAGAAGCATTTTCACCGCGATATATGACAGGTTTTGAAGTTAGATCATATTTATTTAAATGATCTTCTGACAGTGTAGATTTAATTAATAAACAAAAACTGTTTGGATCATGCATTTGGTACTTAACACTTTTCTTGGCTTCATCATCATTATTTTCAATAGGAACAAGTGTAGATTCAAAATCCGCATAAACAACAATGGGAATACGGTACTGATGAGATATCTTCTCAAATTTTAGCTCGGCCTTATCTGGTGATGGTAACATTATTTTTGCTTCATAGTTGTTGTTACATAGTTTTTTATGCTCTTGTAACCATTCTTTTCCATTTCTTCTTTCTTGTTGAAAATTGAAACATCGTTTGCAAATTATCTTCTTATGTCTAGTTTTACACAGTTGGTTATTAACAAGAGTTTCAAACTTTTTGATCCATACATAGTGTGAAACATCACCTCTTGTAAGTAATAGCAAGTCCCTATGATCCGGTAATTCATTCTTTACCACACGCAATGGAAACACTTTATTTGAACTGTCCAAACCGAAAACATTGACAGATGTTCCAGGGTTTTGTTTTTCAAACTTTGAGATGTCCTTTAAAGCCACTGGGTAAGTCAATCCTTTGAAATTATATTTATATCTGTGTGTTTCATATTCTTGACTGGGTCTATCCGCATGGTGAGGTGGTACAAATTTTGCCGTCATTGCATATCTAAAACATTCCATATCTTCATTTTGAACATTTATGCACGATTTGGTGTCTGAAATTTTCTTTGGGAGCGGAATATAACTGCTACCCCTTAATCCGTAGCCGTGTTTATGAACTCTGATATCCATACCCTCAATACTAACCAAACTCCAACCAGATCCTCTGCCTTCATGTTCTTGAATTTTTGTTAATATCTCTTCTAAACAATCTTCAACTATTGAATTAATATCTGAACTTGCCATGATGGTCTGGTTTTTTGTTATGAATCCTCTTGGTGACATTTCTCCTTCTACATTAATAAACATAGCATGTAGTAATATGCTAAATTTAATGAAGTTTAGTCTTCTTAATTCTTCTGTGAGTGTTCTCCTTGCAATTGTACGCACTTCCTTAAAAAACTGCTCCAATTTCAATTTTTCATTTTGAATTTTGTGGTGCATTACTACTTTACCTTCTAAAGCATATACTTTTAAACTTGGTATAGCATTCGAGGGTCCTGCTAATGATTCTTCTTGTTGTTCTTCTTGTTGTTCTTCTCCATATAGTTTTAAATCTTCATATTCGGTTTCTGTTACATCTTCATTATTATTATGGAATAACTCTTTGTGTATTTCTAGTAGAATATTATCATGAAAGGTTTCTAAGCAAATTTCACATTGATGCATCTTGTTGATGTTTACTCTTTGAAATTTAGCAGCGAAATGAAAAGATTCTCTACTGCTCCCTTTTTATAACCTCCCAGTTGTAGTGGGGAGGGGGAACGGTAAGATTTTTAGTGAGATGTTAAAAATAGTAGGTTAAGACTAAAGCTGAAAAGTAATGATTAAAGCCTATATTTTCTTCCAATTGCAAATACTCCACATATGCCTCCACCCATAGCCATAACAGATCACTGTTACGCCAATATACACCAAAGGTGGGTCTATCATCAACTAAAATTGGAGATGCTATGTTTACTAATCTTTCATCTCACCACGACACTCTTATATAGGCAAGTCAATGAGTGGGGGTTTCTTTTAATAATAAAGTTTTATTAAAAGAAAATAATTTAATTCCGTCTTTACTACAATATTACTCCTAATTAGAGCTTTCCAATGATGTATCGCTTGCCCTATTCTGGCAAACCGTTCTCAAGTTATAAGTAAATTTGTTAGCACTTGGCTGGCGGGGGGGGGCTCGTCAAGTTCAAGGTCAAGGTCAAGGTCAAGACGTTGTGACGTCGGAAGAGGGGGGGGGTTATGCATGAGTGGATTGAGGTCAAGGTCACCAAAAAATAATAATGATCCAAGGTGATGGAGGCGGCCAGGACCGTCTCCACCACCCTGTGTTCCTCAAACACTCCCAATCCCAACCCAAAAAGTTACGTCTTGCGAGGGATCCCAATTTTTTTTGCCCGCACGCACTTTGGCGATCCAGTTTGGTGAGCTGTGATACGGGCGGCCAGTCTCGGGCCATTTGGCACTGGGCTTGACCATGTGGTAGTTAGGGACACTGGAACAGCTAGTGCAAGACGCAACTCTAACCTCCCACCCTTAATCTAAACCCGCCCAAACATATTTTTGCCTGACCAAAATTAAAAAACAAAAATCAAAAACAATAGAAATATGCGCTACCTACGGCACAACGCGCATGTCCCACCCATATTTAATGAAGTTCAATCCAACTTCTTAAAGTTACATTTAAATTTAAATTTAATCTACCCATCCTAACAGCTAGCTGTGAAATGTAAAAAATTATTAGTACACAGATAAACAAACACAAACATAGATACACACACACACACACACACACACACACACCATAAACCAATACTTAAAATTAAAAACACATTTTTTAAACATAAATAATACCATAACACACCTTAATGCTAACATCGCAATGCGCAAGTTAAACCTTAAAACTAACACATCTTAAGACTAAAACCAAATAACACTTTACATAAAACCATAGACACACACACACACACACACACACACACACACACACACACACACACACACACACACACACACACACACACACACACACAACTAATATTAAATAATAATAGCCTAACAACAAGAGTAACTCAAATATATATCGGCCGCTTATACATTTGAGTTGCCCTCTGAGTTCGGAACAACCATCGCGTCCGACGAATTGTTCCGAACTAACTCAGCGATAGTCGCCAAAGAGGTTCTCGGCTCACAAAGTGGTGGGGGGCCTGGAGGGGTTTGAGGGGCGCGGAACTTTCCAGTAAGGTCAGTGGAAAATCCCCAACGGATGTGCTTTGTTACATGTGGGTCGCCCCTAACGCAGGTGGAGCCTTGTGCCTCTTAATTAGCATTAGATAACATCTAATTACATCCGCTGACAAGTACATCCGCTGACAGCTACATGCGCAGTTTTCCCCGTCGCGTGCGTGACAGCATAACTATCGCAGTTTGTTATCTGCCCTCTTCCGGCGCTTAATTATAGTTCCAACGGAAATTAATCGCCGGTACACGCAGCCTGTGGGAGGGGGCGGGGGCGGCGGCGGCGGCGGGGGGGGGGGCTTCCGGTTTCCGGTCCGGTCGGGGGGGGGGGGTCATGCATGAGTAACCATCCGCATGTATATAAACGACGGGAAGCTCGCGCGCCTCCCATATAGGGAGCTGACACCCCAACGGTAAACAACCAATCCGTGAGTTCATACCACATAGTACTTTAACACACTATTTATTTTAACATTTTTATTATTTTTACACTATTTCTTAACACTATACCAGTTATTTTATATATCTTAATTTTATTTTCGTGTCGAGTTTCCATTTTTTTTTTTTTTTTTTTTTTTTTTTTTTTACTAAAATATGCTAATTAACATCGTGTGCAGGAAACTCACACTGATTAATTGCAGGTTCCATTCTTACACACCTGTTTCCTCCTTAATATGCAAATTACTCTCTTACTTTAACAACACTTAAACTCTAACCGCTACTTCTCGGTCATATTAATATAATTAGTGCTACACTACGGGATTTACCTGTGCAATAGTGCACGCTATGTTTCCTGCACGTCTGCAGGTAATACACCTTACACCCGTCTACTATTATACTTATTGCTACATTACACGAGACATTTCTTTCACGCCTGCAGATAATACACTTGCTAACCATCTACTATTATAATTATTGGTACACTACGAGAGACATTTCTTGCTCACCTGCAGGTTAGACACTTTACAACTGGGTACTATTATAGTTATCACTACAGCATAAGATTAAGCCGTACAGATGGCTATTGTAATCCTACTTCATCGTGCACGGACCATTTCTTGCACACCTGCACCTTATACACTTTACAACCGTCTAATATTACAATTATTGCTATGATACGGTAGTTACCTGTTCAATCACAGTTGCAGACCCACTTGCTTATCCACAGGCCAATACTTGCAATCCTACAACTGAATAATTAATTAATTAACTTCCGCTATTACCGATACTTTTCTTAAACTATCCGTCTCTTCCTCCGACTCTTGTGACCGTAGCCGCAGCCGACTGACAAATAACCGAGCTCTCCCAAACCTCGCTCTTTTATGCGGTTTTCTCGGGGAGGGGGTTGGAGGGGCGTCGCACGTGACTCATCGATCGCATAAAAAGGGGGGTTGCCGCCGCGCGCGCGCCATTTCGGTGGCGGAATCGGTCGGGTGAGGTACTATCCGTTAGTCTCTTGCGCTTTTATAACTAACGCTTGTTACTCTAAAATGTGTTTGCACTTAATATGCTAATTAGTCTTTATATTTGTGCACAGGGCATTTCCTGCACACCTGCAGGTGATACACCTTACAACGGTCTACTATTATACTTGTTGCTACAATACAAGATTTACCTGTCCAATTGGCAATTGTAATCCTACTTAGTTGTAAACGGGATATTTCTTGCACACCAGCAGGTCAAACACTTTACAACCGTCTAATATTATAGTTATTGCTACAGTACAAGATTTACCTGTACAATTCACAATTGTATTCCTACTTATTCATGCACGGAACATTACTTGCAATCCTGCACCTGAATGATTAAGTAACTTCTGCGGCTACCAATATTTTTTTTTTTTTCGCCTATATGTTTCCCCCTGCTACAACCTTTCGCGGCGCCGCCCGACAAATAACTGAGCTCTCCGAAGTTCTGTTCTTTTATGTCATCCTCTCAGGGGGAGGGGTTGTGGAAGGGGAAGGGGGGGGGCCGCACAACCCCCATATAACGGGCATCGGTACCGCGCGCGCGTCATTATAGTGGCGATAGGGCAACAGTGAACAACTATCCGCAAGTCTCTAACACCTAGTCTAACACTTTTTTACTTACACTTTTTTACTCTAACATATGTTTGCACTTATTATGCTAATTAGTCTCTATATATTCAGGCACACTCGCGGGCGCCGGTCATATACTCGCCGATTGTCGGAGAGTACACATCTCCCCTTCATATATTATTATGGCTTCGCACTCTTTACAACTAAAGCTTTTACGCACAAAACATATTTTACAGAAACAATCTAACTCCACAGTTTCCAAACCGCGTACTACATTGGCTAAGCTTAAGAAATACTACAGTTTTCACCCGTTGTACTTTGCAAAACCAAGCCTGTGCAACACTGCATACTGTACTGATACTGTTTTGCACGCTGTCTTAACTGACATGCTGCAGTATCAACATTTCAATCTTGTTACACCTATTGACGACGCTATCCAATTATTCTTATTCACTATATTACCGGGTTTATATGATCGTTCTTCCTTGGACACATGTCTCATTCTACTGTATCGACTCGCACTGTAAACACCTAGGAGCTCTCCTATCATGCAACTATTATTTTAATTTAATTTTAAAAATAAACGATAACCTCCCGCGGCCCGGCGCCGCCCCTCCCAAAACCCCCACCGAGCCCCTGCGGCTCCCACTTTTTTAAAACCCCCTCCGGATGACCTTGACCCACTTCCCAAACCCATCCATCACTGTCACCCCCACCCCACACTTCCAACCCCACACCTGCCACTTCCAACCGCTGACCTTGAACTGGGCCAGGAGTGGCCAAAAGACACTACTCTTTTCCTGAAGTAGAATTCCGCTACCCCCATTTTGCATTATGATTAATGCAAATTTAGGCAAATATAATAGGAAAATTGCGATAACTCCGTTATTTGTAGTAAAATCTTTACAATCTTAGTATCATTGTTTAGATAACTTAATTTGTTAACTTTTTTGTCTCCTATAAAATTTAAAAAAAAGGCGTCGTTATTGTGAAATTTTGGTTTAACATTTTAAAATGGTTGCCATTTTAAAAATACACACAGGAAAATAATAATTTTTTTTCTGAAAACTAACATTTTTGTGGTAAAGGTCTATGCCAAGTCTGAAATAAATCCATCAATCCGTTACGGAAATCCTATTCTATAATACGAGCAATGTCTGAAGGGATGTGTGTTCCACGATCTCGAAAATCTTGCGGTTAGATTTTGCTTAAACTTTGCATTTAAGAGTGTTTTGGCCCAAAAATAAGTTTAGAAACAGCCTCAATCCCAGGAAAAATCGAATTTGGTCTAATTTTAAGTTTAAAAATCGTAATTTTTAACATTGGTCTTATGCGTTGCTATTTTGGTAACGAAATAACAAATTAAAGTAAACAAAAATAAAGGAACGTTAATTTTAAGCATTTTTTAACAGCTGTTATCTGTGAAGAGTCTCTGGTGTAGATTAATTAGCTTGATTATATAACAAAAGTGAATTAAAATCAACGAGCAAGGCTCAGTTAACCTGGTACTAAAATTATTACGTGAAAAACAAAATGGTGGCTAGCCGCTAAACGAAGGATTTTTGGACATATGTTTACATGACCTTTTTTGTTTATTTTCATGTGTAGAATCACCTCCCAAAATTTCTGCTCTTCGTCGTGAATCGCCCTGTATGTATGTATATTTTCTTTTTCAGCGCAAACTGTAGAATACAATGATGTAAAAACATTGTTTTTCTTTTTACCAAAGCATTTGGATATAGTAGCAAAAAGTTTGTTAATCTTCAATGTAGGCAAATGAAAATTTTTGAAAGCAAGCCACAATAAAGCTAAAAAAAATCCTACACATTTTATTTAATGTGAAAATGGAGACAATTTATTTCCCTACATGGAAATGTCAACCCATTTGAATTACTTTAAAAAAATGTAAAAGTTATACCTTTTTTTCCTAAAACCTTAAACTTTCCCTGAAAAATGCAGTTTTTTTACTCGACATATCAAAAAATATAAACATGTCCCAGATTAAACAAGCATAATACTTTTGAAACGTAAATTACATTTTATTTCATAAAATATATATGTTTTTATAGTTTTCTTCTAAATTCACTGAGCTATCAACGTCAGAAAATGAAACTTAAAGGTTTGCTAATGAGAACATAATCTTTTGACCATTTTAAAAAATGCATGAAATTTATATTAGGTATCCTATAAAATTTCCAAGATATACAAATTGTTGGAATTTTATTGTAGTTTTCAAAAATATAACTATAGCAGAAAATATACACAAAAAAACTTTACAAGTGAATATTTGATAAAGCGTACTAATTTCACGGACCCCACGACAAGGGCATCATAGGCCTAGGCACTTTTTCACAATAAAATGTTTACTATTTTGGTGTCTTGTACCAATACAGTACGTAAATAGTATCAGTATTTATAACAGAAACCCCCAAACACTTGCTTTACAATAAAATAAAACTTTCAAAATAACCTAAATTGTAACTCACAACAGTAACAAAGTGAAAAAACCGATGGGATGGGCTTTAATTTTCCAGATAGAGAGTTAAAAAGGTTGGTATAAAGTCTATTTATTTTATTAAATTGTTGCAAAATATTTAATTTTGTGTTTATTTTATATTTTGAGATAGAATGTTTTAAGAAGTACAAAAAACATTAATGTTTTTATTGATTACAGCTGTAATACTGTGCACTAAATAAGAAAATTTAAAGATTCAAAGAATTTTTAAGAATTAATGCACGAGAACCAGTGCAACCGTTTCAACGGTCATACGACGACGGCGCAGCGGAGCCAGCGAGCTGACATGATGTGGCCCGTGCGCGTGCGTGGCGGGAGATGCAGAGTGGCAACACTGGATCGTGGCGGGGACGGGAAATGCCGAATCCAGCCCGCTCGAGACTACCGCGCCAGCTAGCGGCATTCTCGTGGAACTAAGGGCGAGCATTCTGTGAAGCTTCTTTCCTCTGTGCTTAGTCGCAGGTCGGATTAATAAATAAAAAAAAATCTGAATTTCTGCCACTCTCTCCGTTTCAGTTAAATATTATAGAGTGTTGAATAAACAAATGTTTAAATTTACAATAATAAATTCCAAATTTTTTCCAAATAGTTAATGTTTTCTTAGGCTGCTAAATAATCTGCGAATATTTTTTTATAGTGATGTGCAATAATTAGTAAATTAATTAAAAGGTTTACAAAGTCAGTAGGTATTACATGGTTTGACTTTATGAGATATAATTTACCACAAAAGTAGTGGGGTTTGGTTACTTTCAAAACGGAAGTCGTGCCAATTGCCAGCCGCTGCCGGCCAGCTGCCATCGGCCAGCTGCCAAATCAGTCGCTGCCGCCATATGCCATGCCATATAGCTTCAGGTGGGGAGAGGCTAAATCAAATGAAGGGGTGGAGAAGGGGTGAGCAGATGGTGTTAATTTTTGAAGTAGGAGTTAGTGTATAAAGGAGAGGGGATAATTGCTTCAAGGTCATATGGAGGGGGTTTTAAAAAAGATTGAACTCTAAGAGTTCAGTTTATTGGTGATCGTCATATAGGTCAGTCAAAACCAACAAGGGACTGAAGAATAGCTTGTACATCATTTATTGTTGTAGAAGATACATCTGGAACTTGTACAGGGTTCTGAGGAGTTGTTGAAGTTGAATTTCTAGAAGGATTTTCCCTTGGATGAGTTGTTGATGATATTTCATGAACTTGAACATTTTCTTGGTTGGTTTCCATTATTATTGTAGTGTAAATTAGAGTAGAGATGTTGTTAGCTGAAGAGCATAGAAGATAATGAAGTAGGAATTATTGTCGGGGCCCTTATATAGGGAATGGTGGGGGTAAAATAAAAAAACTTGTTGAACACAGTCGATAGGTGTAACAAGTTCAAAGTTATTGAAGTGTAACATAGAACGTAAAATGTCGTAAATAACACTATCATCAACATTAACCTGAGAAGTTGTCGAACAGTATAATGGGTTAAAACTGTACTTCTTCCTAACTCTATTTAAATTAGTTTTACACTTTGAAATTGAAGGTTTAGAAGTACTTCGTAATATGTGTTGTGTTCGCAAAAGCTTTAATTTTAAACATTGTGTATTCATTGTAACTGATGTGTTACATTCAGAAGTTAAAATAAGACTGAGATATAAAATGAAGTGTAAAAGAAATTAAAAGAAAATGCCGGAGTAGTAATTTTGTAGGTTAGAATTAACGTACAATATGAATGCTAAAAGTAACGAAGTTTATTCCATGGATAATTCTAACCTCAAACCTAGTTACCGAAGTAGTCATAACGTAAAACTAATGAGAGATGATGACTGAGCGGATGCAAGGCAATGAATGTTTGTGGCGCGATAAACTACCCACTTTTATAGAGGCAATAACTCCAGCCAGATGGCGGCAGATGGTGAGCAAATGACTGGTTGACCGACTTTCACCTGAGTAGTAAGAGAAGTAAGGTTCCGTGTCCATCCCTACTCCTTCGGGTCAATGACCGACCGGAAAGGTCAATGACCCCCCCCCCCCCGAAAAAATGGAGCCCCCCCCGAAAAAATGGAGCCGCCCCCCCCCATTCCCCCACTCCTTCCCCTATTCCTTCCCCCACTCCTCCAGGTCAATGGTCGGTCACCACCGGTTGTTGACTTTATGTGGTGAAACCAGACTAAATATGGCAGCTGCCATGGATAATTCTAACCTCAAACCTGCTGCGCATGCAACGAGTTCTCCGGATCGGAATAGTGACTATGCTATTGCGCATGCGCCTAGTCCTGTATTACTCACTTTAGCGCTGCTGCACATGGATAATTCTAACCTCAAACCTTGGTTTTGCGTTGCTGTGCATATGCTGCTCCCCACTCCTTCGCCTTCCTTTTACACTGCTGCGAATTGGACTGGATTGAACACTGTACTGGAGTGAAACAACTTCCCCCACTCCTTGAAAACCCGAGGAGCGATAGGAGCTATATCTTTGCTTCAGTCGCCAACAAACTTTCATAGCGAAAGGTTGTTGGCAACTCAGCAAGAGGTTTCAAATATATAGTAGGCCTATATATATTTGAACTTCTACTATGTTGCGTTTTTTAATGCAATGTGGTATGTGTGTGTGTGTGTGTGTGTGTGTTTAGTTTAAGAAATAATTTGCGCATTGCGATGTTAGTTATAAGTTGGGTTTAGCATTAAGGTGTATTAATTTTTAAGAATAATGATGGTATTTAGCATTAAGGTGTATTAATTTTAAGAATAATGATGGTATTTGGTTGTGTTGAATTATTTGGTTTTTAATAATGATGTGTTGGTACTAATAATTTATGTTTGTTTTGTGCATTTGTTTTGCCTTACAGCTAGATGTTAGGGGGTAGATTAACTGTAAATTCAGAAGTTCAGTTGAACTTCATTTAAAATGGGTGGGACATCCGCAAGCCGGACTTTTTTTGCATTTTGTTTAGGAATATGATGGGTGGGATTAGTTTGGGTGGGGTTAGAGTTGCGTTTCTGCATTAGGTGTTCCAGTTTCCCTTGGAATTCACGGTTACGGTAGACCCGGACCGGACCGTTACGGTAGACCCGGACGGTCCAAACAAAATTGCGTCGATGTCCCTTGCAGAACGTAACTAGTGGGTTGGGAGTGGGAACCGTTAGGCAAACAGGGTGGTGGGAACAGTATTACTGTTCCCATCACCTTGGATCATTATAAATCTTGAATGACCTTGACCCACTTTTGGAAGGGTCAATGAACCCCCCCCCCCCGAAAAAATGGAGCCCCCCCCCTTCCCCCACCACTCCTTCCCCCACCAGTCCTTCCCCCACCTCCCGGGCCAATGACCGGTCATGGCCGGCTGCTAACCCCTCTCATTTGCATACCGTTATAAAAGACGCGTTGGCCGGGGCTAGTGTTTCATTCCGATTCCAGACGTTACGCTGTGAACTTGGAGTTATAACGATGTCTTTTGTGCCTACTACTACTTATACTACTTCTACCACTTCAACTTTTACTTCAACTTCGACTTCGACTTCGACTTCTACGGCTGTTACTGCATCAAACAAAACTCTTCGCTTGAAAAACTGTCCGGATTGGTATAAGAAGAAGCTTTCATCTGAACCTTCAACTTCTGGAGCTATTCTTCCGCCAACCAACTCTTCTAGACTTCGTAGTATTTTTTCACCGCCTTCGCCTTCGCTCTCAAATGACTCTGCACCGCTATCAACTATGATGCCGCCACCGAAGAAGCCAGCTCCCCATCCTAAGACTCCTTCATTTGAAACTATTCTTCATCGCCTTAGTACACCCATCACCCCACTATCACCATTGCCTCCTACCCCACCACTTGCTACACTTGAAGACCATACCTATTACAAAACTAATTCCTCTAAACCAGCTCCTAAACCAGCTCCTAAACCTGCCCCTAAACCTGCCCCTAAACCTGCTCCTTCAGAGCAATTTCGATCATTACAAGAAGAGCGTCGTAGGGCATTTAGCCGTCCCACTACTTGCCCTGAAATGCTTATTAAGGGAATTAAGAAAGGATCAGCTTGTGGGAGGAAATGTGTTAAAAATGAAAGTTTTTGCCATGTACATATCGTGAAACATATTTCTGAACCACAACTGACAGAAACCCCCACCGTTGAAGACAATCCTAAAATAATATCCGTCAGAGGAGAGAGGCTTAAGAAAGGTTTGAAATATTTTTTTCTAAGTGTTGTTGACCACCAACACATTTTGGCAAAATGTAACGGCTTAAAATATAAAATTAGAGTTTGTGAGAATTTGTGTAAAGAGAAGAGATTTAACACTTTAGATTCTCAAGACTTTCTCCTCAGGGATAAAAAGGATCGTATTACAAGGTGGGGGCGTAAACAGTAAATTCACTTAGTTTTTTCCAAATTGTTGCTAAAAAAATAATGGGGGAGAAACACAATGCGTTATAGCGTTGTGTTTCTCCACCATTATTTTTTAACACTCTAAGTCTCGTGACCTACTTTCATGTGAGTAGTGAGTAAAGGATGGTTTTGTGTCTGTCCCCATTCCTTGGGGTCAATGACCGGACAGGAAAGGTCAATGACCCCCCCCCGAAAAAATGGAGCCCCCCATCCCCGAAAAAATGGAGCCCCCCCCCCCGAAAAAATGGAGCCCCCCCCTTCCCCCACCACTCCTTCCCCCACCACTCCTTCCCCTACCACTCCTCTGGGTGAATGGCCGGTCATGACCGGTTGTCTACCTACATCTAACCGTTACACTAGCTACTCCAGAGTCTTCATTCCAATCCGTGAGGCCACCGCTGCAATATGCCTACTCTATTAGAATTATGTTTGCGACAGATAATTTCAAATATAGTGTTGGTGGAACTTGCATTTGAAGATGCAAACCTTCCACAAACACTACGTCAAGAAGTATATTCTTTTTATAGGGAAAATTTTGGAGTTTTTCATTACCTTCAGTATAAATTTATGGATGGAACAAATATGTGTCCAGAATGCGGTTCGGCTGCAATAGGAAATGGATTATTGGAATTTGTAATAGATGGTGGAGTTTATGAATACAAATCTTATTTGTCATACAAGTTTATCATCCCAGAAGAAGAAAAATGCGATATTTGTGCACTTAATTTGTACAAGTTTATACAAGCCGATCCTGCTGAAATTCATTTGGAAAACAACAGTGAAGTCCCTTATTTTTTTGTGCGTTAAGCTCTTATAGCAGTCCACCAAACCCAGCCAAACGGCCCTTTTCAGGGCCACCTAAGACTTAAATTTAGGGATGTAAGCTATTTAGCTTACATGCGACTTAGCAGAAATAAGTTCTGCTACATGGCTAGTTTGATCCGTGTAGTAGTAAGCAAAGGAGGGTTCTGTGTCCGTCCCCACTCCTTAGGGTCAATGACCGGACCTGAAAGGTCAATGACCCCCCCCAAAAATGGAGCCCTCCCCCCCCAAAAAAAAATGGAGCCCTCCCCCCCCCCGAAAAAATGGAGCCCCCCCACTCCTTCCCCCACTCCTTCCCCCACCTCCCGGGCCAATGACCGGTCATGGCCGGCTGCTAACCCCTCTCATTTGCATACCGTTATAAAAGACGCGCCGGCTATGGCTAGTGTTTCATTCTGGTTTCTTCCACCACTCTTGTTGCTTCGCCGCTCTTGTTGCTTCGTTTCTGCCAGTCTTAATATCTTTATTTTTAAAATGCTTCCTTACTTTAATGAAAATTTTAATCCTTCTGAAAATGCAGATGTTTTTCAACCACCTGAAGATGGTTTCCAACATCATGAAGAAGATGCTTTCCAAGAACATGAAGAAGATGTGATAGAAGACATGGATAATAGCAGTGAAGATGAAAGTGAAGATGACAGTGAAGATGAAATTGAAATTAATGAACAATTCAAAGTATATTTTATAGAAACACAATTTCCTTTTGATGTAGTTGAAAGATTTATTTTTGAAGCACATAGATGGCTAAATTTAGGATTCAACATTATAATTGGTTCACCTATTGTCTACAATAACAGTAACTTCTTCCTTCTAACTCCAAATGATCGAGAACAAATTCTTACTTGGCAGGACGATGTGATGAGATCATACGAACTGAACATTGGTGTTGGGTACTTTGTTGCAAGAGTGGCTTAATAACCACATTACCCTTCCCCCACCTCCACCCTATCCCTTCCCAATCCTTATTCCTTCCCCCTCCCCATATTTAAAATTTATAAAAGTGGGGCTATGAACCTTCAGGTTTCTAGTCTGTACTCGCACTTTGTGCCGTCAAGTACATCTCTTGTATTTTTTTCTCCACCTTTTAAAATATTATTTGTTTGAAAAAATGCCTCCTAATGTGAATTACCATTTTAATTCTTCCGAAATTTTCGATGTTTTTGTACAACCTGAAGACATTTTAAATAATGGTAGTGAGAGTGAGAGTGAAGACGATGATGATTATAGTGTTGAACTTAGTGAAGAACGTAAAGTTATAGCAATTGATCCACAATTTCCATTTGATACAATAGAAAAGTTTATGGTTGAAGCTAATAAATGGTTAAATTTAGGATGTTATATACGAATTGACTCTTTTATATTGTATGGTGATAGTCATTCTTTACTTGTCACACCAAATGACAGAGACCGCATGTTGCAGTGGGCACAATCTATGATGGAGTGCTATGAACAAGGTGTGGACACTGGTGGCTATTTTCTTGCACAAGTAGTGTAATAACAAAAATTACCTTTCCCCCACCCTACACCCTATCCCTTCCCAATCCTTATTCCTTCCCCCTCCCCATTTTTAAAATTAATAAAAAGGCGGGCTATGAACCTCCAAGTTTCTAGTCTGTACCTACACCTTGCGGCATGAAGATGCTTACCAGAATTGATGGTTTTATAGCCAATGATATTAATATATGGAGTTTGATAACAAACTTACGGATGAAAATTGAAGAAAAAATTATGGCAAACAATGAGCTAGGAGTTATAGTTTTTGTTTTATTAGTAGAACATTTTGAAATTTTGTATAGTATAAAAGTAACAATTAACAATATTAATGAACTATTTCCTTGGACAATTTTTATTCGCAATAAAGTTGAAGAGCAGAAAATTATAGTAGATGTGACAGCAATGAAATATAACCTAGATAGAGAAGAATAGATATAAACCCCCTCCTATTCCTTGGTTTTGCAAAAATAGTGGGGGTAGGAGTATATATAAGACTAAGTAAGCGATGCATAGTTTGTTATTTGAAGTAAAAGAAGTAGTAAAGAAACATGTTGTCTAGAGATACTCCATTTATTAATTATTCTCAAGTTAAAGATGTTTTTGAAAGCACAAATGAAATACAGGAAGAAAACGTAGAGGAAAATTATGACGAAACTGATAATGATTCTAT
This sequence comes from Neoaliturus tenellus, assembly GCA_030545055.2. Taxonomy (NCBI): domain Eukaryota; kingdom Metazoa; phylum Arthropoda; class Insecta; order Hemiptera; family Cicadellidae; genus Neoaliturus; species Neoaliturus tenellus. Next base: position 190,533,413 of record CM061533.1, on the reverse strand, counting down.
GATGGAAGAGGAAGAAATGGTACAGATTGAACAAGAACTATTTGAAGAAATGATAAACGATAGTGATGAATATATAATTAAGGAAGCTATTGAAATATTTATATTGGATTCATCATTGGAATCACCCATATCACCTTTACTGTCTTCTGAATCCGAATCTGAATTGGGCTAAGGTACCCCCACTATTTTGAAGAAGTAGTGGGGGGAAAATATCCCCACCACAAGTTAAAAGTTGGTGGGGGAATGTTTATAAATGTGTTAAATATTTGTGCAGGAGATCAGTCTTAAAGAGACTAGTGACCGAAGATGTTTCGTAAAATACCTTTTGATCCTTCATACTACAATCTGTTTGATATACATCGTTTTCCAGACATTGAGGAGAAATTGTACAAGAAATTTTGTTCTCTACTGGATAAACCACAAAAACTACCACCTAATACTTTTACCTACAAGCTACCCATCATGGACAAGGACGATGTAAGCAAAATACCATTAGTTCAAGTCAAATTTTTGGAAGAAAAAATTCTTGTTTGTGTGAGGGAAGTATTTCACAATGATTATTCAAAAAAATTGGCTTTCAACTTTATTCAAGAACATGCGGGATCTGAAAGAGAACAGTATCCCGAACCATATTACAAATATCTCTTTCAGAATGGAGCAAGTGTAACGGTAGAAGTAACCATTACATTAACATAACTCTCCCTACCACTGCCGTCTCCCCACTACTGGCTTAAAGTTGGTGGGGAAATGTGGATAAATATGTTGATTATCTGTGTAGAAGTTCATTCTTTGAGAAATTGTTGATCAAAATGTTTCATCATGTACCTTGTGTTCCGACTTCTTCCTACAGGGAAAAACAAAGATTGAAAAAACAAGAAAAGGACAAACGAGACCGAGAAGATATGAAGATGGAATTTAATCGACTAAAATTTCAAATACCTGGAATTGAACTTGGAGCTCCAAGATTGAAAACTATCCACTGGGCTGGAAGTTATATCAAATTTTTGAAAGTACAAGTTGAAGCAAGAGATCTAAAATTGAAAAGATTAGAAATGGAAAATCAAGAATTGAAGAAATTAATATCACACATGTCTGGTAATACAACAGTTCAAGAAGGTGAAGAAGAAGGAAAAGAAATTGTAGGAATCTAAATTATCAGCACCCCTTTAGAGAATAGGGAATAGATCACTTTGTGGTAATGTAATAACATGCCGCTTAGTGATCTATTCCCAGTTCTCGCTTAATATGCGATGACCTTGACCTATATAAAAGTAGTGGGGGTAAGAGCATATAAGGAGATAGTTATGGATATAACTTTCAGTACAAGTCTAACACTATGGACAGCTTGGTTAGTTTTATGTTTACAACAAATTATTAATAATGGGTTTCTTTACCATTATATAATAAGATCAGATAAATCTAAAATACCTCAACCGATTCGTGAAATGCTCATGAAATTTAAGAAGGACAATAGTGGATTTGGTATTTATCTTGCTTTTATTTTTGAAGATGGAACAAAAATGTGTCATGATTGTGGAAAAGCATCTGTTTTAGACTTTGAACAATTTGAAGACGATGGAGGTAAATTAGTTCACCTTGTAAAAGGCCAAGTGATGAAATTTGAAACAGTTAAGAAAAAATGTAACATTTGTGCACAAAATTTGTTTGAATTTATTAAGTATAGTGCATTGAAATCATAATACCCCTTCTACATATGAAGAAGGTGGGGAAAGGAGTGGAGATTATAAAGTGGTGGGGGAACATGTATAAATGCAGGTTGTTTGAAGAGACTTTTAATATTGTTGCAGCATTTGTTAAAACAACATGCAGTTCGAAGTTTGCCATTTTAAAATTAAATATGAAGATTGGAGCTCTGTTGCAGGATTTGTGAAGTCTAAAGAAGATAATCAAAAGTTGCTAAATGTACATTGCTATATTCACAATGAAGAAAGTCATGACAAAATAATGGCATATTTAAACACACCTAATGTAACATCAGAAAGCTCTGCATTTATAAAATATTTAAAAGAAGAAGATTTGGATGTGACCTTAGAAGTTTGGTATCTAATTTAAATTATTGTGGTGGGGGAAATGTACAAGTTATTGGTGGGGGAAATGAGATAAAACCAGCAAAATTGTAGAACACAATTCACTCTATACAACGATGGAGCATCCTTCCACAACACCTGTATTGGCATCTGTAGATTGGCATAAAAATTATCAACCAAATACTTCAAGTTCAAATTGTTATGAAAATCATCACCCTAGCACTTCAAATTCAAATTGGTATGAAAATCAGCTGCCTAGTACTTCAAGTTCAATTTGGTATGAAAATCAGCAACCGGCCACTTCAAGTATAAATTGTTATGGAAATCAGCAAACTACTACTTCAACTCAAAATTTCTATGAAAATCAACAGCCAACAACATCAACTAATTTTTGTACATCAGTATTTAAAGTATCAAAACCCCATTCGGATTGTAATAAGTTAATATCAGCTCAATCAGGAAGAATCAGGAAAAAACACATACATGAGAGAAAGATGCAAGAAAGAAAGGATAGAATTTACAAAATTACAGTTAACAGTTCCCTCTATTAAAGTGGGATGTACTAGAATACAAACTTTGCAAGCAACCAATGCATATTTGTTGGAATTGTTAGAAAGAATTGAAAAGTTGGAGAAGAAGAATGAACATTGTAAAAAGTAAACACTCATTCCCCCCAAGAAAAACAAAAAAAAATAATAAAATAGTAAAATGAAAAAAAAGTAGATGTAGAATAGAGAGCGAGGAATAGATCACTTTGTGGTAATGGACTAACATGCCACTTAGTGCTCTATTCCTCGTTCTCGCGTTATATTGGATGACCTTGACCTACATTAGTAGGGTGGGGGAAATTGAAAATGGTGGGGGAAAAGTGTATAAAGGACAAGCCTACTATAGAGGAATCACTCTGAAAGTAAACTTGTCAGAAGTATGGACTTGACCACAAGCAAAGAAGAAGATAGAAAGCAAAGATTTCGAGAAATGGCTAAAGTAAGAGAGTCAAGAATAAGGTTGAGATTTACAAACTACAGAGATTGATTCCTGGTGTTAAGTTAGGAGAAATAAGATCAAGAACGGTAGACATGGCGGCTGATTACATCAGTTACTTACAATCGGAATTAATGATAAAGGAAGCAAGAATAGAAGAGCTGGAGCACAAGATAAAACAACATATTGAAACATCGAACAGTGAACCTATAAATTGTGTAATAAAAGAAGAAGATGTAAAAGACTTAAATTAAACAAAACAAAAAAAAAATGAACTTGGACTTTGGTTATTGATTGGACACTTCTTAGAGAATGGGGAATAGATCACTTTGTAGTAATGAATCATCATGCTGCTTAGTGATCTATTCCCAGTTCTCGCTTACTCAAAAATGACCTTGACATACTTAGCAAAATATCATATAAGCCGGATCAAAAACAGTTATTCCTCATTTACTGGAAATGGCTCCTGTGGACAACACCGATTATCCAAGGAAATCTATGATTGAAATATTGTATAAAATTCAATTAGAGGATTTAAATATGGAAGAAGATGAAAATAATAGCGAAACTTCAGAAGTAGAAACTATAAATGATATGGATGTGGATGTAACAACATCAGAAGAAGAAAATGCCAATGATGTGGAGAATGAAAATTTGATATGGATGTAGTAATATCAGAGTCTTCGTCATCATTTGAATATGAAGAAATACATATTGAAACTCCAATTCATATAGAGAATACTAATGAAGAATCTGTTAGTAGAAGATTAATATTTTGTCCAAGACGTTTGTTTTCTTCTGAAAGTGAAGAAGAAGAAGATGAAATAGTAGTGGGGGAACTATTATAAAAGAAGGAAAGGGAGAGCTCATTTCATTTCTTGGCGAAATTTTGAAGAGTGAACACCACCAAACATGTATCATTGCGATAATTGTTTGGAATCGTTTAATGATGATATTCTGTTAGAAATACATAAGGAACTAATTCACAACAACATAGAAGAACAAGAAGAACAAGAAGAACAAAATGAAATAACAGCAAGACCTACAACAACTTTACCAAATTTACAAGTATCAGCTTTACCCGGAAAGGTAGTAATGCATCATAAGATTCAAAATGAAGATTTAAACTTAGAAGAATTTATTAGAGAAGCAAAACCAATCATCAGTAGAACTTTAAAGAAGAATTAAAAAGATTAAATTTTCTCAAATTTGGATTACTACAAGAGCTATGTTTATAAATGTACAAGAAGAATTATCACCAAGAGGATTTATAACTAAAAATCAAACTATCATAGGAAGTTCAGACATTGATTCAATAGTTGAAAAATGTATAGAAGAAATATTAACTAAAATTCAGGAACATGAAGGACGAGGATCAGGGTGGAGTCTTATAAGTATTGAAGGATTAAATATAAGAGTTCATAAACATGGATATGGACTAATGGGATCTAGTTATATTCGTTTACCAAAAATAATTGAGGATACAAGATCATGTGTTAATGTGAAAAATCAAGATAACGAATGTTTTAGATATGCGATGACATGTAAATTTGTACCAAATCATTGTAATGAACCAAACCAGCACTATGAAAATCAAAGATATAGATATAACTTTCAAGGAATTAGTTATCCTGTATCACTAAAAGATATATCAAAATTTGAGAAGAAAAATCCCGGCACATCTATTAATGTTTTTGGATTAGATAGTTCAAATAAAGTTTATCCTTTACGTATTGCTAAAG